>CM062815.1:953017748-953537748 GCA_031772625.1 Pinus tabuliformis | reverse complement strand
GCACACGATAATATCAAGTGATAGAGTTGTCCTTGATTCTTAGAAAATTGTAATTGTTGATGAAAATGATGAAAAATAAATTATTGAATCCCAGTCAAAAGAATCTACGACTAGATTGAACTTGTGAGATTTGACAAACAAGTTGGGATTAGAAACCAAGTTAAAGTGGTCCAAGAGTGGCATAAGGAGATGGAAATACAGTGTTCGTTTCATCTTGGTAATGAGTATATTGCAAACCTCGGTATGCCTACATGGTTGAGGGGTAAGAAGGAAATAACTAATGAGTAGTGTGATTCTTATGATAAAATTCACCATCATAAACAATCCTATGGTTGGGGTAGAGAAATTCAAAGGAGGTGCAGATGTCTCAGTATTGTTGCTAGTAAAGTCACCCCTTGTAATAACTTTGATGCTTCTTATAATGTTATTTCTAGTATGGTGGAGGTAGTTGAACCTCTAGAATACCTAGTTCAAATGGCGTATTTATATTGACCTTTGAGTAGCCTTCTCAAGCCCTGGAATCTGGCTTGGGGGTGACAGTTGCATGAGAGACCTGGTTGCAACTCATCTATGGTTGGAAGGAGAGTCATAGTCCCAGACTCAGGTTTTTAGACTATACTGCAATATAAGTATTTGTTCCATTTAATGTGTGTCGTGAATTTCATTTTATGATTAATAGCTTAATGTTTTGTTCTCTAAACACTTAAGCATGGATTTTTCAAAGGGTTAATCTGGTATTAAGTTGATAGCCTCTATGTTTTTGTTGAGGGTATGATGGTTTCCCAGTTGCAATGCCAAATTACTAACCCGCTTGAGATTATAATGTATAACACTCCAAGAGGGAGGTTTATTAATGTTATGGCTCACATGAAATTTACACATGATTGTTTAAGTATATAATAATTGCATTGTTAATATCTGTTCAATAACAGGGCTGATCATTTATTCATGGGCTTGGAACTTCCAGATGTAATAGACTTGCTCATATGTAGGGATTGGTGGAATAAGAAATGCTAATGTCCTACTAATTGTTCTCAGCATTAGTGAATCATAAGATAAGGTTTATAGATTCATTTGTCACGCGTAGGAGCATCGAATAACTACAAAGCCATTAACCTTAACTATGGGTCCATGGCACTAGGGATTAACAACTATTTAGCATAGTAATTGATGACTTTAAATGACAATCACTTATTTTGATTCTATAGGTTTGAAAACATCCAAACTCTATGGTTTATTTGAGCTAGGGAATGACTTTATTATATGTGGAAAGACCACCAGGATTCATGGGTTTAGAGGTGTTATTTACTCATGATATATTTGTTGAGGTTTTCTTTGTCACATTACCTATCTTTAAATTATACTGGTCTAAGTTTCAATGATATAAAGAGCTCAAATATCAAGCCTTTGGCTGGTATGTTAGAGTACCATGTTTGGGATGTATTATGTTAAACTGGAATATGTTATGCAACCAGCTCACAAAATAGAAGAAAAGATATATCAATGACTTAAAAGTTATCCTCTTCGAGGGGAAAACCTCCTTTATATTACATAAATGAACAATTCTTGGATGATAGAAATGGTAATACCTCCTTGGTATATATATGGGTCTAAGGGGTCACAATATAATCAAAGCCTGCATAACAATAATAATGTAAGGGCACAACAATAACAATAGTGGGCTTCTATGGGGCACAACAATAACGGCATGGGGGATACATGGGCACAACACTAAAAATAGAGGGGCACACTAACAATAACAATAAGGGGAATACACTAGTATTATAGAGACCTAATATGCCCCTCTCCTTCAAAAAAGTGTTGTCCTCAACGCTTGAGTAGTTCCAGATGCTTCTGTATAAAATTATCATCCTCCCATGTGGAATCTTCAGTGGGTAAGTTCTTCCACTTAATGAGATACTCTGAAATTAATCGATTTCATAGCTCTCAGGTTCTCATTTCCGTGATTGCTTCAAGATCAAATATGATTTTTCCTTCTTCGTCAAGTTTTGGAAACATTGTTTGAACTAGGATCTTGTCATTGATAACCTTCTTTAAACATGAAACATGAAAAACTGGGTGTACTCGGGAAGATGCAGCCAACTCCAATTTGTATGCCATAATACCAATATTTTGCAACACCTTTTAAGGACCATAGTACTTGGGTGATAATTTATTATCCTTCTTAGCTTGCTTTAGGGACATTTGTTTGTATGGTTGTAGCCATAAAAATACCCAGTCGCCTACATAAAACATTCTTTCACTGTGATGTGATTTTCCTATTGTTTCATTCGATTTTGCGCCAAAGTGAGGTTATCCTTTAAGATTTGGAGAACTTGTTGCTGATGGTTGAAGTGATCTTCCACTGTTTGAGCCTTAGAATTTTCTTTTAAAGATGATGTGATGGATGGTGGTTGATATCCATAAAGTGCCATAAATGGGTTAATTTTTGTTGCAGTGTGGAAGGAAGTGTTATACCACCATTCAACTAGAGGTAACCATTTGACCCATTGTGTTTGTTTATCATATACAAAGCAACAAAGATATCCTTCGAAACATGTGTTCACTATCTCAATTTGCACATCAAATTGAGGATGATAAAATGAGCTATGAGCTAATTGAGTACTAAGACAAGAAAATAATCCCGTCCAAAAATGTCAAGTGAAAATGGGATCTCTGTCACTTACAATAATCTTTGGGTTTCCATAGCTTTTGAATTATTTCCATAAACGAAGTAGCAATTGTATTATCTTTAAAAGGATGAGATAATGCACAAAAGTGTGCATACTTGGTAAGTCTATCAATTACCACCATGATGGCACTCTTTCCTTTAGACTTGGGTAAATCTATGATAAAATCCATTGGGAACTCCTCCCAACGCTGACTTGGAATGGATAAAGGTTGTAAGAGACCCGTGGTCTTCATTGTCTCAACCTTTTTTTTTGTCAAACCGAACATTCTGCCACAAACTTCCCAATATCAACTTTAAGGCCATCCCAAAAAAAATCCTTCTTGACCCTGTGGTAAGTTTTTAAAAATCTTGAGTACCCTCCTAAGGGGGAGGTGTGCAATTCCAAAAGAATATTTTGCTTGCATTGGGAATTCTTACAAAGATATAAGTGATCCTTGTACCATAATGAATCATTTTTCTAGCTAAATGTATCAGATGTACTAGGATATTATCTTAAACCCACCATTGGAATCTCTAAAATCATAATTCATATTCCTTTTGTTCTCCTCGTGAGTTTTATGGAATACCTTTTTGCCATTAGGAAGAATTTCTTGTAGTACTTTATCAAACCTTCCTTGAAACCTTCCATATATGCTTTTAAACCATTCATGTTGCCTTTTATTTTTGCTTTTAAGCCATCCATGTCCCCTTTTAAACCATTCATGTTGCCTTTTATTTCTTTTAAGCCATCCATGTCCCCTGTTAGTTCATCTTTCATTTCTCTTTGTGAGAGCGAAATTTGTTGCACTTGGTCCTGTAATTTTAATATATCATGTTGCAATTCTTCCTCTTCATGATAGTGGAGCTTTTTGACGGCTTAATGGGTGCAGAATTATTTGGTTTGGGAGGCATTTTAGAACCCAATATCGATATATATTCTTCAATAGGCCCTTTGAATCACTTTAAACTAATTTTTCAAACAAAAGTTAAGCAAAAATTTAGAAAAATACACACCTTTTTCTTGCTTTTTATGAGCTCGATATTGAAGTTATGGTATCTCTATAATTTTAAATATCAAAGGTCTGAACTTTTTTCCTGTGATAGCCCTCTGAGTCTTCTTTCCAACCCCACAATTCAGGCTGAGAATGGATTCTTCAAGAAATATTTATGCCCAACCTCCCACAATGACCCGATTATAGAATGGTTCAATAACGTGAACTTGTATGACATGCCACGTCTCACTGTTTCGACCTTCAACCCTGAAAATAATTCAGATAAAACTAAATTCCATGCAATTTTTAGTCACTTTTTACAAAATTCAAATATGATGCTCAGAGAGAAATTTATAATGATTTTCCCTAGGTCACTTGTTTGAGATGGAATTTTGGAACCTTCAAAGAACCTAACTTCCTCGGATCATATCTCTAAAAATATAGCAAACCAATATCTAAAATTTGTACAATAATTTCACCAATATTTTGATTCCACTCATCTTCTGAAGCCTCATAGAAAAAAATTATAGCGAAAATTCCAAGATGTCCTATTTGAAGAAGCGAAACCATAGAATCCAAAGCTCTGATACCAAATGTTATGCAACCAACTCACAAAATAGAAGAAAAGATAGATCAACGACTTAAAAATTATCCTCTTTGAGGGGGAAACCTCCTTTACATTACATAAATGAACAATTCTTGGATGATACAAATGATAAGACCTCCTTGGTATATATATGGGTCTAAGGGGTCACAATATAATCATATCCTACATAACAATAATAATGTAAGGGCACAACAATAATAATAGTGGGCTTCTATGGGGCACAACAATAACAACATAGGGGATACATGGGCACAACAATAACAATAGGGGGCTACACTAACAATAATAATAAGGGGAATACACTAGTATTATAGGGACCTAATAAAATCTATTTGCTTGCAATTTGATTGTGTGGTGCTTGCCTATACATAGTGTAATATTCTAGGTTGACACTTTCCTTAATAAATAAATAATGTATGTTTTATAGAAGTTAAATAAGTTGTCGTAGGAAGGAGATGGAAGGGTTAGTCTCATCCAATTCCACTATGTTTAAAACTACATTTATAAGTTGAAACCCTATTGTTTTCAATTATTGCTTGACATATGAATTCTAATGCATTAATTGTGGCATCTAGTTACAAGCTAGGGAGGGATTTCTAGCCCTACATCTTTGCTTATAATTGTTTAGAATTCAAGGGCAAATTTTATACTATTCTTGGTGTCCTGAACATTGTTAGAAAAGGTTAACTAAACTTATAGCTGGTGAGTCTTGCAAGATTATCTTGAGTGTGTTTAGAGTGTTACCTACTTGAGTATATTCACGTTAAAGACAAGTGCTTCTAAACTAATACCTTTTTTGCACAATTGGTATGTTGTGAGAAATTAGGTACCAAAGAATAGTTTTTTCTTTCGTGATAATGTTATCATATTTATGTGTAGTTTGTCTCAGAAAAATTTAGAACTTATGTTATTATAAATCACATGTGCTTATTGTCTGTTGACTTAGCTAAATTTTCAGTTGGACTTAAGCGGTCCATTATGTAGGTAAATAACATTCTTATGAGCCAAATAACTTTCCTGCAATGGTGCTTCATATTGGATGCCATCCAATGTGGAAATTGATATACCTATTCCTAGCTTCACATGTTGTTGCTATTCCCTTTGGTTGTTGCAAAATGATATGAGGAAAATATCCTCCTCTTGTTTATGGACCTTTTTTATTAACATTCTCTTAGGAATGGCAATTCAGAAAAGCTTCAACTATGCTTTGGATGACAATTGTTAGGGTGCCAATATGGATGATATGTGGATGGTGAAGAATTTGGTTTTGATTGAACAAGTGTAAATGTAGTATTTATCACTGAGTTGGACTCATTAATCAAAGAATCAACTGAAGAAGATGTCTCAAGCTCCAACATATCATGAATTGACGAATTGATAAATGGTGTAGGATTCGGTTCCAGAAAACTAGTAGTAGAGGATTGGGCCAATCTGCATCTAGTGATAAGTCTCTAAATATTGAAGGCCTACACTTATTGGTCTTGCCTCAAGCTCAATAGGAGTAATAATACCTTTTCCATATTTATAAATTTAGCCACCACTATATCCAATTTGAGGAATTCATTTGGAGCCAATGCCCCCAACATGTTGTCAATGTCCATAGTTTTCTAGTACTTAATGTCGTTCAACAATCCAAAGACAACACAGGGAAGCTCCCTACCTTAGATTTTTAAGTTTTATGATAGTACTATTTAAAATTTTTTCATGAACCAACAAGTTTGCCTCATCGTTGCACCATCCACTGCAATTTGATTTTGGTTCTAGGTTTGTCACTTCCCAATTTTATTACAAATCACACCACATCTATTGAGAGAGAAAAGATTCAGAAAATAACTGAAAACCTCTTGTAGATGTTAAGATCTATCCTAACACTTCTTGTGGCAATTCTTGAGTTCTAACTGTACTCAAGAAAGAACAAGAATAATAGAGATTATGTCTAGATTATAGAGCAGTGAAGGACATTAAACTGATAATTATTTACACATTGTAATTATTGATGAACTTATAGACTAGTAGATATGAGCCAAATATTGCAGCAAGATTGATTGAACTTCTTGATATCATCTTGATGTATGGACTCTTCTGATGCTTGGTAAACCACTTTTAAAACCACATTTGGGTTATGTTATTGCTTGAAATTGGAAGATATGAAGGTAACTAGAGAGTGCACTGTAAATTTATTATTGTGTGGTTGACCTGTTTAAAGTTTGGTTATGTTATAGAGTTTTACAAGTCATAGGATGACTATTTGACGTAACCAGAACTATGGTTGTGCACTGTTGTTGGTAAGTTAAAAAATATATGAAATTACTTTCAGAGATAAAGGGAATAACTTCTATAACCAGCAATATGAAGTGTGTTGAAACTCCCCAATGTTGGGTTACCCATTATTTCCAAAATGTAATACTTGGATTCCTCTCCTCATACACAATTTTGAGTTCTAAAAATTGTATGACCATAAATCGCTTTGTCATAGAAAAGACCAGGCCTACATACTTAGGTTTGTTACAAAATAATATGTATGTAGACTATTGAAACAACAGATCTCAAGAAAGGGTGTTCAAGGTGGCTTCCCCATCTATTGCCCATAAAACATTAATTGAAATAAACAATAGGATGGCTATGGAAGTGATTTCTTGTGCTTATATTAGCATTGTAAACATCTTATAATGAAAACTTATAACCTAGTAACCACCTCCTTGGGCCAGGGTATGAAGGGGTGTGCTACACATCCTTAGACAAATTATAGTGATAGTTGGATGCATTATCCCTTTTTTGTGATCTTCACCAGTTCACAATCAACTTGGGTAAAACCAAGGTCATGATCTTCAATGCATCAAAGCAAACTCTCTCTAATCACCACTTCCTTTTCAAGGGTGAGGAGATTGATATCACCAAAATATATACTAATCTGGGGGTATTATTCATGGGTCCTCACTTTAGTTTTCAACATGAACTTCAACCTTGAATTGACAATGACTATGGATACTTGGCCCTACTCAAGAAACAATGTTTCCATAACCATTTTTCAGGACATGATATCTAAGACTTCGCGCATGGATACTCTTTTATGGCCATAGTTCTATACAGGTTCAAGGTTTAGGGACCTGGTTTTCTCAAGTCCTATTGGTCCTCAATAAAGAGAGTATATACCATCCTCCTTCACTAAATGAAAATAGGCAATCCCTTAACCCATCATCCTCTCAGAGTTTGACACTCGCCCTTTTTTACTAGAAATAATGTTCAATCTCACCTCACTTCTATACCATGTTTGCATCTTCACTAACATAGTGAAGGGGCATGACTGATATCCATACTTGGCTTACCATTCATCAAAGTCCACTGTAGCAATTAATCCATTAGGTCGATCTCAGTACTAGTACATTGAAGTCTTAAATATTTTTGCTTTAGTTGGTATTACATTGGACCAAATTCCTCCATTTAGATATTCCTTATGTGCAACTAATCACCTCTTACTAACCAAATAGGAGATTGATACAATCACCTTCAAGGCTATCTATAAGTAATTTGTATAGGCCACTTGGATAAACCCTCTATTAGCTCTCTATAATTTTCCCTAGGCTAAGGAGAGAAATTCGAAGGTAACCACAAACCACTTGTAAGTTAGAATCTAGCCCTTCTAGATTTAGAGAGGGATTTCTCTATCTAGGAGGTTCAATTACTCAGATGTTAGGCTAGGTATAGTGTTCAATAAGGTCTAATTTTCAAAGGTTTACTGGTAAGAAAAGAGATAGATCCATTAGGCATGGAGTCGTGTCAAAATGATTTTTTGCTCAGTGATGTGATGAAGAAGAGAAAGGGTTTTTCCACGGGTGCAAGCTAGGCAGTATTGATGATGTAATTCGTTGTAGGAGAGTGGGTGTGATAAAATATGGACGAAACACAAAGAGTATCAAATTGTAGATAAGTATGAATGTTGCTTTTAAGAAGAAAACATATATAACTTGGTAAAACTAAGTAAGAACACCATTTATATGAATTCTAAGCTAAACATTTGGTTAATCTAAGCATGAAGACATACATTTAAGAGATGTAAATAACATAATTCAAACTTACAACTTAAAATAAGCACAACACCATCAAGATCTGACACATGAATCCCTGCAAATCGCCATCTGTCTTTCATTAACTGGCAAAAAACTCTGAAAATATATCACAATACACAAGTCTCTTCCTCTCTAATATGAGCAAACCCTTTTCCATTACATGTACATCATAAAATAGACTCAAATGATTAATTTCTCACCTCCAGGGGTCAAATTCCTCATTAGGAATATTGTTTCTAACTTTTGTAATAAAATGGAACAGGTTGTTAAAGACTAGGGATTGCATAACTAGATATTTTTAAATCATTTTACTTTAATTACTCAGTTCCAAATCGAGCTTATGAGTCACTAACTATTTTATTACAATTACTACAACCATTAAAAAAAAATACATTAAATTTTGATTAGGTAAGCTCGCTAAAAAAGAAGCTTGTCTAGAAGCGTAGCGCCAGTGCTATGCAAACTCCAACTTCTTCAGAAAGGCAGAAACGCGGTGATTTATGGTTTAGGTACTTGTGGTCAGCTCTTGAGCTAATTAATGGCTCCAACACCTGCAAATGAACTTTCATATGGTCACCTTCCCCTTCATAAACTTTGATTTACCATACAACACCTCAAAATTTGACAAAACCTCCTGTGGGCAAAAAACACAGTGCTTATTTCAAAAGCGCAGTGCCATCTTCATTTCTATGGTTTAAGTGGTGCGGATGTTTGTAGTGAAAATGCACACACTGATGATGATGTTGACTTTGTAATAATCATGCCATATAATTATATGAATCTTCCCTTTCTCAAAATGCCAAATGTCCACCTTGGCACCAAAAACCTTAATGCTAGCTAGGCCACAAAACACTTCAAATTTGCTTCTTCGGAATAGTTTCAGAGTTGTGAACAGATGTGGATGCTAGAGGAGCTTTGTGAAAAACATAAACACCTTGAAATTCAATCTTATAAACAATCTTACTTATGGGAAGAGCCAAAAAAATAAAATTTTGTTAGTACACCTCCTTCCAATATTCAAAGCTTGGTTGCCTCAACCAAAAGGTCCAGTTTGCCTCTTTCTTTCTCCTGTATTTCCGTCAATTGTTGCTTAGTGGCCATTAGTTCTTTCCTCATAGATATGTTCTACCTACATACATTCTTCATTTGCTTGTGAAGTGGAAGGGATCTCCTCAACATGTATTTGGCATCATCCATGGTTGGTTGATAAATGTCCATAAGGTCACTCCATTGATTTCTCATATTTTCTTCATGTTGCTTAAGATCTCTTTATGAGCCTCTTTCAATTGCCTTCTCAACATGTTAAAAGTTTGCTCCCCCTCATCTACCTCTATCTTCTCCTCTTGTATTTGTAGCTTCCTAGATGAGGATCTAGTAATCCTAGCTACTGAAACTTTTGCCTTCTTTACATATTATTTGATTACCTATGCTTTGCCCTTGAATTTGACAGTAGATGTAGCTTTAAACACATGCACATCTTCACTAGGTTGGGTTTTTTTTTCTAAAATAGTCTTCTTAAGTTGCCTATTTTCTTGTTGCAACTATGCAATCATGAAATGGGCCTTCTTCAATTATTCTTGCAATTATACAACCTCCATGAATTCATCATCAATCACTTCAAATTTTGGTCTGCTCTAAATGGTATCAAATGTCTGCTCTAAGGGAAACCTTTTGGCAACAGACCTAGTGAGAGGTTTCTTAGGGGAAACTACCACCTCTGTAGAAAAATGTAGTCTCTTACCTTTCTTCTTCTTGTAGTCTGTACTGTAGATGATGGCTTCTATACTGAGCTTCCAGCTGGTGATTTAATTTCATTTACAACTACTTAAGGTGTTTCGCTCTTGATCAAGGGACTAGTTGGGAAATCATCCACTAATTTTGAAGAATCAACAAATGTTTGCCATGATATATTTATTTTACTTAACTCCTCTAAAACCAACAACCTGACTAGGGAAAAATGAAACAGACTAGGCTCCAATTGACTTTGTTTTCCCTGTACCTTATTTGCCATCTTACAAAAACTCCTAAATAGATAAAATGATAATTTCAAAGGGTTCTTTCCAGTGAAATGCATCAGGAGAGTGGAATTGATAGACTCGTCCAAACCTTCCCTCACATGTGAAGTACCTTTGAATAGCTTGGAGAAGCTTGCTATGATTTTCTAACAAATACTCCTTTGGCACAATGGACCCATACTCCTTGTTTATATACTCAAGCTTCAAAAAACATTTGTAATGGGTAATATCAAGGGGCATGCCCTTGAACCATTATTCTCCCTAGAGAGGGATATCTATTGTAGCTATTATGGTGACCTATGTAACTGGAAAGGTAAGTGTTCCAATCTTAGCTTTCAATCCATCAAAGCTTTTGGCAAACTCCTTAGTCAATTGTAGATTGAACCCTTGAATTTTCTCACAAAACCTCATACACCCCACTTGCTCAAAATCCATTATGATCGTTGGGTCTGAATTAATAAATGCAACATATTGTGGCTCAAACCGAACAATGGCACCTGCCTTGTGTTTTCTTTCCTCTGGAGTTTACATGATGTTTTTTTGCAGTAGTGAATTGTCTATGGTTTAAGGAAAACTTGTTTTGCGTAATAAATGTAAGAGTAATGACAAGAAAGGCTTTCCAAATCAAAGCATTGATTGATAATAAAGAAGGAAACTCCACACAAGAGACTAATCAATATAAAGTTTCTTCAGAAAACCCTAATCAACTTGCAATTTTTTTTTAACTACTGGCAAGGAATTTAAAGGGACAGGTGCAGCGCATAAGAAAATGGTTTTCAAACACCTCATAAGCACAAATAGTTAGGGTGGGGGGATTCAATTCAATTTCAACACATGGAGCACCTTGCACATGGAAGCTTTACCAAGGAGAATGTGGTCTTGACAACAAGAAATGCAAAATATAAAGGACTATGTGGAAGCACAAAAGTTAGGATAAAGTGCAGTGAGGATAAATTTTCTATTTTTGCACGCTTTCAATGGTTTTGCCTAGATCATGCATGCAATTTAGAATTAATTCACAGTCAAGGAACAATGATTAGCTCGAGTTTGCACCTATGAGGGGAGTTTGATCTTCAAGTTGACAAGAAAAGTAGCGTTGTGTGGAAACACAATGCCCCTGCCTCTTTTGCGCAACACCTTAGCATGATCACATCACAAGCTTCTAATGCAAATGAACAGGAACTAAGAAATCTTGGACGAAGTCAGGAGTGCAAGTAACTTCCCAAAGTGGTCTAGATAAGAATTTAAGGCAATTATTACAGTTTGAAATGGAAATGATGAATGTGCAACACCTTGTGGAAAGTGCAACACTTGAGAAAACGCAGCAACCTATCCTTTTGACCATTGCACTCTAGCTGAGGTCATGACCACTCATGAAATGACATCTAAATTGACTCAAACTCCTACAAAATATGTGCCCGGTATTTTCTCATGATTGCTTTGATGTAACTTGGCCTCTAGACTTAGGTACCTAACTCATGATGGCCAAAAAAAATTCATGACATGACTCTTTATTACCCTTACATGGTGACCAATGACACCCTATGATTACCCCTTAAATAATGATCTTTCATGATATTAGACGTTTGGACTTTAGCAAATAGTCAGTCTTTACATGACACTTAATCCAAATATAGACCTCTTTAAACCAAAATATTCATGCCATCATGACTAATATTTACAAATTAACCTCAAATAAATGGAAAGACTAGCATGAAAAATATTCATATAACATAGGACCCTAACACCCTCCAGTTGGGTTACATATAAAGATTGTCATCTATGTAGAACACTTCATGATGATGAGGGATGGACTCATTTTTCATCCCCATTACACACTTTTCCATTGGATACATGCCCTTCTGATCCCCTTGGGATAGTTCAAATTTGGTTCCCGTAGACTGCAGATTGAGGTGGACAACTAGATAGACCGATTAGATAGTTTCTACTAGCATGTCATCTTCGAAAGATTGAGATAGAGGAGCACGTTCTCTTCCATAACCCCATTTATTATGAGATTCACATGAGATTCCATTACTTGTTTAGGGGGATATAGACCCTATCTAGTTTATTTCAATATTGATACCGGAGAGGTTTAGCCAGTCACATGTAGGAGACCCTCACACTTCAGGCTCACATTCTCCAACCTCATCCTCAACTAGACCTTTTCTAGTCGATTTCCTCCTTTATGGTGCTCCCATAAACTAGGGGCACCAAGAGACTATTTGATGATACCATTTTTTAGACCCCATATCAGTGACGACCAGAGGGACCATTCCCCCTTTCAAGAGACCTCAAAGACATCGCCAAACCAAATCCCTTACCAATGGGTAAATGAGATCACCTTAACATTAGTAATTTGTTACATGTTATAGGCGACAACATAATAGAGAGCCCAAATATTCCCCCAGTGTTTCCTCGGGAGACCATTCTATCTCGAGTTTTCTTTTATTTTCCTTGGATGCTAGGAGAGATCGATCTAGTGGACTAGGACCCAATCCCTAACTCCTTTTCCTTTTACATATCCCTCCCATTGTGGCCACTTGCACTTGGATTTGAGGTTCTTTCCATGTTTTAGCATATAGTCCATGTTTTTATGTTACTTATTGTTCTTTACATAGGAGACACTTTAGTTCTCCTAATTGGTGTTGACATCATTGTATTCAATAGTCCCATTGAGCTAGTTTTGTGGTCATTAGCTGGACAATAATATAATTATATTATATATTCACACAAGATTGCTATTTATATCCTTTTTTCTAATTGTTATTGTTTGAGGGATTAACATGTTCATAAAACATGTTGAAAGGAAAGAAGAATCGAAGGGGATAAAGGTAGAAAATTCTATCACTATTTCACATTTACTCTTTGTGGATGATATTATGCCTTTTGGTCATGGTCTGTGAAGGAAATAAGAATTCAAGGGGATAAAGGTAGAAAATTCTATCACTATTTCACATTCATTCATTGTGGATGATAGTATGCTTTTTGGCCATGGTTTTGTGATGGAGCTAGTAAACATGAAAAAATCCCTTCCATTGTTTAATAAACTAGTAGATGACATTAAGGCATATGGCAAGATTATCTTTCCTAAGAAGACTTTTGTATTGGATTGAGGGGTGAAGCACCTAGTTTTTTTCTTAAAACCAAAAGACTACCATTATGAGGATTGGACTTGGTTGTATAACAAAGTAGAAGCCTAAGATTCAATACTATGTAGTCTTTGGTTGTCACATGAAGGGAGGTTAGAGTTGGTTAAGGCAAAATTAGAGAGAAATCATGTATATTGGAAAACATTAGCAAATATTCCTAGAGGGTTTATCAATAAAATTAGAAAGACTTGTTTTAGATTTATTTGGATTGGGAAGAGGTAAAATCAAGGAATTCTATTCATCAAGTGGAATAGGGTGGCCCCACCTAAGGAATTGGGGATGTGGGACTTGAGAAATGTACATAAATGCAACATATCACTTATGCCTTAAAGCCTTTAGTGGTTAGGGTCTAACAAATGTCTAAGGGGAAGTGTGATGAAAGCCAAATATCTCGAGGGAAATATTATGAAAGAGTGGTTTAGAATGGCTAGAAATCGTTATCTAAGAGCATCTTTAGTTTAGAAATATTTGATTAAGGCTTATCCCTTGATTCGTAGTTGGGTTGTGTGGCAAGCTTAGAATTGTGGGGGGGTCGTTGAATAAGAGGTAAAATGATTAAAGACATTTTGTGGCACTTATGGAAGCTTTACATGACAAGGGAATCCATTGTTTAAGAGAGGAAGTTATTGTGAGAGTGAGGAATGAATAGTTCCAAGGATGGAAGACAACTAAATTTATTATTTTTAAAGGAGATATGGCTTAGACATGGAAGCAACATGTGAGGTTGTTATCTCACATTATTATTAAATCAAGTGAAGAGACAAGGGGATCCAATGTTTAAGAGAGGAAGTTATTGTGAGAGTAAGGAATGAATAGTTCCAAGGATGGAATAAAACTAAATTTATTAGTCTCAAAGGCGATTGGATTAGATTTGGAAGCAACATGTGAATTTTCTATATCACATTGTTATTAAATTAAGTGAAGAAGAGGACACCCTTAAATGGACCAAGAATAAGGGGACATGTGAATGCATAGTTAAGTTAGGTTATGTAATTAGAATAGAAGAGGATTGGAATGGGAATAGATGTTGGTGGTGGAGTTATGTATGGAAGTTATGTTGTCCATTAAACTATAGAATTGTAATGTGACTTGAATTGGAAAATAAAATACTTACCTATGAAAATAGCCAAAAGAGGAATTGGGTGGGGCCTAGTCGATGTATCATGTGTAAATTAGGTGAAGAATTGGTAAACCATTTGTTCATGTACTCCTTTTTTTCTAGGGTTGTTTAGCTGGAGGTTATAAAATACTTGGGAGTTAAGTAGAAATGGGGTAATGGGACTTCTAAAGAATCAATGTTAGAATGAATAAATGACAAAGTTGTTGTTGCACACAGGGATTTACCTTGTATGATTTATTTTGGAATATAGAAAACTAGAGATCAAATTACTTTTCAATATTTCAATTTTACACCAACTCAAGTGGCACACAAGGTTAAAGTGGCCTTAGAGGGTAACAATAGGCCTTTAAAGACAAAAAAGAGCTCAAGAATTTATTGATGCAAAGAATCAACAAGGAGAATTAATGGGGTTTCTTCAATGGAGAATTTTAAAGAGTGGAAGATATATGTAGTGCTGGAACATTCCTTCTCATTAACACTTCACATTATTTCTTGTTAAGATATGCAACTAGACAAGGCATAAACAACCACACCTAACTCTATGCTCTCTCGATGATTTCAAACATAAATAAACGACAAAAGGTTAAATAAAATATAAAATTTGAAACATTTAGAGCTTGTGATAGAGAGGGCTAGTCAACATTTCACCATTAAAAATATAAACTTGATTCCTATTATAAAACAAATTTTGGAGACAAATAAATTTTTTGATATATCATTTTCTCATGTTTACTAATAAATCAACATCCAAAAAAACAACTTATCAAAGGAAGATTTACTTATGTACGAGTGTACCTTTGAACATGCTTTTAAGAAAGGAAATCTTCTTGTAGTGACATAAACAACCTTATATTAATTTTGTGATAATGAAATTTTAGTTTAGAATATAAATTGGCATAAACAACCTTGTATTAATTTTGTGATAACCAAGTTTTGGTTTACAATATAAACTTTTAAAAATGTAATTGAGATCTTTTTAAGTTAATATCTTGGAAATGGGTACAAGGAAGATTGTAATGCATCTTTAATTTGAATTGTGGATAAATAGTGTTGATTTGTTTTAAATAGTTATAAAATGGAATTTTTTAAAGAGTTTATATTTGATTTTTGACTAAGTGGATTTTATATTTATGTGACAAGGGGTTGGGTCTCCCGTGCAACAAATGCATCTTTCATTACCCTAATCCTGAAGGTTCCATCCCCTGTCTCCTTCTCATATTTTCGTCCAATATCATTGTGCAACACCATTTACAATCTCATCTCAAAAACCATTGCAAACCGGCTCAAACCATTCCTATCCAAACACATTTCTGTTGAAAAATTTGGTTTTTTAGAGCACCAACAGATTCATGATGTTGTTGAAATCGCTCAGGAGTGTCTTCATTCCATTAAGACCTCTAAACTGGATGCCTGCATAATGAAAATCAACCTCAACAAGGCCTTTGTTTGTGTGGATTGGGAGTTGTTGTGGATGGTCCTTCATAAAATGGGTATTAGTTTCAAAATAATAAACTGGATAGCTGGATAGAGTGCAACATTTGCAATATTGATTAATGGCTTCCCTATAGACTTCTTCTCGGTTTCCAGAGGACTCTGACAAGGTTTTTCTCGGCCCCCCTCATGTTCCTTATCATCATGGAGGGTCTCTCCAGAAAAATTTTAGATGCTCGTGAGCGCGGCCCCATTACTAGATGCAAAATCACTGACAAGGTCCCCCTCACCCATTTAATGTTTGTGGATGACCTGTTGGGAATGGGGAAATTGGACCCCACTGAATGGTAGGAATTTCATAACATCCTTGATGATTTTGGATCAGCCTCGGGACTTTTCATGAACTAGAAAAAGTCCTTATTAATCTCCTGTGACCCTGAGATGGAATGGACTATGGAGATTACCAGTTCCTTTGGGGTTAAAGTCTCTTATTTGGATGTTTTTTTTCTAGTATTTGAGATTCTATCTAAAGCCAAATGGATACAAAAACAAGGATTGGGATTGGCTTCTTCTCAAACTGGGTAATCAGCTCACTCAATGGTCAAATTCATGGATCTCATTGGGCGGGCATCTAATTCTAATCAACGTAGTCCTTCACAACATTCCTATTTACTGGATGCATATTTTTAAACTACCCAAAGGAGTTATTGGTAAGTGAACTCAATAATTTATGGTTTCCTGTGGGCTGGAACATAGCCAGAGAACAAATTTCACCTCGCCAATTTGGAGACTCTTAACCTTCTGGTTAATCAAGGCGGCTAGGGTATAAAAGACACCTCCTCTTTCAATCTAGCACTGCTCCTAAAAAATCTTTGGCTAGTTGTTAGCAATGATGGTCTCTAGAGTCAAATTATCAAGGCCAAATATCTTCATAACAAAGATCTAATAGGTTGGATACGTGTTGGTGCCCCAGATCCTCCCAAGATATTTGCTTCTTGGCGCAACCTTCTCCTCACTAAACATTAGTTTTTTAAGAATCTTCGATGGGAGGTTGGCTCAGGATCTTCTCCTCAGATTGGCCTAGACTCCCTCTCTGGCCTGACATGTCTGCATTTACTTTCTCCTCCTCTCATTACATTCCTACACTTTCATGGTTATTATGTGATTAAAGACATTGCTTCAGCTCATCTTTCCTCTTCATCTTTCACTCATTGGAAAGATGCCACCGAGCTTGAAATTCCTGAGGCCTTGAATCCAAAATGGCAATCATGCATAACTAACCTTAACCTAGCGAGGATTGTCCTATAACAAAAAACAGACAAGTTCATTTCGTTCGATGGCCCTCAATAGGGAAAGGTCATTGTTCATGAGGCCTATCGGATCATCTACCAGCCCTCCAAACATATACCTTTTTTCTCTTGGCTGGCTAGATCCTGGAAATGTAATTTTCACTCAAACTCAAATGCTTCTCCTGGTTGGTGGTGCACAATAGGATCTTGACATGGGAAGTCCTTATTAAGAGAGGCTATCAGGGCCTGGGTTGGTGTTGTCTTTTCTCATCTACCGGAGAGGACGCCAACCACCTCTTTCTTCATTGTCCCTTTTCCTTTTATGTCTGGACTTGTGTGTTACATCTGATTAACTCACCTGCTGATTGGGACCATTCTAATATTGTATCTTATATTAGCAGTTGGATTGTGGATCATCAAACTCATAGAAAACTAGCCTTCTACATCATTTGGGGAATTTGACGGACTAGAAATGCCCTCATTTTTTACCATGTGTTGCCCAACATCTGGCTCTCCAGTTGTAGAATTATCTCCTTCTATCTAGAACACTCTTCCAATCATCCCCTTTCTCCTAAATGTCTTCCTCCTTGTCCTAACATCTGGTCTAACTTTCTAGTTGGATTTTTTTATGGGGCCTCCTCCTTTGGACTATGTAGTTGTGGAATGTCCATCCATCTTAGGCCTGGGACATTTTATAGATTCCACTGGCAATGTGGAAAGGGATACAACACTAGAGTTGAATGACTTGCATGCTAGGGAGTTCTATACTTTTCTGTTTGGCTCGGCCTCATGAATATTTCAATTTTTGGAGGCTCCAAATTTGTAATCGACTGGGCAAACAACAGAGGCTCTCTCAACTCTCCAAATCTAGACACATGGAAATGCAGAACTCAGTCTTTGATAAAAGAGTTTCACTCTATCTATATTTCTCATATCTCTCGGATCCAAAATGGAGAAGTGGATCATCTATCCAAGGAAGGTTGTTGTTCGGAGCATGTAAAACATTTTCTTCCAGTTTTTTTCCTCTAGCTCTTTGTAGGGGATGGGACATTTCATGATCTAATCATTGACCATAGGCTCCATCTTCCGCACTCTATTTTCTTTTTGTAACTGCCTCCTTTGTTTCTTTTATAGGTATGTCTACAAGTTCATTTTTGGTTTTTGGACTACACAAATGTGCATCCTGTGTCTTCATTGTTAGGTATGTTTTGGATGATATGGAGGTCTATCATAGAGATCGCGTTGTTTATTATTCACAACAGACTCCATCTCCAACACTCTTTTTGTTGATAGGTCTGTGGACCCAGCTTCTTCTCTATTATGATGGTTATGACTGACATGGAGGTGGCCTCTTTTGTTCTAGTTAATAGGTCTCTCTACAAGTTTGTATTTGGATCTTGGACTACATAGATGTGCATCATATCTCTTCACTGATAGGACTGTTTTGGCTAATATGGAGGTCGAACATAGAGATCAAGCTGAAATGTTTTGCACTGGCGACTTAGAATCTATAATCTTTGGATTATGTATTTGTTGAATCATGTTTTCTTTGGATCATTCTACTTTCATTATTATCAATGGAAAGCGTATTTTCTGTTTTTGAAAAAAAAAACTTTAATTAGAGGTTAAGTAAGTGTGCCATAACCATGAAGTCTTAAATTAACAATCATTACACAAGGAGTGCCTTAATAATTTACCCATCCACCAACTATTTTATGCTTTATAGGCCAAAATATTAAATATTGATATAATCTTTAGAATATATATTTTAATAAAAAAATTAACAAAGTAAAAAATATATATTCTTTAATTTATGTTTAAATTAATTAAAAAAACACTAAACCAATTCATATTCTCCCGATCTAAAAGCATAAAACTTTAAAAAACCAATCTAAATAGTATGACACTAAAAAATCAAAATGATTAAAATATAAGAAATAAACAAGTACTACAAGGCAGCTTGGTCCCTACCATTCAAGTTAGAAATTATGGTATTGGAAAACTGCATAAAAATTATAACCTCCATTGATCAATCCTAAATTAATAATTATTAATAGGTAAATTGAATTATGTAGTCTTTCTTTGACAAGAACTAATGAATTGAGATATGAAGTGGATAAATTAATTGTTTGATCAAGCACAAGGATTTGGATAAATTTTGGTGGATAGTAACCACTAAAAAGTTTACACATTTACAATTTTACTCCTACATAAATGCGAAGTAAAACCTAAATAATGGTGGTAAGTAATTCATGGTAAGTATATTTATTTACATCTTATTGCTATCCATATTTTATGCAAAAACTTGTTTAAATAATGTTGTGAAGTAATTGGTTATAAATATACCAGCCTAGATCCATCTTAACTCTAGATCTACCAAGGGCTATGTAACATACCCTAGTAAACCTCGTATAAAAATACAAAGGATTAGAAATGTTTTATATGGAATTTACTAGCATGTAACATTCTGAATCACTTATTCCATATTCCTTAACTGACCATTAGATAAAATCATCAGCATTACATAAAGCAACTTTAGAAATAGAATAACAAGTCACATAACATAACAACCATTGACGCAACATATTAACATAAATTTGTTTGTTGTACTTCACATCATTACTGTTGTTCATTTAATTAGGCCAGGTAATCACGTCTTGATAATATAAGTGTCAACGTCATACAAGGAAGCAACATTATTAAAATGACATAATAGGAAAACACATCAATGGACACAGATGTACCCTAGAAACCCCGAAGGGAAAAAAAACAACAAATGTTTATTTTATTAAAGGTTTTGTGAGGGTGTTGACCCCTCACTCAATGGTTGTAAGGCATTTCATCCCTTGACCATTATTAAAAGTTACAAATATTAAATAACATCTTTAATTAAGCATAACTAGCTAGAAGCTATTACATTAATCATGATATTATTTACCCAACAGTTCCTCGCAGATTGTGTCTTTATGGCTTGATTGTTCCCTGTATTATATTATCATGTGTTAACAATCCCTCAATCTACATGGACCATTAGTTTATTATCTGACATAATGTTAAATATAATCCACCCTTCACATAAGTCACAATCCTTTCCTGCAATTATTGTTGTTACCTAACTCTAACATCATAACTACAAAATATTTATCAAACCCATATAATAAATCTTTTCTAGTTATGCTTCAAACATCTTTTCATGTGAGTAAGTGAAATACATACAAAATATCAAGACATGCCTTTTTTAATGACGCCACACATGCATTATTTGAAAGCACATAACTACTAAAACATGTCTATTTATCTTTACATGTGTATGGTTCACCCAAATCTCACATACATAAGGAAAAATACATAAAGATTACCAAGGCATACTCGTTTGTCCCTAGTTCACATGTATTATGAGAAAGGGCAACAATTACATTCTACTTCTACCCACAAGAACACGGTAATATTTAAAGAATCCCCATGTTTATCACCATCTCTTCGCATAAGAAGAGGGAAATCTTTCAAAGATAAACACCACATTAACTATTATTTCCTTTGCACAAGAACACATTCTCTTTTTAAAGAAAACCACCACAACCACCCATATTCTTTTAAACGAAACTAGCACATTAGCTATGATCTTTATGCATGTAATTACATAAACCTTATCCCAAATAAATTATCCCCTCAACTATTATCTTGTGCATGCAATTACATATTCTTTTCCATAAGAATCTAACGTAGTAGCTATTATTCTTACACACAAATACATAATCTTTTCCAAAAGAAGCTAATACAATAAATATTGTTCTTGTACATGCAAATACATATTCTTTTCCAAAAAAAAATTAACACAATATATATTATTCTTGTGCATGCAAATGCATATTCTTTTCCAAAAGAAATCTAGCCCAATAACTATTTATCTTTGTGCATATAAGCACATGTTCTTTCCTCAATAAAACTATCATAATAGTTGTTATTTATGGGCTCAAAATGTTAGTCAAACTACATGCCCATAGTAAAGAATAATAAACTAAACACATTTTCCATTAGGCTCAAAACAGAATATAAATAATGAAATATGCATAGATTAAAGGTCGAGAATATTCTACTAATCTATGGACCTCAATCTAATTTCTTGAAGAAAGTGTTTATCAAAAGGCATGTGTCTTTTTCCATGAACGAACTAAGTGAGAGCATCGTTATTCAATGTCCATACTTGTCATATTAAACCCTTTTATGTGAATTATAATTATGAAAGAATTAAAAGAAAACTACCACAACTTATTTATGAGTGCGTGAGAATCCATGGAATATTCCAATAAGGTGACCACCAATAGTAAAAATAACAAGCTCTAATGCATGCCCTATAGTAACAATCACGGGCGTCTAGAAAAAACAAGGAAGATGGAGCTTAATACACTTAGTTGCATGCCCTATCTTTATGCATGATGATTGTAAATGAGTAAGAAACTTACTTGGCATATCAAAGAAAACAAAAGTTGATGGAACAAACCCTCGATATACAACAAAGTTCCCACTAGTCAATCGAAAGCCCATCCAAATCAATTCTCATGGCAACTTTTCCCTTAACTCTCCTCTAGAGAATCTACGTGTCCCTTGCAGAGAATGGTCAAGATTTTTCACTCTCCATAATTAGCTGTCAAGCAAATTCCATAACAGAGATTTTCCTTATGAAGGACGGGCATAGAGACTTGTTTCACTTGACTGCTTCTCATTATTTTAATGATTGTTGGATCCATTCATCCATCCATCTATGGCAGATTGCATCCATTGAATGAACATGGTGAATGAGTAGCATAAGAGGATAGACTCACTATGGATGACAATGCACACTAAAACAATCAATATAATGAAAATATTTATAGTAACGTGAGTCAATCAACATCCCTTTTTACCAGTAATATGCCCTCCTTTCAGAGCATATATTTTATGGCGAATAGAGAATGAAAGAAGGTTACCAATAATTTGTTTTACTTCTAACTAATTCTTGATGGAAATGATTAAATATATATTAAACTAATAATATTTTCACTCATGTAAATACATGAGTTTTACGAGGAGGGATATTACATACCTCCCCCCCCCCCACTAAAGATAACCTAATCCTCGATGTTCATCATTAACTTTTACTTATGACATCTATCTCAGAACAACCAAAAGGGAGTCCTTCCACTTCTCAATGAAGTATTTTATTTCTAGGAAATACTAATAGGTAAAATCAATAATATTTTATCAATGCTCATAAACATTTACTTCAATTTTTACTTTCAATCACTTAGCAATTATTCAATTTCATAGAAACGGAAACAAAGTCTCTATAATGATTTATTGTTACTTTCCAATTACTCTTTGAAGTCATGGTCATTTTATGCCATAATTTTAATTATAGGTGGGTTATTAGTTGTGGCAAGCACTCTACGAATGGTTTATCAGCCCAATAGCAAGAACCTAGGGTGGTTTCACAGCCTCCATGGCAAGCACTCTGTAGCGTAGGACCATCAAATCCAACATAATCACAGTAATAACAACATTTTCAATGATTAATTATTTATGCAATGTCCGGTGTTTTAATCACAGTACTTCTACAAGTACTCAGAGAGCATGTAGCTCTGTAATCATCAAAATGATAAATAACTGCACCAAGTGCATATTGTCTTAGCCCCAACTAAGACATCCACCAGATTGTTAATACAATAGAGGAAATACACTTCCAGTGATTCCTTTTCGAGCACTAGGCTCCTTTCCTGTCAAGTTGTACATAAAATTATTACACAATCATTTAGAAAATTCATTTTTAACATATCACTTATCTAATTAGTTAACTTGTTATGCTATGAAAACCATAGTGGGAAAAATAATTCTCATCTCAACTAATGAGAGCTAGTTTCCACTAACCATATTGAGCCAATTCCACGTCTAGAACCAATTTCTTGACACACACCATACTAGGTCCAACCTAGGATTCCACTAACCACACTAGGTCCAACCTAGAATTTCACTGACCACAGAGGGTCCAACCTAGGGTTCCACTTACCACACCAGGTCCAATCTAGGATTTCACTAACCAAACAGGGTCCAACACAGGATTCCTCTTGGCAGCATCCTACTTATTCCTTCAAGAACGCCCTGTCTATGAGGAATTTAGAGCTTAACAACTCATTCTTTGGGCCTCCTCCGACAAGCTACAAAACCAACAAAGTTGCCTCAGGATTTTCCCCTCTCACCATCTTGGTCAACTCTTTTCCTTTACTAAGAACACATATCTCTAGGAAGAGGAAATTGGGTAGGAAACCGCCTCTACCCAAGGCCTCCTTAGCATTTCATAATTGTCCCATATTTGTATGACATGTGAAATTCTCTTTATCACCTTTTCCCACTGTAATTTAGATAACTGACCATATGCACATTAACATTGAAGCAAAATGAACATTTATGTACATCATGCATTCATACTTAACAATCAACATGGGCCCCATAATCTGTAAAAGTAGATTGACAAGAAATCATGACTGATATCACATGTCATACAAGTGGTATTCAATTCAAATTTTCCACATAATAACCATAATGCAATTTAGAAAAGCATTACTATATCTTGCATATCATATCATTATACCTTCTCATTTGCAACTCACATTGCAATGTTTTACCTTTCACAAATTCTTATGTTCTGTGTTACTAGAACGTCACTATGCTTCCATTAAGCTACCCTTGCTTGACCATACTAGCAACATTAGTCACAACTGCTTTTGATAAAAACATACCTTCTACAAAATACTATTATTTACAAAATATATTTTCAATTCAATATTTCAATAATGTAGAAAGGTATTGGTCCTATCCATATTTCATAAACCATTTCCATGCATTAAAAGTAAAAATAACATATAAGGATACATCTTCCAGATGCTACATCCAAGGAACTTTACAACAAAGTTTCCAAACAAAATAGACTTAGACTGGTTAGCCCATAATATATAATGCCATCACAACATTCACACGCACTTGATGAATTTTTAAAGGATGAAATTAACATATTTGTCAGATATAGGATGCATACCAGCTAGCATCATCCTTGAATCATCAACTTGCAGAGTTTTGAAGTTTGAACAAGCAACATAATCAACAACATTTGATTACCACTAGTTTTATCATTTTTATCAGTAAGTTGTTAGAACATGCATAATTTATTTCATCTCATGCATTTCAATGCATTATAATACTATCAAATAATCTTGGCTACTCTAATCTTGCCAAAGATCATTTATGTATGCTCATATGCAAAGCTACAATCCTTGACATAACAATGCATTTCTAGTAAATCAGTCTCTTTAAAGACACTATTGTATCATGATCTAAATTCTTTGTAACCTTTAAGAACTTTCAGTCATATGTATGCATTGTTAAACAAGTATCCACTTCAGTAGTCATCACAATTTTCTTGCATATGCATAAAAACCTATACAAAGCTTTAATCATACAGAAACATTGATTTATCATTAGTAAGTAAGTGTCAATAACAATTAGGGTAAAAATCCAATCAACCTCAAATTCCACAGTGTACTGGAACCATTAGACCGTAACATGAAGTGAACTACCATAATCACAATCTTTACAACTTGTACTAATCTTTAATCAAAATTGGTTCATGCATATTGCAATATACCTTCCAGGATAAGTTTAATAGTTATTTATGCAATATTAATTCATAAGAGGTAGTGCAATATACTAAATATCAAGGCTACCAACCATCATAACCTCATGTTGAAACCCCGAAAATCGGGTCGACAACAAGGGGGATATTTGCCCGGTCCGGACCTTGGTTGGCAGCTCCTTATCCGTTTGGTATAGCGGGTCCGACTGGGGATAATGGGACCAGTTTCCCAATCTATGGGTGTGTGTGTGTAGAATTGGATGTTGTTGATCTAACAATGACTATCTAATTTATTCTAATTCAAACTTTAATCTAACTCTATACTATGGTAATCTAATAAAAACAGCACATCTAATCTATGCTAACCCGGGATGTAACTCTTCTATTATGCGATCTAAAGAGATTTCATATAACAACTGGTAATAAAGATCATTCAGTAATTATAAGAAAGGAAATCAATTAAGATGAACTATTTCGCATAAAAAGTTAGGCAAAACAGTTATGAGCAGCATATCGCATAATAAGTTATTCATACATTAAACATAAATAAATAGCTACCACCGTACAAAAGTGCCAAATGGTAACTCAAGCATTCATGAAATAACATATAAACAACTGAAAACTGTATATCACTTTAACATATAAGCAAAAATGATCAAGAGATAAAAGTACCATTTATGACTGGTCCTACTCATAAGCTTCAAGCAATAATAATTTATTTCTCCTTGCTCTAACATCTACTAAGAGTACAGAAGTGCAACATCAGTAGCAGATATCAAATGCAAACATCAACAAATCTTGATCCATTCATTCACCAAAACCTCCTCGGAGGGTGCAAAAGTGCATGTTCTGAGGACAAGTTTTTGGTAAATTTCTGGACCCTTCTCTAAATGCATGAGAAGGGTTTAAATACTACTAACTAGTTCTAATAATAGTTTATTTACAAAAATTCAGGATGCGGTTTTCAAATGACCGCCCTTTTCTAAGCAAAATCTAAAGCGAAAATTAACTTCAGAACTAAACTACTTTTGTATCTGGTCTTTAAAACTGCATGTATTCAGCATTGGTTTAAGGAGAGTTGGCTGGCTGACTTCTGCTTTGAGCTGGGCTGAGAAAACGGAATCGATGAGTACTGGTACCACCTTTTCGGCCGCATTTATGATGCACTTCACAGTCATACACTGACTATGCGGCTTCACCAAGTATGTCCAGTAACATTCCCAATTTAACCTGTTTAGTGCTTGAATTGCCTTTCCCTTTTCTTGCGCTCTCTGCTTCCATTCCGCCTCTAGTTGTAGTTTGTTTGGTAAATACCCCGGGGTGGTTTCTGCGATTAGATTAGCTTTGTGCAAATTCTCATTTACACAGTCAATAAGAATGCTTGCTGTAGTGGCTGTTGTTTCCGCCGCTTGTTCTGCCTCCCTGATTTGATCATCCCACTTGTTAAAGAGCAGTTCTTTATGATTCTCATTTATCCTGGGTGCACCTGCTCTTTTTCCCTCGTCCTCATCCTGCCAAGCCAAGTATTCAGTCACTCGCTTGTCAATCAGATCATATTCACTTCGTAAGTCGACCACTTGATTAGTGATCTTATCACTCATCTCGCAATAATCATTCCACTGTGACATCTTTTGTCCCAACATTTCTTGCTGCTGCAGTAGTTGTTCATTCAAAGCAATAGATTCTGAAACAAACTCTGTAAGCTTAGGGTCGTCCCTATGCATCTCTTGTACATCCTGCAACTGTTTTCCTTTTTCGTCCAAACTTCTCTGATAACTTATCTGCATTTGTTGGAAGTCTTCCTGCAACTTTTCAAGTTGTTTGAGTGCCTCATTATTAGCATTAGCTTGTTGCAATTAAAGTTGCAGTATCTGTATTTGATCTTCTCGCTCTTTCAACAATTGTTGTACTTTTGATGCTTTTTCAATAGTCGCAGAGGCATACGCTCCTACTATATGAGATAGTTTGGTGAGGTTTTCAATCGGATTATTGGCGGGATCTTTCCATAAGACGTCTAATTGCTCAGCATCCTGAGAGAGTGTATTTTCTAACTTCCTCTTCTTTCTCTGTCTTCTTACCACTGCTTTATGCTGGGGACTATAAAATATGTCTAGAGGGGGAATCTCTTCTACATTAAGTAGAAGCTCAGAAGACGACGTGATAGGAATATGTTCTGTTTCTGAGACATGGCTGACTATGGTTGGGACCACTTCCTGTACTACCTGTATATTGCTTACAGGAGTTTTTGGGGCTTGTCCTTCAATATTGATCAGTTCATTGAAGGTTTCCCATTCCTTATCTAATTCTATCGTGACGGGTGGTGCTTCAATGACGAGAGGGGGAGGATATTTTTGCGGGGAGGCGATAACCTGCTGTTGTGGAAGTTCCATTGACTGAGCGGTGTCTTTAGCTGACTCTTCGCTCCTATCTTGGTCGTTTCCGGATCTTTTAGAATGTTCAGGGATTTCTTGTACAGATTTAGACTTAGATCCGTTAGTGCTTGAATTCCCACTGAGGCTAACGCTTGGAGTCGGTTCTCTGGCAGACAATCGCAGCTTTTCTAGAGGAACACTGGCTAGTCTTCTTTCCCTGTATACCATGAATTTTTGAAGGTCTTCTGGAGACAATTGCAATTGGGCTTCCCGCAAAATTTCTTGAAGTGAGCTTTTACTCTGGAATATATCATCAAATAAATCCTTTTTCCCAAAGAACACTTTTATCTTGACTGTAGTTGTAAAATTCTGGGCAACATCATTTGGGTCAAATGGTCTTGCCGAGAATTTAAATAATTGTAGACACGTCATATTCTGTACTTCAGTGACAGTGTGACCTACATCGAACAACGAAAAGGCCCCACAAGCCACATGAAACTGTGGCCATATGGCCTTCTTTTTGTCCTTTAGGTCTTTAGTTAGGCCGCCTTCTGAACAGGTTTGATATGCAATTTCTCGAGCTAGGAGCTTATCAGGGATATACAAAGGTAGAACATGAGGAGGTACAGTACTTCCAAAAACTCTAACATAAGTAAACAATTCTTCTCCAAACCATCTTGTGATGGGGATGATATCTGTCTGTGCCTCGGGTGAGCACCTTGGGGGTTCTTTATCATACAACATTCTATACAAGGGCAGCATGAGACCATGACAAATCTGGTAGAAATGTGGAGTGAACTGAGAGTCCCATAATATCTTATGATAGACATGGATAGGTAAGGGGTCTTGAGTTGTCCACTTCCAACCCATAACAGGGAATTTAGACACATAACATATTGAATCCATAACATATGCGGCTAGGTAAAAAGGAGGATAAATCCTTTGAGACGTAGATCTTTTGGATCGGTAACTGACAATAGTTGTGATTAGGTTATTCGACAAAATCTTGGCCCAATCTACAATAGTGGCGTTTGTGGCAGCATCTATTAATGGTAACCATTCGGATGAAAATTTGTTGATATCTTGACCGATGTGCACTTGACCTTGAATCTTGAACTGTCTATTTCTCATTTCTGCGCTATCAAGTATCCACTTGATCATGTCTGTATATGGGAGAATTTTGGGCCTCGCTGCTATCCGATGTAGGAATGAGCATGCTAGCTCTTCTAGGGATGCTTCAGAAGAGCCCTATGAGCCTGCGATAGCAGTAACCTTCATTATTCTGGGATTTTCTTCTTCGAGCAGTCTGTACATGCCTTCCCACGTTGAGATTCCTGCATCTCTATTACAGGCTGTGTCTGTATATAAAGGTGCCATTTCCTTCACCTCGGAGCTCTGAGCCTTGTTTTTCTTCCCCATTTCAATCTGCGTATTGCCTTGGATCGTCCTCCGTTCTTCGTTCCTACAATTCACAAGTAAAATGGAAATGAATGACTCGGACGGGTGATGGGAGAGTTCTTAATGCCGCAGACATACCAAATACACCACCTTATGTGAAATGATTCTTTGAGAAGCACGCGTCCATATTTTATTAATAACTGGCAACTAACTCCTGTATTAGCATTTAAAGCGCATAATTATGTGTCAGCTTACGGCAAGTGGCTTTTCTTTGAATATTGTGCCCGAACGATATGCGATGGAGCGATTTTGCGATTTGCTTCGCAACATCGCAGATCGCAACATCGCAAATCGCAATATCGCAACATCGCACAAATGTAATATCGCAACGCTGATGTGGCTTGACATCGCAACCATCGCTATATCGTGATATCGCAATATCGCAGATCGCAGAAGTTTATGTGTGACAAATTTATTTAACCCGTTTTCCTGCCATATGCGATCGGCGTCATCACAGATCGGTAAATCTTGAAGTTTTTTCTTATAAACTTTGCTTATTGCAACGTGATAGTTTCTTTAATACCATAATTTTGCATATGCCGGGATTGTACTTGTATGGTGGGGTTCTACTACCATTTATATGATGCTTTTTAAAGATTTGTCCCTCATCATAAACTTTAGGTTTTAAGTATTCGAAGAAGTTTCCTAAGCTTAAGATGGTAACTTTATTTTGAGGAAAAGAAAGCTAAGCCCTACTCTTGCTTTTCCTAAATTTTAACTAAGGGTCCCCACACATTTAGTATTTTGGATAACACTTAAATGAGGAGGGGGGGGTTGTTGCTGGTCACAACAATTGGCGATTCACTTGGGAGAACCAGTTATCTCTGTTTTGCTGTTGAATTTTTCAAACTTCCAAAATGGGAAATTTTTCAGAAAATCTAAACTTAATTATGGAAAGATAAAGCATATTATGCTCTAACCTGTCAATGATATTTTGTTTCAAGCTTCCTCTACTTCAACTATTGGCTTTCTTAAGCTAGTCCTTGTATTTATATCAGCAATTACTTGGTTTTGTAAAGATAAAATAAAGTCTCCTCTGTAAACCAGTTTTTAAATATGCTCATTTGTCGTAGGTAGAGCCTCTGCTGCCAGCAGGCGTTTATAGCCTCGACAGGGTTACCTGTTACCCAGCAATGATCCTGTATCCTACTTAAGGTGATCTACAACTTTCAAAGAAAAATCCATATTTACACTTATTGCTTTGATTTTCTTTTTTATTCTTAAAGAACAATGTCTTGGTTTGATAGCCAAATTATGACACAGTCACTCACTTGATTCATAACTTTGCTGAACAAGCTGGCTCGTGATGAGACCCCTTGTCTTTTGATTGCAACAATCTTGAGTCATTGCCCTGTTGTGGTAGACAGTATTGGCAAAGTCAGCAAGTTATGATATATGTGATCATGATAAGCCGACTCGTGATGAGACCTCTTATTCTTCAAGATATAGTGTATCCTTGGATTATCCTTCTGAAAGCTGCGATTTTTCTTTAGCAGGGAGGAAGTCATTGTTTCCTTAAGATGGCTCTGGACGACAATAATAGAGTTTTTTGGAAACAGCTGTTCTACAGAGAATCTTCATTTTGTTATTGATACCTTTCATTGTGCTGATATAAAACAATTTCTTCACTAAAGGTTGCTTTCATCAAATTCTTTGAAGTTGAAACTCGTATCATATCTAGGCTAAAGTTTTTAACTGTATCTGTCAATAATAAAGATCAAGTTTCCAAAAGATTTGCTATTTATACAAGCGAAGGATTCAAAATCTGAAAGAGAGTTGGCCTCTTTTAGTGAATGTCAAATGCTGCCAACGACAGCAAATTTTATTAGGGAAAAACATGTTAAAGGAAATGAGAGGTGACTATTCCCTTGGATTATGTACACGATAGGGATAATTACTTCTCTTATTTTGCCTATCAACCGTTAAAAATAAACTATCCACCTAACAACCTAACTAAATTAATCCTACTCCTATTTTAACTATACACAAAAATCAACTAGGTATAATGATACTTCCAGTGTAACCATCTTTCCATTTTTATTCCTAGATGTGTATCCCTTTCAAACATCAGTATTAAGACCAAATTTTTTCCTGGACTGAAAATGTTGGGTGTGGAATTAGAAGGTATAATTGTGGCCAGAATTCTGTCTGAAATCTCTTTTTCGTGAAATCTTCTTTCCAATTGGATATCTATTGGATCATAAAAATCAGGATGAGTTTCCATTATGGGTTGGTAATCGTTCAATAGGAAAGATGACAGGCTGGGCTGTAAATATGAGTTTTTGGTTTTAATAGCCGGTATTTTATTATGTGTGAAAATTAGGCCTTCGACTTTTTCTAATGAAAGGAAAGTTTCCAAATATATCTCACTGAATGAGTCAATGAAGAATGGATGGAAACTCTTCAAAAGACAATTAGCAATTAACCCAAATTGTCGGCAATTCTTGAGAAATACCTTCTTTTGTTGATGCTGTTCTGGATAGGATAGAAGTTTTTCAAGAAAAGCTGATATTGATTGGACTTGGAATTGGAAAAATTCTAGATTTCCTTGACACAATTGAATTTTCCAAAATGGTAAAACATCATTCCAGTGTTTGTCAGTAAGGTGCTTAGTATCCCATAGTAATCTATCAAGAGTCTGAAAGTTGAAATTTAAAGCAAAATCCGGTTTTATACAAGATGAGTGCAAGCGACAAAGAATGCGATGACTATTTGTACAGCTAGTGTTATAGCACAACTGGGATCGATTTGAAATATCTTCTTTTTCACAAGAATTGGCCAGAATCATGGGATTCGAGTAATTTCGAATTCCATCTTGTGAATTAGAAAACAAATTATGATTGGGAACAGGCGTGAAGGTTTGTTCATGATATAAATCATAGATTGGAATATTCTCTTGGGTAGTGAAATCATGTAAATGATCTGCCACTCTGGAATGAGGATTGACTGAAATAATTCTTAAATTAGAATATCCCTCATTCCCAGATTTTTGTTGATTTACTTGAGATAAATTAACATCTTCATCATCAAAGTAATTATCATAAATGACTTTACAGGATTCCCTAGATCTCTCTTTTTTATCCAGCATATTCAAACAAGGGGGGTCAAGTTGCTCATGTTTGTGAATGACAAAAGGGTGTTCTATAGCTGCCTCTTTATCTTGAAGACCTAATGGTGATTCATTTGGATAATCCTCGGTACTTTCTGTGATATTATTAATACTGAAGGGGGGGAAATTATCATCATTAAAAACATCAGGATAAAGGGAAAAATGAGATTCTGAAATAATACATTTGAAAGTATCATCGTGGAAAAACCCTTGTTCATCACATTCATCGTAGATTTCAGGATTTAGATCATACCTTGGTGTGCTTATGTTTTTTGAAAGAGGATTACTTTGTTGTTCTAACCTTGACATCTGCATTTGTTGATTTGCGATCATATTATCTGACTTTGTCTCAAAATTGCTTTCTGGTTCCAAGGCAGGCTTTCTTCTAGCATTCCCGCTTTCGTCTTCTTGTATTGGATCAGGCATGTCCCCTAAGCTTTGGGAATTCTCTTCATTATGACTTATTCGCATGTCCAAATTGGAATTCTCATTCACATTAGAAGAAAATGGAACAAAGCTGGGACTAATTTCTACTGGATCAGGGATAGGAGGCAGGGAATAGTTATGCTCAACACAATCTAATGATTCTTCGTTTATGAATTCATTCTCAACATCATATTTCAAACAATTAAGATGAAATCGAATATTAAAATCTCTAACAGACTCATCTTCCTTGCGTAGATATTCAATTTCGTCATATACCTGGTCGTAATCATAGCAATCAAATTTACAAATGAAAGCCGTGACAAATTGGTCCCAGCTGTGAATTGAGGCAACTGGAAGGGCTCTACACCAGTTTCTAGCTTCCGCTATGAATGTGAGAGTAAAAATTCTGCATAAAATTCCTTCATCAATTCCTTGAAAATTTGAATTTGAAACATTTTGAATAAATTGAAGGGCATGATTAAAAGCAGAAGAATTACTCTTACCATTTAATTTTACCTGAGACAAGAGTCTTACCACTTCAGGTGGAGTGTTGGAAGAGGCACGAACATGGATACAACTCCAAATGGGAAGTTTGAGAGAAGCCATCCTAATTCAAATGTTACAATTGCAAACAAACTCCAATAGACAACATGTTCAGGCCCTCCTTCTAGTACCAAATATGTTGAAGCCCCGAAAATCGGGTCGACAACAAGGGGGATACCCGCCCGGTCCGGACCTTGGTTGGCAGCTCCTTATCCGTTTGGTATAGCGGGTCCGACTGGGGATAATGGGACCAGTTTCCCAATCTATGGGTGTGTGTGTGTAGAATTGGATGTTGCTGATCTAACAGTGACTATCTAATTTATTCTAATTCAAACTTTAATCTAATTCTATACTATGGTAATCTAATAAAAACAGCACATCTAATCTATGCTAACCCGGGATGTAACTCTTCTATTATGCGATCTAAAGAGATTTCATATAACAACTGGTAATAAAGATCATTCAGTGATTATAAGAAAGGAAATCAATTAAGATGAACTATAATAGAGTTCAGGCTTCTGTGATCCATATTAAGTTAGAGAAAAATTCTTCGACGAAAATCACATGGAATACCATTTGTCGACGCGTTTCGAACCAACTAGTGTGGTTCATCGTTAGGATTCCATGTGATTTTCGCCGAAGAATTTTTCTGTAAGATGAACTATTTCGCATAAAAAGTTAGGCAAAACAGTTATGAGCAGCATATCGCATGATAAGTTATTCATACATTAAACATAAATAAATAGGTACCACCGTACAAAAGTGCCAAATGGTAACTCAAGCATTCATGAAATAACACATAAACAACTGAAAACTGTATATCACTTTAACATACAAGCAGAAATGGTCAAGAGATAAAAGTACCATTTATGACTGGTCCTACTCATAAGCTTCAAGCAATAATAATTTATTTCTCCTTGCTCTAACATCTACTAAGAGTACAGAAGTGCAACATCAGTAGCAGATATCAAATGCAAACATCAACAAATCTTGATCCATTCATTCACCAAAACCTCCTCGGAGGGTGCAAAAGTGCATGTTCTGAGGACAAGTTTTTGGTAAATTTCTGGACCCTTCTCTAAATGCATGAGAAGGGTTTAAATACTACTAACTAGTTCTAATAATAGTTTATTTACAAAAATTCAGGATGCGGTTTTCAAATGACCGCCCTTTTTCTAAGCAAAATCTAAAGCGAAAATTAACTTCAGAACTAAACTACTTTTGTATCTGGTCTTTAAAACTGCATGTATTCAGCATTGGTTTAAGGAGAGTTGGCTGGCTGACTTCTGCTTTGAGCTGGGCTAAGAAAACGGAATCGATGAGTACTAGTACCACCTTTTCGGCTGCATTTATGATGCACTTCACAGTCATACACTGACTATGCGGCTTCACCAAGTATGTCCAGTAACATTCCCAATTTAACCTGTTTAGTGCTTGAATTGCCTTTTCCTTTTCTTGCGCTCTCTGCTTCCATTCCGCCTCTAGTTGTAGTTTGTTTGGTAAATACCCCGGGGTGGTTTCTGCGATTAGATTAGCTTTGTGCAAATTCTCATTTACACAGTCAATAAGAATTCTTGTTGTAGTGGCTGCTGTTTCCGCCGCTTGTTCTGCCTCCCTGATTTGATCATCCCACTTGTTAAAGAGCAGTTCTTTATGATTCTCATTTATCCTGGGTGCACCTGCTCTTTTTCCCTCGTCCTCATCCTGCCAAGCCAAGTATTCAGTCACTCGCTTGTCAATCAAATCATATTCACTTCGTAAGTTGACCACTTGATTAGTGATCTTATCACTCATCTCGCAATAATCATTCCATTGTGACATCTTTTGTCCCAACATTTCTTGCTACTGCAGTAGTTGTTCATTCAAAGCAATAGATTCTGAAACAAACTCTGTAAGCTTAGGGTCGTCCCTATGCATCTCTTGTACATCCTGCAACTGTTTTCCTTTTTCGTCCAAACTTCTCTGATAACTTATCTGCATTTGCTGGAAGTCTTCCTGCAACTTTTCAAGCTGTTTGAGTGCCTCATTATTAGCATTAGCTTGTTGCAATTGAAGTTGCAGTACCTGTATTTGATCTTCTCGCTCTTTCAACAATTGTTGTACTTCTGATGCTTTGTCAATAGTCGCAGAGGCATACGCTCCTACGATCTGAGATAGTTTGGTGAGGTTTTCAGTCGGATTATTGGCGGGATCTTTCCATAAGACGTCTAATTGCTCAGCATCCTGAGAGAGTGTATTTTCTAACTTCCTCTTCTTTCTCTGTCTTCTTACCACTGCTTTATGCTGGGGACTATAAAATATGTCCAGAGGGGGAATCTCTTCTACATTAAGTAGAAGCTCAGAAGACGGCGTGATAGGAATATGTTCTGTTTCTGAGACATGGCTGACTATGGTTGGGACCACTTCCTGTACTACCTGTATATTGCTTACAGGAGTTTTTGGGGCTTGTCCTTCAAGATTGATCAGTTCATTGAAGGTTTCCCATTCCTTATCTAATTCTGTCGTGACGGGTGGTGCTTCAATGACGAGAGGGGGAGGATCTTTTTGCGGGGAGGCGATAACCTGTTGTTGTGGAAGTTCCATTGACTGAGCGGTGTCTTTAGCTGACTCTTCGCTCCTATCTTGGTCGTTTCCAGATCTTTTAGAATGTTCAGGGATTTCTTGTACAGATTTAGACTTAGATCCGTTAGTGCTTGAATTCCCACTGAGGCTAACGCTTGGAGTCGGTTCTCTGGCAGACAATCGCAGCTTTTCTAGAGGAACACTGGCTAGTCTTCTTTCCCTGTATACCATGAATTTTTGAAAGTCTTCTGGAGACAATTGCAATTGGGCTTCCCGCAAAATTTCTTGAAGTGAGCTTTTACTCTGGAATATATCATCAAATAAATCATTTTTCCCAAAGAACACTTTTATCTTGACTGTAGTTGTAAAATTCTGGGCAACATCATTTGGGTCAAATGGTCTTGCCGGGAATTTAAATAATTGTAGACACGTCATATTCTGTACTTCAGTGACAGCGTGACCTACATCGAACAACGAAAAGGCCCCACAAGCCACAGGAAACTGTGGCCATATGGCCTTCTTTTTGTCCTTTAGGTCTTTAGTTAGGCCGCCTTCTGAACAGGTTTGATATGCAATTTCTCGAGCTAGGAGCTTATCAGGGATATACAAAGGTAGAACATGAGGAGGTACAGTACTTCCAAAAACTCTAACATAAGTAAACAATTCTTCTCCGAACCATCTTGCGATGGGGATGATATCTATCTGTGCCTCGGGTGAGCACCTCGGGGGTTCTTTATCATACAACATTCTATACAAGGGCAGCATGAGTCCGTGACAAATCTGGTAGAAATGTGGAGTGAACTGAGAGTCCCATAATATCTTATGATAGACATGGATAGGTAAGGGGTCTTGAGTTGTCCACTTCCAACCCATAACAGGGAATTTAGACACATAACATATTGAATCCATAACATATGCGGCTAGGTAAAAAGGAGGATAAATCCTTTGAGACGTAGATCTTTTGGACCGGTAACTGACAATAGTTGTGATTAGGTTATCCGATAAAATCTTGGCCCAATCTACAATAGTGGCATTTGTGGCAGCATCTATTAATGGTAACCATTCGGATGAAAATTTGTTGATATCTGGCATTCCAAATAATCTACAGAGCATGGCAGCAGCAAAACAATATGGGGAAGTAAGGGAACCAGTACTATACATACCGTGTTTATCTTTCTTGAGCGGTTCATCTTTCTTGGACCAATCTTTGGTAGTCTCTGACAAGTTCGGGTTCTCCTCCACAAATTTTTCTATGAATTGCGTATTATAAGTTTCCTGTGGCTCAGGCAGATGATACATAAGCTTTAAATCTTGCGCAGCAAATGATCCGATGAGCCCTTGACCTTGAATCTTGAACTGTCTATTTCTCATTTCTGCGCTATCAAGTATCCACTTGATCATGTCTGTATATGGGAGAATTTTGGGCCTCGCTGCTATCTGATGTAGGAATGAGCATGCTAGCTCTTCTAGGGATGCTTCAGAAGAGCCCTGTGAGCCTGCGACAACAATAACCTTCATTATTCTGGGATTTTCTTCTTCGAGCAGTCTGTACATGCCTTCCCACGTTGAGATTCTTGCATCTCTATTACAGGCTGTGTCTGTATATAAAGGTGCCATTTCCTTCACCTCGGAGCTCTGAGCCTTGTTTTTCTTCCCCATTTCAATCTGCGTATTGCCTTGGATCGTCCTCCGTTCTTCGTTCCTACAATTCACAAGTAAAATGGAAATGAATGACTCGGACGGGTGATGGGAGAGTTCTTAATGCCGCAGACATACCAAATACACCACCTTACGTGAAATGATTCTTTGAGAAGCACGCGTCCATATTTTATTAATAACTGGCAACTAACTCCTGTATTAGCATTTGAAGCGCATAATTATGTGTCAGCTTACGGCAAGTGGCTTTTCTTTGAATATTGTGCCCAAACGATATGCGATGGAGCGATTTTGCGATTTGCTTCGCAACATCGCAGATCGCAACATCGCAAATCGCAACATCGCACAAATGTAATATCGCAACGCTGATGTGGCTTGACATCGCAACCATCGCTATATCGTGATATCGCAATATCGCAGATCGCAGAAGTTTATGTGTGACAAATTTATTTAACCCGTTTTCCTGCGATATGCGATCTTGCGATCGGCGTCATCGCAGATCGGTAAATCTTGAAGTTTTTTCTTATAAACTTTGCTTATTGCGACGCGATAGTTGCTTTAATACCATAATTTTGCATATGCCGGGATTGTACTTGTATGGTGGGGTTCTACTACCATTTATACGATGCTTTTTAAAGATTTGTCCCTCATCATAAACTTTAGGTTTTAAGTATTCGAAGAAGTTTCCTAAGCTTAAGATGGTAACTTTATTTTGAGGAAAAGAAAGCTAAGCCCTACTCTTGCTTTTCCTAAATTTTAACTAAGGGTCCCCACACATTTAGTATTTTGGATAACACTTAAATGAGGAGGGGGGGTTGTTGCTGGTCACAACACCTCAATCAAAATTCTCGATAAGGCTCAATTGTCAATTAAGCATTACAGTCAAGTCCTACCACTTGAATCATTGCTTGTCTTTAACATCCAAATGTTATAAAATTATATATTACGGAGCAATGGAACACATAAAATATTGCAGAAATATAAACACAGAAAACGCATAAAACAAGAGAGACACAGATATACGTGATTCACCCAGTTTGGGATACGTCCATGGAGAAACAACCAGTCCTTCCTTTTATATTATCTAGCAAACTGAAGAGATACAACCTACAACAGAGCCGCTGTAACACCCTCTTTGATCTCAATCTCCTCTCTCTTCTTCACTCAGAATACAAATATACATAGACGCAATACAATTCCCTCATATATAGTGAGGGGTTTCCTTCTAGGGCAAAAAACCCTAAATTAAACATAACTTCTACCATCAGATCATTCGCCTAATGAACGACGCAGATTGACTAGAAATTACTAGACTTTTACAAGGCAATTTTACATCTATTTTTAGCTTCAGGGGCACTGCCCCCGAACCCCTGTCGGGGGACCGCTGGCCCCTGGACCCCCCAGCCGGGGGGGATTAGTCCCCCCCCCACACCCCCCCGCGTGGAGGGGTGTACAGTCTTCCTGGGGTATTCATCCGGTTGAAACCTTTGAATACAGAAGATAATCAGGCTCCACACCCAACAATCTCCCCCTTGGAGACTGATTATAGCAACTCCACTGCTACTTCATTTGTTAGACAATAACTCCACTTTGGACCTGGTTGTTTCTCATCTTCTTCATCATACTTGAAGACCAATTGAAACTGAGCAAATTCTCAGTTTCTCCCTAGTTACAACTTTTGTTAACATATCTGCAGGATTCTGGCTAGTCTGTATCTTTTCCAGCTTCAACTGTCCATCTTCCAATGCTGACCGTATGAAATGGTACTTGAGCTATATATGTTTAGTCTTGGAATGAAATGCAGAGTTCTTTGCAAGATGTATGGCACTCTGGCTGTCACTGTATAACCTACCCAACTCCTGCTTCTTGCCCAATTCATCCAAAAACCTTTGTAACCAAATCATTTCTTTACTAGCCTCTGTAGCAGCAACATACTCTGCTTCTGTTGTTGAAAGTGCAACAACACTTTGGATTTTTGAAACTCAACTAACAGTTGTTCCACCTACAGTAAACACATACCCTGTTGTGCTCCTCTTATTATCTCTATCACTTGCCATATCTGCATCAACATATCCCTATAGAGCAATGTTTGAACCACCAAAGCATAATGCTTGATTTGTGGTACCTCTCAAATACCTGAGAATCCACTTCACTGCCATCCAATCTTCTTTTCTTGGATTGTTCATGTACTTGCTTACAACTCCCACTGCATGTGCAATATCAGGCCTTGTGCAGACCATTGCATACACTAAGCTTCCAACTGCTGATGCATATGGAACTTTAGACATATGAGCCATTTCTTCCTGAGTATTGGGACACACCTCTTTACTTAATTTGAAATGGCTAGCCAAAGGTATACTAACTGGTTTTGCATTCTGCATATTAAACCTTTTCAACACCTTTTCTATGTACGCACTTTGAAACAATGTTAATTTGCGATTCTTCCTATCTCTAGTTATTCTCATTCCAAGGATTTGTTTCGCAGCACCCAAATCCTTCATTGCAAATGATTTTGCCAATTTCCTTTTGAGCACATTTATTTCCTGCATGTTAGAACCTACAACATGCATGTCATCTACATACAATAACAATATAATATAGCTGCCATCATTTGCCTTTTGAGATAAACACAATGATCATAGTGACATCTAGTATAACCTTGTTCAGACATAAACCTGTCAAATTTTAGATACCACTGCCTTGGAGCCTGTTTCAAGCCATACAAGCTCTTCTTAAACCTACACACTAGTTTCTCCTTCCCTTTTACCTCGTATTCTTGTGGCTGCTGCATATATATCTCTTCCTCCAAATCCCCATGGAGAAGGTTGTCTTTACATCTAACTGCTCAAGATGAAAATCTTCAGCTGCTACTAGACTTAAAATAGTTGTGATTGAAGTCATTTTAACAATAGGAGAAAATATCTCATCAAAATCAATACCTTTCTTCTATGCAAACCCCTTCACCACAAGTCTAGCTTTGTACCTCTGTTTTCCTCCATATTCATCCTTCAACCTGTAAACCCATTTATTCTGCAATGTTGTTTTACCTGCAGGCAACCTAACTAAGTCCCAAGTTTGGTTATGTGCTAAGGAGTCCATCTCTTCTTTCATGGCTTGCTCCCACTTCTTCCTGGTTTCTACCTGCACTGCTTCTTCATAACATTCTGGTTCACTAGAACCAATCAGCAATACATAATATAATGAAGGAGAGTATCGTTCAGGGGGTCTACTTATCCTGGTAGATCTTCTAACACCACTTTCAGGTGTTTGAAGTGTTTGTTGTTGCTGTGGTTGTTGTTCTGGCTGTTGATCATTATGATTTTCAGGCACCATCACTTTTCCTGTGATATCGTCAAGCACTTTGTATTCCTTGTTTTCTTTTTCTTGTTTCTTTTCCTGCAACTGATTCTTATACAAGACTTTTTCATTGAATATTACATCTCTGCTCCTAATGATTTTGTGATTTTCATAATCATATAAGCGATAACCAAAATCATTAACACCATATCCAATAAAGGTACATTTATTTGATTTTGCCTCAAGCTTTGTTCTATTTTCTTTGTTAATGTGGACAAAGGCTTCACAACCAAAAGTCTTTAAAAATGAGTAGTTTACCTTTTTACCTGTCCATGCCTCCTCTGAAATACCACCATCCAAGGAACTTGAAGGCCCTTTGTTTATTAGATAAACAGCAGTATCTACAGCATTTGCCCAAAATTGTAAAGGCAATCCTGCATGCAATCTCATGCACCTTGCACGCTCCATGATTGTCCTGTTCATCCTTTCTGACACACCATTTTCTTGTGGTGTTCCTGGAACTGTCTTCTCTCTGCGAATTCCATTCTCTGAACAGTACCTATCAAACTCTTTGCTGCAATATTCACCTCCATTATCTGATCTGAGACACTTCAACCTTTTCCCTGTCTCATTTTCAACCAAAGCTTTCCATTTCTTGAAAGTATCAAATACATCAGATTTATTTCAAATACAATAAATTTAGGTTTTTCTGGTTGCATCATCAATAAAAGTAACATAATAACGAGAGCCATCAAGAGATGATACCTGAGCAGGTCCCCATACATCTGTATGCACAAACTCTAATTTTTCGCTCTTCTTTCTTTCCCAACTCTAAGGAATCTGACTCTCTTCTGTTTTCCATAAACACAATTCTCACAGAATTTTAAATCAACATGCTTCAAACCTGGTAACAAATTTCTTGAGTGAAGAATCTGCATCCCCTTCTCACTCATGTGTCTGAGCCTATGATGCCACAATGTCGTATCTTCTCCTGTAGAGGTTAAAGCATTAACAGAATTAGAAATACCATTGCATAAATACAATGTACTAACCTTTTCTCCTTTCGCTACCAGGGATCCTTTAGTGACCTTCCAGGCTTTATCTGTGAAAGTAGTTACGCAACCTTCACCTCCCAACTACCCTGTTCAAATCAAATTTTTCTTTAGATCTAGAACATGCGTTACCTTCTTCAATAGACATTGATTTCCATTTTGTTGTTTTATGAAAACTGTACCCATTCCAACGATTTCACAGGGTTTATCATCACCCAATCGAACTTGTCCAAAATATCCTTGAACATAATCATGAAAATGTTTCTTATCAGGTGTGGCATGGAATGAGGCCCTTGAATCTATCACCCAGGCATCAATAATATTTTCTAATGAAAGAATCAAAGCATCTTGCAACACATCACCTGTTACATTCGCTTCATGATTAGTTTCTTGTTGCGCATCTCCTTCTTTTCCCTTCCGAGACTTGCAGTCTTTCTTCAGGTGTCCTTTCTTCCCGCATTTCTAGCACACTATCCCCGATCTGGACTTGGATCTGCCTTTTCTTGACTTACTGCGATATCCTGGGCTCTTTCCTCTTTCCATTTTTCTTCCCCTAGTCTCTGCAGTCAAAGCATTACCTGATGTCTCACCGGAGCTTTTCTATCGCATTTCCTTGCTAAGGATTGCACCAACAACATCATCAAACTTTAAAGCACTAGATCCAGAGACAGAGTTACTAACGGCCATTGTCACACGGAATGAGTCGTTAGTGCGGAATGAGTCGTTAGTGCGGACACAACCGACCTCCCTAGAAGCCTAAGACTTTCTAGTGACAAACAAGACAAATAAGAGCAATCCTTCTCTAAATATGCTTTTACAATATGAGAAATCAAGTGTTTAGATCCTACCTGTAATCCAATGCTGTTGTAGTAGTCCAGCTTCGTTGATCCGGATGAGCTCCTCCTTCCCTTCGAAACCTACATTCACTAACAATCAAACGATTAAATAGCACCTGAATATCACATAAAATAAAACATATTTAACATATAGACCAAGGAGTATATGAAACAACTCATAAATAACAAATTGTTGAGAAGAATGGACTAATTTGTATTAAAAGGTAACAAAAGGAACCATTACAACCTGAGCCTTGGTGTTGTGCAAGTCCCTCCCAGGGTCCACAAGAGTTCTCCTTTACTCTGATCAGCTCACCCACTTCCAAATAGAACAAGCAAAGATGGTAATCTCTCCTCACAAGCTTCTACAAGGAAGTCCTAATTCCAGCAGCATCTACCCTTAGGAATGTTCAGCTTTCAACCTCCCCTCCCTTTGGCCCAATGCCTGTATTTATAGTGCTCTAGAGGAAGTTATTCAGGTCCACCATCAATGGGATAAGCCCCTCTTTGGATGGGATAGCTCCCCTCTTGATGGGATAAGCTCCTCTTTGGTAGGGATACATGAACCATCTGGAGGCGCTTCATACACGTCAAACAAGCTTCTAGAAGACTCTAGAAATGACCACAAGTAACTTTTTTAGAGTGAAACTTGCGCCTTTTGACCTTTACAGGAGTACGCACCCACCCCTTTACATACAGAGCGTACAAATACGCAGGTATTGTGAACTTGGGTTGCGTACACGCAGGTAAGGCTAAGAGAAACTGCGTACCAGAGATAATTGACTTTAAATGACTTTTCTCTCTTTCTTGAAGTTTGACATGAATAGCAGAGGCATGAGACTTGCCAAGGAGGATAGTATGACAGTGGATGGAGCCATACTAACTGCAAATAGTCATGGTGACATTTTTTAGTGTAACAGATTGCCCCCTAAAGTGCGAAGCCTGTAGTAGATTAGGGTTTTACATGATCTAGGAAGGGTTAAGTACTTTATCATTTCAAGGAGTATCTTGCGGAGAGCCCGGTCAGAACCTGCAAATATTCAACACAAAATACATATATAAGATGATATCATCGCTGAGGTAGGCATTCCCATACTCAGATTGAAAACTTTAACTAACAAACTAACTACTGCTCTGATACAAGAATGATTTTGCAGTACATTACAATCGTAGACTTTTGTAGACACAGTATGGACGCAACCATCTGTTTATGGTTAGTCTACTATATAATGAATACAAAACTCCTCGCAGCCTGGATGGTGGAAACTAGATCCAGGGTCTTCATCTCTACTTCCTGAATTGGTACGATTCTATCCATGTGAATAAATGAGTTGATGTCGAACATGGTAGAAACCACTTGATTACCAGTCGATGATGTAAACTGTTAACAAGTGTGAGAGAGACCACCAGTAATGTCAATGGTTCTCAAAGTACCCAGTACAATCCATGAAATGTGAATGAATGGGTTGATGTCGAACACGTCACGGAATCCTTTGATTGAAAGTCAATGATGTAAACTGTCGTCAAAGGCGAGAAACCTGCCATTGATGCATGCAAACTTCAAGGCACTGACGATTTCTAAGTCATCTTTCTAGATAATGTGCTGATGTCGATAGAAAGTGACCCGTCGCAGGCAAGCCCACAACACGAAATCATTGTTCAAGTTGAAGAAATGTTGCTGTAAGGACTGACTCAGGGATGGTCAAATGGATGACAAGTATTTTGCATATGAATGGTTTATTTCCAGAGACCTCTTGAACACATAAAGACACGACAGATGGCTTAGTGACGATTGACCCAAAGTTAATACCCAGAAACGATTGAAGACTTTCAAAGTGGTTTTATCAGCTTTAAGGCAAAGGATTTCCCAACCCAGGTGAATAAAAAGTGTCGTGTTCAAGAGCGGTGATAAGGTTCTTCTGTAATAAAGGATAACAAATAGGTTCATTCTTCTTTCTTTTCCCCCACCATTTCTGGCAAGTACCTCTTTATTTTTTACAAGCTTGAGGAGGATAACATATGCTTGATTATAAGCTCATCCTTCGGATGAGTCCAACTTAGTTTAGATTCGAACCCTAAGAAGGAGTGGTCCGTTCCTGTTTGTAATCGAACAGGTCCTTTACTGTGAGATTTTAACGAGTCCAGTATAGGAGAAACTCGGCGTTTTTCATTTTTAGAGAGTCTGAAAAAACTAAAGAAGACTCCAAGGTGAACTTTTTCGTAAATTTGTGTCTCCCAAGCCCAAAAAAGTATAAAATAATACCTGAGAGAACCGCTTGATCTTGCAACCAAGGAGTACTTTCATGATTAATGCCTTTGACCTGAAAAGTAAAAAGCGATCAGAGGCATGTCGTTTTATTTCCAGTACCGAATTTGAAACGACAAAAATCCGGCAATCTTTTCTTGTTTTTACGGTCAGAAAAGGGCTGTAAGAGGACTGTCTTTTAATTCCGTTTTAACAAGTGTAAAAGAAACGCTCGGCAATCTTTTCATGTTTTAGGAGTCAGAAAAGGGCTTAAAAGATGACTCTGATGTCTTGGTTCGTGAAAAATGATGATTTTACCCTAAAGTCCTTTTGTCCTGCACAAAAACAACACATTACTCATACCTGTTTAAGATGGGCAAAAATATTCTGAAAAATATCCCTTCATGGTGAAAAATAAACAAACTTAGCATTCATTTATCCAAAAAACCTATAAAAAGACTTTTTACCATGTCATTTTTACCATTTTACTGTTGAGGGTGAGAAAAGGGCTTTTGGCAAGAAACTTCTCGTGGACTTTGCGGAGAATCCGACTGTCGGAATCGAGCGTCGTCTCTTTCAGGTATTTCACAACATCCTCCTCTTCAATTTCATCCATTTAGAATTCCATTTTAAGTTCTAGTTTGATTTTTTGGAGGGTTTGGGGTTTTAGAGTCCGCTTTTCGGGGGACGCAGGTGCCCCATGGGTGACCTGCGTACCCCGACATTTTCGTATATGGGAAAATGGTCGGAGTACGCAGCCCACCTTTAGAACAGCTGCGTCCCCATGCTCTGTTTTCTGAACGCGGGGTGCGTACTCCGCGCAAAACGGATTTTCAAAACCTAACCATCAAAATTTTATTTAATGAATTCTAATCAATGTTTTTTGGTGTGTAGATTGCCCACCATGCTAGATTGGTGTGAAAGAGAACACGAAGATGTCGATTTGGCCGCAATAGGTCATCAACCTTCCATTGATGATTTAAAGGCATGCGGACTCTACAAGTACTGGGCCATACCTGGCATGAAGGCCCAGGTGCCATTCTTAGAGTGGCTGGTTGAAAGGTGGAACATTCAGGATCAATGTTTTTACATCGGAGAACACCAGCTTGAGATAGAGTCCTCCGACATATATTTTCTCACTGGCTTGCCTAATAGGGGCGAGCAACTCTCTCTATTCGGGACTAGGCCGGGTGGCCAATCCCTTGCTAGTCTCCGGCCAGAGTGGTGCAACAATCAAAACCAGGATAAGGGGATAGAAATCAAATACATATCCCGACCTGAACTTATGGTAATTTCCTTTACAGTTACCAGACTTTGCGGTGCTGCCGCTTTGCACATAGCTACTGGTTCCCAAATGCGGATGGCTATAGATTGCTTCCGAGGCACCATTTTCAACTGGTGCGATGCTGTGCTGGCCAATATGAAAGGCCAACTGACTAGGGCAAAGAACGGACAATTGAAGACCTTTGGATATGGGCCTTTAGTTGTGAGTTTTTCCCTAGAGAGAGTTCCAATGCTGATCCCCCAGCATCTTACTGTTCCAGTTGGACCTCCTCGGGAGCCTAAGTTGACGCGGTGGGTTTCGATAATGGCCCGGCATCCTGATGAGGGAGCGGGGGTTGTCCGATTTCCTGCGGGTTACTTTCACTGGTTGGAGAGCCAGGTCTTTGCGATTCAGGATTTTCCTTATGCCGGAGTAGATTTTCGCAATGATCCGGACATGGTTCTTCCACAGGGAGAACAATGGGACGACAGAGGTACTTCATTTTTCACAAGTTTTTAAATTATCTACTTTTTTTTTGTTTTTTATATATCGTCTCAAAATTGACAGCAAAAATTTTCAAAATGCAGATGTAGGCCCACGGTGTCCGGCCAATCTCCGGGCTTTTGAGAGAAGAGTACCAGCTGTACCAGCACCAGCCGCAGAGACCTTAGCCGAGCTGGAACAGAACTTAGAGCGTCTCACAGCAGGCATACCAGAGACGACTATAGACGATATTCCTATCCGACTTCAGCGCTATGTAGTCGCAGTCCCAGGACCTTTCAGGAGGTTCCTGTGTAGGGTAGCGCGGGCAGTGGTCTCATATAGAGAGCACCACCAGTGATTGGCTAGTCACTTTTGTAGACACATGCGACATTTTTGGTTTTTTGTACTTATCATTTTTGTCGATCATAAGGTGTTTTTCAACCTATGATCGAAGACGATGTATATTTTTTGACACACTTCTATCTATATATATATCATTATTACCGGCTTATTTTGTTAAACATGTGTGATGAAATGTTTATAAATTTGCATTTATGATTGTTACAAATGTCTATTTAACATTCGAGACGCCATTGCATCTGCTAATGTATTTAAAGACCTTGGAATATGCTGATATTCAATGTAATCAAATTCACGTTCCAAGAGACGCACCCTCAAAAACAATCTTAATAACACTGGATTTCTAATGGCATAGTCTCTATTAAGCTGTAATACAACGAGTTCAGAATCTAACCTCACTATCAAACTCCGAATCCCAAATGAAATCGATTCAGATAATAATTCAATCACTGCACTGTATTCTGCAATGTTGTTTGTTGTTTGGCCGAGGCTCACCCCATGCATAGAAACTAACTCGTCAGAGGGCGAATAGATAACCCAAGCTGCGGAAGAGATATTCCTTGTACTACGACAAGCACCATCAGCAAACCCAATGAACATTTGGAGAGGCGTCGACATCTGCAATATCAAGAGTAAAACCAAGATAAGCCAGAATAACGACGAAAAACACACTCTCTAAGCTAAGCACACTGTCTAAACTAACAAAACCCACTAGCTAGAAAGAAAAATTAACCTAACTAAACTAACTGAATCTCCATACCCACCATTTAAGCATAATACCTCTTTAGGTAAAGTCTGTTTCTGGGTTTACCCAAAGAGTCCCCATCAAAATCTACAAGCTCATAGGCCCCTTTTGCTAGCTTTCGCTTGACAATGTAGGGCCCATGCCACATGGGAACGAATTTTCCAGCACCTAACTTATCGTTAGCTTGATCATATAATAGCACTAGGTCTCCTTCTGAAAAATTACGAGGAGTCACGTTACGATCATACTGGGCTTTCATTCTTTTTGCGTGAGTCTCGATTGCCAAAGCAGCATCACGTCGAGTCTCATCTAATTTAGCTAAGTATAACAGACGCTTCTCCTCTTCGGAAGTAGCTGGGAGTAATTCGATAGCCATTTGAAGTGATGGGATTTCGCATTCAATGGGCAACACTGCTTCCAAACCATAAACTAGTTGGAAAGGAGTGAACCCTGTTGATGTTTTTACTGAGGTTCGGTACACCCAAAGCGTTGAAAATAACATGTTATGCCAATTCGACCGATGAATACCAATGATTCGTCGGATCATGATAACTAGAACTTTGTTGATGGATTCAACCAAACCGTTTGCTTGAGGATAATAAGGAGTAGAATTATCATGGCGTAAACCAAGCTGGCTTGTGAGTTCTGTCATCATAATGTTTCGAAAATGGCGTCCATGGTCAGTGATTATCTCTTGTGGGACACCAAACCTAGCAATAATATGATTGAATACGAAACTTGCTGTTGTCTTGCCATCTGCCTCGAATGTAGGCATCGCCTTGGCCCACTTAGTAAAATAATCAACCGCAAGAATGATATACGCATGCCCCCCGGCCGAGTGAGGGTTACATGTAATAAAATCGATACCCCATTTAGCAAAAGGACCAACGGAAATTATAGGGTGGAGAGGAGCAGGTGGTGCGTGCATCTTGCGATCAAACACTTGACAGTTGTGGCATTTTCGGACCGCAATGATACAATCTTTAAACATGGACGGCCAGAAATAGCCAGCACGCAACACCTTCTGAGCTGTGGCATACCCAGACATATGACCGCCACATGCTCCAGAATGGCAGTCATTCATAACCCTTTCTGCCTCTTCATGAGTTAAACAACGACGAAAAACTAAATCCGCCCACGACAATAAAGAGTATCTCCAATAATTTGGTACTGTTGGGACTGGAATCGAATTTTCCGATGTTCCGACTTTGAAGCTTCAGGCCGAAAGGATTGGGTTTGGAGATAGATGATTATATCCCCATACCACGGATCTAAAGTGCTGATGAGAAACAGAGATTCGTCCGCAATGGATTCCTCTACCACAATTTCCGTGTCAGCACGCGGGAAGTCACACATCAATTCCGCAAAAACTAAGGATTTTTTAGACTTAGACTTCTCGAATTCCAAATCGAACTCCTGCAGGATAACAATCCATTTGGAGTACTTGCCCCCTAGCAATTGTTTAGTCAAAATATAGATCATAGGGTTGCAATCCGAAATCACTGTAGTTTTACGGAGAAGAATGTAATGACGAAAACGCTGGACAGCCTGAACAGCTGCCAGGGCCAATTTCTCCACATGCGAATATTTTAGCTCAGTGGGATTTAACGTCCTACTAAGATAATATATCACATGTTCCGTTCTGAATTCGTCTTCCTGAACTAAGACCATTCCAATGGTGGAGTGGGAGGCGGCGAGATACAAAAAGTAGTCCTGGTTGTAGTTGGGAGGATGCAGCAACGGTGCATGGGTCAACGCGTGCTTTAGTGCATCAAAAGACTTCTGAGCTATCTCATCCCAAGAGAATTGTGCATTTTGTTTCAACAACCGGGTGAAACCCTTTGTAATCTCGGCGTAGTTAGGAATGAATCGATGTAAAAATTTTGCTTTCCCCTGCAAACTTTGGAGTTGGCGCAAACTCGAAGGAGGAGGCAATTTGATGATAGCTTCGACCTTCGAGGGATCGACGCGGATACCGGCTTTTGAAACGACAAATCCTAGCAATCGTCCCACTTCTATGCAGAAGACACATTTGTGTGGGTTCAACCGAATTCGATAATGCCGACACCTCATAAAAATAGCACGTAAGTGGACAAGGTGATCAGCTCGATGTAAAGAATGAGCAGGAAAATCATCGAGATACGGTTGCACAATGTGCTTGATGTCGTGAAATGCGTAAGACATTGCCCGTTGGAAAGTGGCTTCGGCATTCTTAAGTCCAAAAGGTAATTTGCAGTAAGCAAATGTCCCCCAAGGACAAATGAAAGCCGTTTTTGGTTGATCGGCAGGTAGAATATTGATTTGGTTGTAACCGGAAAAACCGTCCATAAAGGAAAATATTTCGCTGCCGGCACAATCATCAATTATTTGATCGATATAGGGTGTGGGATAGTTGTCTTTTGGACAAGCACGATTTATATCCCTATAGTTGATGCATATTCTTATTGTTCCTTGTTTCTTGTTAACCGGAACAATATTCGATACCCAATCCGTTAACGGGATCGGATAAATGAAACCTGCTTTCAACAGCTTCTCGACTTCTGCTTTAATCGCAGCCGCTTTCCTAGGGTGTATCTGACGCAGACGTTGCCGAACGGGTTTAGCGTCCGGGTAAGTCTTGATTTCATGAACAACAATGGAGGGATCAATTCCTGGCATTTCCTCATAGGACCAGGCAAACACGTCGCGGAATTCTTGAAATAGGACCTTGTATGTTTGAATTTCGTCATCTGTACACGAGGCACCTATATGAATGTTCTCAATAATTCCGGTTTTGACTGAAATTTCAATGGCAATAGTTTGGGAAATGTTTCCCAAATTCAACTCTGAATCAGGATGTTTCATGGGATTCTGAGCGTCCTTGACATATTCAGCTGTAAAAATTGATGAAAAATCATTTTCAAAGTCATCACCCTCAGGTAAAAACGAAGATCGATGATGAAGATCTTCCCATGGTAGATCATCTACACTTAGGATTTCGCGAAGTTGTTCGTCAGATGACACAACTTCAGGAAACGTTATCCGTTCTGAGGTTGATGTGAAAAGTGATTCCTCACGGACCACATTCATTTGGTCGATTTGGGTTGAACTTGAGTCGGAAAAAGACTGCACAGCCTCATAAGCAATTTCATATGGACTCAAAGGCATTGCATTACCGAATGAGTCTATCTCAGATTCAGATGGGACAATCCAAGGATCATCATAGATAATAGTGTCTGAAGTAATCATATGAATGGTTGCGAATGAAGGGTCTGCGTTGATTGGAGGGAAAGGAAAAGTTCCCAGTAAACCGGAATCTTTAACTAATCCTACACCAACATCCTTGTAAGGGATAGTCGTTTTACCGACATGCTGGATACTCTCTGAAGAGGCTGGGTCGGATGAAAAGTAAGCCAGCTGGTCTATCGTCACGATCTTACCATTGTGTGGAAACTTTATAACTCTGAAGACCGATGACACGACCGCTGTCATAGCGTAAGACCAACTACGACCCAAAAGAAGGTTGTAGTCTAGAGGGGCATCAACCACCTCCACATCCAGACTAACGGTTTTTCCTTCAACCCCTATAGGCAAATCCTGTAGAATGCCAAACGGATGGAACCCACGGCCATCAAAGGCCTTAAGAATCGTCGGGGATTGGTTCAGTGAAGGAGAGCCAAGCGATCTCCAACACTGAATCGACATAATACACGTAGAAGCTCCTTCATCAATTACAGTCCGATGAATTGGCCTGTTTTTGACTATCACTCGAATCTGGAAAGCCATCTGATGAGTGAGACGCGGTGTACTATTTTCTAGATCAAAGATTATCAGGTTCGGGTCCTAAACATCAACAGCTCCTATAGCCGACAAAAGTAATTTTCTCTGTGCTGGGCATGATTGCAGCACTTCCAAAGCCGACATTGCTGAGGGTGAAACAGCTAAATCCTCAACAATGTTGTAATTTTGGGCTGCTCTCGCATGTGGATTGAAAGCAGACCTTCGAAGTACACCCTTGGCGGGCGGTTTTATTACTAAGTCCGGGTTAGGTTTCTCGATCTGTAGTGGATCGGAACCGGGAGCTGAGGTTGATGGATTTGAACGAGAAGATTCTGCTTCTTTCGATCCATCAACAGGACTTTTACTACCATAATCTTGTGATCGAGTCGCAATCCATACATGAGACATCATCAATATGGGTTCTTCACTGGCACTCGAGGAAGAACCTATCATCTTACTCTCCTGCTTTGGAAATGGATCTTTCAAAACAGCAGGAGTTGGGGAACCTTTAACGATTTTCACAACCTCTGCCCGATGAGGGCAATCTCTTGTGAAATGATCTTCTTCACAAATTAGACAAGGATAGCGAGGTTTGCGCTTTTCGTCGTTAGATTCCGACTTCTCTTTTTTCTCCTTTGGAGCCTTGTCTGCTTTATCCTTCTTCTTGCCTTTCTTCTTACCACCGCTTTTTGATTTAGCCATAGATGACTCTACAGCGTGAATGTCGGCGGTAATTTCAGGAGAAGACTCTCCTGTCGGGGAGTCTGGTAAGGTTATTATTGGAGAAGAATTCTTTGAGGATTTCTTCTTACTTTTAGTATTCACCGTACCAATCATTCCATCAGCAGCATGAGACCCCGAAGGAGCAGCAGCGATTTGATTCGACTTAGGAAGATCCGGGATCTTCTCGTGCAACGTACCCGACTGAGTGTAAACTAAGTCAAGGTACTGGGCTTGAGCAATGACTTGCTCCTCAGTAACTACTCCGGCCTTAGCTACATCTTCAGTAATCTTCGGTAATAATGATTTTACAAACCATTCAGCTAAGATTTGGTCCGGGATAAAAACTTTCACTAAACGTCTTCGACGTCTCCATTCATGGATATGATCGGAAATATAAGTGGAGGTCGACTGTTTTAATGAAGTTAATAGCTCCGTGCCGTTATCGTATCTGACCGGCAACTGAAAATGAGTTAGGAACGAGGTAGCTAACTGGCTGAAATTGTAAAAAGAGGCCCGTGGTAACTCAATGTACCACTTGGCCGCGAGACCAATGAGCGTACGCTGGAAAAGACGTAAACGGATCGAATCATCCGAGATGGAATTTGAAGCACACCAGAGGTGGTAAGTCATCACGTGATTGGACGGATCCTCTCCAGACTTACCTTCGAACTTGGGTATATCACTGGGCAACTTATTTGGCATTGGCGGCCAGAACGGAAGATATTGTATTGGATCGTTCGTTAGGCGCGTCAAGTCGGGTAAATCCAAAGTTGCGATAAACGGTAACTGCCGGTTAGGATCTCTAAAACTCTGGGTCACAAGACCAGTCCCAGGAGGAGGATATCCAGGATAACTTGGAACAGGAATCGCATTCAGGATATTATATCCTCCTGGAAAACTAGGATTAACCGGACCGTACTGGGGTTGTTGAGGTTGTTGATAAGTGTACCCAGGATACGGTTGATACTGGTAAACTGGTTGTTGGACAGCAGGACCGAATTGGTACTGTCCCTGGTACTGTTGGTAGGTAAATTGAGGTTGACTTGTTACAACAGTACTTAAACCAGGCTGCCCTACAGGCATCTGGACCGTAGTTTGAATCGTAGATCCAGACAACGGTAAAGATGTCTGAGGAGTGGTTGCAGAGACAGTAGAAACCGGAGCTGTCGATACTCCAGAAGTAAGTGCGATAGATGTTGCGGTAGTTGCAGCAGTCATTTGAGATGGAGTACTAGGTGCAATTGGCGGCTGAGTAACTACCGAAGTTACAGAAGTTTGAATATTTGACTGGACAGGTTGCGGTTGCTGGGGTGAACCAGAAACTACGGGTTGTCCAGTTTGAGGTACCAACTGTATACTTGGCTGCAACATCTGTTGACCTTGTGATGGATCCCACACTATCATTCCAGGGTATTGACCCGTAACAGGTTGAGGATACTGAGATCCATAACCGGATTGAGGATAGGATTGATAACTGAAAGGCACAGTTCCCATACCTTGAACATATGACTGACCTTGAGGTGGTTGATAACCTTGACTCGAGTATTGACCTTGAGGTTGATAACCTTGGGGTAAATACTGATACTGGGGTTGACCTTGACCTTGAGGTTGATACCCTTGAGGGTGATACCCTTGAGGTAAATATTGATACTGAGGTTGACCCTGGGGTACATATTGAGGCTGGGGTTGACCTTGAGGAATGTATTGTACTATAGGTACATATTGTCCTTGAGGTTGCCCCCCAGACACGATTTGTGTACCTTGAGGTTGCCCCCCAGGCGTTAATTGAGGCTGCCCCCCAGGCGGTAATTGGCCACCTTGAGGTTGAGAAACGGGAACTGAACCTGACATCATGTAAATGTCCCCTACACCCAACGGTTTATTACCATTGTTTCCAGCTAATAACCCATGATCAATGGGTTGAGGAGATGCCCCCGCAAAGGTACCAGAAAGTGACTGATACCCGGCGGGAACAGAAGGACCGCCGTGCAAGAAAGATTCAGGAGATTGAGTGAACACGGACGACTGACCAGACATATTTACAGGAGTATAAATACCTCCAGGTGGAAAAGGAGTACGAGGTGGAGAAAAACTTATCCCTGAGTTGTCTAAATAATTGGTTAACGAAAGGTACCAAGTAGTACTTCTAGGAGGACTGTAAAAGATAGATTCACGCTCCCTTAGATCAATAGTAGGTTGATCTTCAAGGATAGATACGCCTAATTCTTCCTCTGGAGCAAGTTCTTCAATAGCTATCAAACCAGTAGGAAGATTTTCGGTGATGACTCTTTCTACCCTAGGTGAATCTGGTGCACTAGAAGTTGGAGTAACAGGTTCAGATACTTCAGGTTCTTCACCTATATCACTAGTAGATGAAAAACTACCAGCAAGCTCGGAAACTGCAACTGCTTCAGGATTATAACCTATTTCTAGACCTTGGTAATCTGGATGGACTACCAACGACGATTCTCCTTCTTCAGGTGAACCTACTTTACTGCCACTAGGAGTTACAAGGACCTTTAAACCTTCGTGATGACTTGGGACGTCTTGAGGAGGTTCACCCCGAAGTCTACGGGATTTCCTCAACAATTCGGCCACAGAAACAACCTCAGGAGACTTGCCCCAAAGTCGACGGGACTGTCTCAGTAATTCCGCCACAGTTAAAAACTTTTAACTACTGCACATGCAAACAAAGTAAAATCTCAAAGCAAACCACCTAAAGTCTCTAAAGAACCAAACAAATTTGAATCACACGCCTAAAGAATCTAGGGCGTCAAACCAAGCACAAACAGTAGCCTTCCGGACCAAAAACGCTAGTTGGAGATGAAACCCAACATCGTCGGATTCAGTACAGAAGTGGCGGGTGGAACAGTTACCCCGGCAACCTGCTTAATGAATAGACCGGCACAAGTTCCTCCACTTTAACCGTCTCGAGTGAAGTGAACCCCCCGAAAAATCCAAGTGAGTCTAGCCGACGTCTGCTCCAGGTACAGTGGGATCTTCCCTCCACCGTCACCTCGGTAGAATCCTAAAGATAATGGTCACTAAGGTTACCAATAGCAACAAATGCACCTGGGGGAACAGTCTACACTCCGACAGCATGCAAGGGCAGAGTATCAAGCTCAATCCCCTTGCCGGCTCCTTGACAATAATCCAAGGTTTACCGACAAGTGACCCCTGGCTCCTCGACAATGGTTAATCTGAGGTTTACCGTTTGTAATACGTGCGTGTCTGGCGTCGTTCCCAACGAGGGAGGATTGATCCCCTCACTGGTTCGGACACAAGCTCGTGCTTCTCCTTTAAGAGGAGCTTTCCCAGAGTACAAATGAAACAATTGGATTTATTCTATCACAAGATAAGCTACTTGTTTGGTTTTGTTGTCTTGGAGAGTTAATTACTCTCCTACTCCAAGACACTAGCCTGATCTAAATTGGTGTTTCAGAGCCCTAGTAAATAAAAGTTACTAAGTTGATTTTACTTTAAGCGTTTATTTTATGGTTTTTCTTAAAGACAAAAAGGTAGTGGAGATGAAACTGGTGGTGTGTAGACTCGACTCGCAACCACTACAAAGATGCACCTAAGATGATTTACACTACTTTTCTTTTTCAATGAATCTCCTAACTAAGAGAGTTGGAAAATGCAAATTTTATAGAAAACAACTTTCTTAGTAAAGACAATCAAAGAAACAATCTCTTTATCTTTTCAAAACACACAACTCATGACCACTAATTACTCTACGAAATTTCCTTTTTCTCCCAAAAGTCTACAAATGCTACCAAAGCAAACTTTTTCCAAAAGAATTTTTTGTGTTTTTTCTATATTAATAAAGCATATAAAAACTATTTATCAAATCAAATTTAACAAATCTAAGACAATCAAATCAAATTCACTCAAAAGCAAATTAAAAGGAAATTTACCTAAAAGCAAAAAATAATGAGGACAAAAGCCTACAAGGATAATTCCCGGATGTTTTACTCAGTCAAAATGCAACTAAGGATCAGTTCATGCAGAATCATAAACTAATCAAAAAACAAAATCGAAATCTTTTTGTTCTTTTTTCTCAAGAATGAAATTCAAGGTTTTAACAAACAAACTTTTCGAGATTCGCAAAGAGAAGACACAAAGGTAGGTCTCTCACAAGGGTGACTTCTATGACAGGCCCGACTCCTAAGAGGACTGACCAAAACCAAGGAGATCCAAAGTTTGACAACCTCTAACGCCAAAGTCACTACAGGACCAGTTAAAAATCAAACCCTAAGGCAAAATCCCTATGAATTCCACCAAAACCCTCGACACTAACGGGACAAGTTCAGGTGAAGATCTCTGACAGTAAACTAATGGATCTGGGCAGTAAAAACAAAGTAAAAACAAAATCTAAAGAGCTAAAAGAGGAAAAATGAAATTTTCTCAAATTTGACAGGGGTACGCAGGTGATCTATTGACACAGGCGCGGGGACGCCCTGTGCACAAAGACGCAGTGCGTACAAGTACGCACTGTGCCTAACTCAGAGACTGCGTACTGATGGCAAAGCTAAGAAAAATAAAAATCTAAATTGACTCTAAGCTAACCCACCCAAATACACAGCTAGACAGCCAAAAATCAAAAAACAAGCGATTTTTCTCAGACCAAAATATCAAATCAAAAAGAACTCAAACACATTCATGGATTCCCCAGTGGAGTCGCCATTTTGTCACACGGAATGAGTCGTTAGTGCAGACACAACCGACCTCCCTAGAAGCCTAAGACTTTCTAGTGACAAACAAGACAAATAAGAGCAATCCTTCTCTAAATATGCTTTTACAATATGAGAAATCAAGTGTTTAGATCCTACCTGTAATCCAACGTTGTTGTAGTAGTCCAGCTTCGTTGATCCGGATGAGCTCCTCCTTCCCTTCGAAACCTGCATTCACTAACAATCAAACGATTAAATAGCACCTGAATATCACATAAAATAAAACATATTTAACATATAGACCAAGGAGTATATGAAACAACTCATAAATAACAAATTGTTGAGAAGAATGGACTAATTTGTATTAAAAGGTAACAAAAGGAACCATTACAACCTGAGCCTTGGTGTTGTGCAAGTCCCTCCCAGGGTCCACAAGAGTTCTCCTTTACTCTGATCAGCTCACCCACTTCCAAATAGAACAAGCAAAGATGGTAATCTCTCCTCACAAGCTTCTACAAGGAAGTCCTAATTCCAGCAGCATCTACCCTTAGGAATGTTCAGCTTTCAACCTCCCCTCCCTTTGGCCCAATGCCTGTATTTATAGTGCTCTAGAGGAAGTTATTCAGGTCCACCATCAATGGGATAAGCCCCTCTTTGGATGGGATAGCTCCCCTCTTGATGGGATAAGTTCCTCTTTGGTAGGGATACATGAACCATCTGGAGGCGCTTCATACACGTCAAACAAGCTTCTAGAAGACTCTAGAAATGACCACAAGTAACTTTTTTAGAGTGAAACTTGCGCCTTTTGACCTTTACAGGAGTACGCACCCACCCCTTTACATACAGAGCGTACAAATACGCAGGTATTGTGAACTTGGGTTGCGTACACGCAGGTAAGGCTAAGAGAAACTGCGTACCAGAGATAATTGACTTTAAATTACTTTTCTCTCTTTCTTGAAGTTTGACATGAATAGCAGAGGCATGAGACTTGCCAAGGAGGATAGTATGACAGTGGATGGAGCCATACTAACTGCAAATAGTCATGGTGACATTTTTTAGTGTAACAGCCATAACTAAACCATTCCAACTTTCTGGCAATGAGCACAGAAATAACAGAGCCCTAACTTCATCATCAAAATTTGCCCCTACAGAACTTAACTGACTTGTAATTGTATTAAAATCATTTAAATTATCTGCAACAGATCCACCTTCTGACATCTTCATATTAAATAAACGCTTCATAAGAAATACCTTATTTGAGGCCGAGGGTTTTTCATACAGTTTGGCCAATGCCGACATTAAACCCTGTGTTGTTGTTTCCTTTGAAATATTAAACACTACTGATGCCGCTAGGCACAACCGTATTGTTCCAAGTGCCTTTCTGTCCAGAATATCCCATTCTGTGTCTGTCATACTCGTTGGCTTCTTTGTCTTTCCGCTCAATGGTAGGTACAGATCTCTCTGATACAGATAATCTTCCATCTGCATCTTCCACAGCTGGTAGTTTTGGCCGTTGAATTTTTCGACCCTAAACCTACCATCTTCCGCCATTGCTCCCACTTGAACCAGGAACCCTTCTCTCCTGCGAGTTTATCAGCCAAATAGACCTTTAGCTCTGATACCAGTTGTTATAAAATTATATATTACGGAGCAATGGAACACATAAAATATTGCAGAAATATAAACACAGAAAATGCATAAAACAAGAGAGACATAGATATACGTGGTTCACCCAGTTTGGGCTACGTCCACGGAGAAACAACCAATCCTTCCTTTTATATTATCCAGCAAATTGAAGAGATACAACCTACAGCAGATCCGCTGTAACACCCTCTTTGATCTCAATCTCCTCTCTTCTCTTCACTCAGAATAAAAATATACATAGACGCAATACAATTCCCTCATATATAGTGAGGGGTTGCCTTCTAGGGAAAAAAACCCTAAATTAAACATAACTTCTATCGTCAAATCATTTGCCTAATGAATGGCGCAGATTGACTAGAAATTACTAGACTTTTACAAGGCAATTTTACATCTATTTTTAGCTTCGGGGGTGTTGCCCCCGAACCCCCGCCGGGGGACCGCTGGCCCCCGGACCCCCCAGCCAGGGGTGATTAGCCCCCCGGACCCCCGCGAGGGGGAAAAGTCCTCCCCACGTTGAGTTGTGTATAGTCTTCCTGGGGTATACATCTGATTGAAACCTTTGAATACAGAAGATAATCAAGCTCCACACCCAACACCAAAGGGGTTCTTTCAATGTCCTTTAAAACATTCTATTGTCCTCTTCAAGGATAACCCCTACCTTCTACATTATTTCATTATCACATAGAACAATACATGCATTCATTTTTTTATTATAAGCAGTGCATTGTAACTTTAATCAGTTTTCTTTAAATACACCATTAAGCATTATTATAGGAGTATGCATGTAAAGGTTGGTTGTTAATTCACACTATCACTAGTGAGTGCTCAAGATTTTTCATAATTGCAATAGAATTTTTTTGATCTTGTATCTGCATAAAGATTCAAATGCCATGAGCGCAATCATTCTGTAATGCGGTTTTTAACACTATCATGCATCTCATGTCAAATGTAATGTACTGCGTACATAACCATATTAGTGGCATACTTGAACTTATATCCAATAATGTCATACCTTTACTCCTTTTAACTTACGGATTCCCGAAAGGCACCAGTGTTGCGACCTTTTTCCTTGATACCAATTGTAACATCCACAGATAAACCTCATATAAAAATACAAAGGAGTATAACTTTTTTTTACAGAATCTACTAGCATGTAACATTTTGAATGTAACAACCCTAGTGAAAATTCCATGTAATAAAAGTTAGTAAAGGAAAAATAATAACCATGGTTGATGGGACACTCATTCCAAGGGCAAAACATCCTAGTGTGTGTTCATTTGGTTTATTATGGCTAAGGAAATTGGCAAAGGAAATGGATAAGGCTTTGGAAAGGAAAATGGAATTTTTGGCACATTTATTTATGAAAATAATAGAAATTAGGAGAAAAGGAAGGTGAAAGGTCACAGGTTGCATGTGAGGAGGAAAATGAAGGAAAATAATGGAAAAATGAAGAAAATAGAAGCCTAATTGACAAAAGGGCTTCTAAGGATCAGTTGGTACCTTTTGTCAATTCAATTTTGGAGCTCTCTCATTATTCTCTCTCTCTCACTCACTCTTTGACACTTAAAGTTTTCTTGGAGCACTTTGGCATTGGATCGAGAAAGGCAAATAAGGAAAGGGGAAGGAAGAAGCAAGAAAATAAGAGCAAGATCAAGCAGCTACAACAAGATTCTTTGCAGGTATCGATTTGCATGTGTGTTTCCCTTGCTATATTTGGCATGCATGGTATTGCATGTGGTTTTTTTGTTGTTATGGCATGGGTTTTTCCAGGTGTGACAATGTTTTCAACCTAGCCTTATCATTTATGGATAGCCATGGTGTGATGGGGTTCTCATGTTTTGGGTGAGCTAGATTTTCGGATGGATACGAAGCTGAGTGAGGTGGACCTCCGAAAGAAAGAACACATGGCCTAGTAACCCTTGAATCGGACTATGGGTTGCGGTAAATCCAGATTTTTTGTTGCCTCGATGGGCCTAGGAATCCTTGAACGGTGAATGGCGAGATGTACGGTAAATCCTAGAGGTGGGTGGTCTCCATTAGGCCTAGTAATCATGGAATGGGATATGTGGTAAAACCTAGAAAGTGGGTCTCAGTTGTGGATTGCGGTAAAGCATGAGAAACAGGAAAATTCCTCACGGTGTAGATGGAGAAATCTAATGACATCCATGTTTGTGTTGGCCTAGTGATCTGGTAAAGATCATGGTAAAGCCTGTTATTACATGTTTATTGTTTTTCCTAGTGATCCAGGATGGATTATGGTAAAGCCTGGCTTCCATTGATGAGGGTGAGGTGGTTTAGCCTCGGGATGCCCTAGTTGGTTCTTTTGGTTTGAGTCCCACATTCATGCTTAGAATATGGCATGGGGGTGAATGGCTGAAGAGAGAATTGGCTCAACCATTCTATGGTCGGGTGGAACGTGGTAGTCCCATCCCAAGTTGGCCTTGGTATCTTATGTGTAAATGTACTGGTTTATATGTGGATTATATGGTTGATGTATCCTTGATATTTATGTTGTTATTATGATGGTTATAAGCATGTATTATGACAGTTATGATGTATGTATCTCCTTATGTTTTGATTTGTAAATGAATGGATAATGTATCTATGACCTAATAGATGATAATGTAGCTAATGATATAAGGGAACAATGCTTCTTAGTGATTCTCAAATAAGTATGAGACCCCTATGCTCAAAGTTGTTGTTTAAACCTATAGATTACATATTTGTGATATGTTTGATGAAATGCTTGTCATGGCTAGTAGGGGTCCAATCTAGACCTTGTCATTGTTTTTTCAAATTCATCATCGTTATGTTGTGTAAATTCATTTTCGAAAGTGACATTGAGTTTTGGGCAGTGACCTAGGCTCTGAGCCTGAAAAAGTGGCACAAATCCCAGAGTCGCAGGCATAGGTCTGAGGAGAAAAGTCCTTGGACATGTGCATGCCCATGTTGTGGAAGCGTCCAAAGCCTCCCATATGCACCCTTGCCCATATCAAGGGAGCGTCTAAGGAGGGTTGGCAGGTTAATTGGGTAGATGTGGGAGGAGGGTTTTACAGAGTGGTATCAGAGCATGGTTCACCCCTTGGACTGGATGGGTGGTGTGTGTTGGTCATGCATTCATGTCGGTTGCATGTGTGTTAATCATCCTTGTGGTCTATATGCTTGTTGCATATGCATGGTGTCGGTCATGGTTGTAGTGATGCCGCCATGTGAAAGAGGATGTTGTTGTTGTGAATTTTGTCATCGTGAGTGTATAATTGGTTACATGTTGTTTATGCTTGTGTATTGCCAGTGTACATTGATATGGTTGTTGTTGTCATGCATGAGGTCAGGGTATGTGTAGTTGATATTGTCATGACTCGAATCTAGCTAGAATGATGGTTATGTGGCTATATGCTTATGTATTATATGTATATATGTTGTAATGATTATGTTATACATGTATTACGTTGATTGGTTGATCTTGCAGATGAGATATCCTCCTCGAATTGGCTAAGGTACATTGGTTATTGTGATTTGGTTTAGTTGACATATTATGCCTTGCATGAAAGAGATCAAAATGACTAGCAAGATGGTAGAATACAAATATTCTCCATATGGATCAGATGAGTAGTGTGGTGTTGCACACTCTTCTGATTTAGCAGACACATTGAGAATCTTGAAGGATGAAATAAGGAGTTGTAAGGCAAACAATCACAAAATCATTCAGGCACGAGAGAAACAAGCAAAGGTTAATGCAATACTCCTTCAGAGTTTGTCATAATTGTAGTGACAAGGGCCACTTCAGATCAGCCATGGACAAGAGGACAAAACTAATGGGGCATATGGAAGTAGGTCTCATGGTGGTCACAGGTCAAATAGAGATGACATAATTAGAGATGGCAGGTTGTTGGATACTCTAGATAAGAGAGGTGATGGACACAAGTACTACTCTAGTTTTAGTTTTGATAGGCATTATGATCGTCATTGTTATCATCCTTACAAGAGGAGTGATAGGGGATACTTTCCAGATGAATTTAAGAAAGCAAAGCCACCTACTTTTGATGGAGATGTGAAGAATCCGAAAGATGCAAAGGCTTGGATACTTGGGATGAAGAAGTTATTTGAGTTGCATAATTACACAAATAATATGAAGGCTAGAGTAGTTATCTTCATCCTGAGAGGTAAAGAAAATATGTAGTGGGAAGATGTGAAGCAGGTCAGAGACATCGGGACAAAATACTTGAGTTGGCATGAGTTCAAGAGGCTTTTCAAGAAGAAGTATCTGTCAGAAAGGTACTATGACAATAAGGCCAAATAATTCTATGAGCTAGATATGGGATCAATGACAGGTGAAGAGTATACGACCAATTCCTGGAGATATTGAGGTATGTATTGTATCTTAAATATGAGAAGGCTAAAGTTCAGTGATTTGTCAGTGGTTTTCCATTAGCACTTAGAGATTAGACTGAGTATGATGAGCCTGGATCACTTGAGGGAGTTATTGGGAAATTGAAGCATTGCTATGAGCAGTCAAAGCGTAAGAATGCATCTCAACAAGGATGGAAAGGGAAAGATAAAGTTAAAGGTAAATGGAAGCCGAAAAGAACAAGGCCTCAAAATGCAAAAGAGAAATGAAATGTGGCACCACAAAAGAAGTTCAATGTAGCTAGGCAAGGACATGGATCACAACAACAACATGGAGGTGATGGTATTGGATGGTTGGAGTGTTGGACATGCAGTAAGGAGCATCTCAAGAGAGATTGTCCGCAGAATCAGGGTGGTAGGCCTCAGATATATAGTGCACAGGAGGCGCAGACTGTTGGGGATGTTGGTTAGAGGGTTCCTCATATCTTTCCAGCATTGGATAATAGGAAGGAAAACCATCATGCATATATCATTGAGATGGACGGTAAACTTTGTAATCAATTTGTTTCTATTTTGATTGACCATGGATCTAATTATAGTTATGTTAGTCCTGACTTGGTGGAAATGTGTGGTTTGAATAAATAAGTGCATGCAAAATCTTGGTTAGTGCATTTGTCTATAGGTACAAAGAAACAAGTTCATCATTGGGTAAGAGCTTGCGCATTTGAGTTGAATGGAATGTCTATAGAAACACACTTGAATATGCTGTCGTTGGGATCATATAAATGCTATTGGGTATGGACTGGCTATACCTTCAAAGAAACAAGGTGGATTGTTATGACAAATCCATTGAGTGCTTGGATGACAATGGAGAAGCAAGAGTTTTATAGGGATAGAAGAAATCCACATCGGTTAGGATGGTGACAACTATGTAAACCAAACATAGTTGCAGAAAAGGGTGTGTGTTATTTACAGTGCATATTTCTAGTGACAAAGGTAAGGAAGATGAGGATGTAGATGTTTTGAGCATGTACCTAATTCGACAACAGTTTCAAGATGTGTTTCCCGCAGATATTTCAGAGTTTCCACCTCACACTGAAGTAGACTTTTCTACTGAGTTGGTGCTAGGGGCATCTCCAACATCAAAAGCACCTTACAGGATGAGCACTCCAGAGTTAGTAGAGTTGAAGTTGTAGCTGAAAGAGATGTTTGACAGGGGATACATTAGGCCAAGTGTATCACCTTGGGGTGCACCTGTATTGTTTGTGAAGAAGAAGGATGGTACGCTCAGGCTATGCATTGGCTACAGGTAGTTGAACAAAGTGACCATCGAGAACAAGTATATGTTGTTGAGGATTTATGACTTGTTCGATCAGTTTAAGGAGCAACAATGTTCTTGAAGATTGATCTGAGATCCGGATATCATCAAGTACACATTAAAGAGGAGGACATTTACAAGATAGCTTTTCGGCCCAGATATGGAAATTATGAGTTTGTTGTAGTTCCATTCGAGTTTACTAATGCTCCAGTTACCTTTATGTGCTTGATGAATAGTGTGTTGCGTCCTTATTTGGACACGTTTTTTATTATGTTCATTGATGACATACTGGTTTATTTAAAAATGAGGAAGAGCATGTCGAGCATTTGGCAGCAGTGTTGAGGTTGTTGAGAGAGCATCAGTTGTATGCTAAGCTCGGTAAGTGCAGTTTATTTCAGAATGAGTTACATTACTTGGGGCATGTTGTCACCAAGGAGAGCATAACAGTGGATCCAGAGAAGATAAGAGCTATCATGGAGTGGGTAGCTCCCGGGAATGTGGATGATGTGAGATCCTTCATGGGGTTGGTAGGCTAATATAGGAGGTTCATCAAGAACTTCTCATAGATTTCTTATCCTATTACATCATTACAGAGGAAAGGTAAGAAGTTTTAATGGACAGAAGAGTGTGAGGCCAATTTTGAGCAACTTAAGCAGTTGTTGACATATGAACCGACTCTAAATATTGCAGATCCAAACAAAGAGTTTGTAGTATGTACAGATGCTTGCAAGAGAGGACTTGGTGGAGTCCTTATGCAGGAAGGACAAGTAGTGTGCTATGATTCATGGAAACTGAATGAGCACGAGCATAACTATCCAACACATGATCTTGAGCTAGAAGTCATCATACATGTATTGAAGATGTGGAGGAACTATATTCTTGGTGGGAGGTTTGTATTGATGAGTCATCACAGTGGGTTGAGATACTTGTTTGACCAGCCGAATCTGAACGCTATGTAAGCTATATGGTTGGCCATAATCAGTGAGTTTGATTTTGAGATTAGATACATCAAAGGAAAGGAAACAAGGTCGCAGATTCTCTTAGCATGCAGGTACAGGTAAATCATATAGTAGCTATTAGTTCATATGGGATAGATCTACAGGGTAATATCTTGCAAGCATGTCAGTAGGATGTCAGGTATATGGAGATTGTGCACAGGTTACAGCAAAGTACAGGTACAGGGATATGTGGTGGTACATGTACAGGGATAGGTAGTAGTACAAGTACATGCATAGGTAGTGGTATAGGTACAAGCACATTTGCAGGTGCATAGGATGTGGACTATTATCTCACGGTAGATGGGTTGGTTAGATTTAGGGACAGGATATATGTGCCAGATAGTAGTGAGCTCAAGAAGGTGATCTTGAGGGAGTTTTATGCAAAACCATATTCAGGTCACCCAAGTTATGAGAAGACATTGACTGCAGTGAAGAAGTTTTATTATTGTCCGAAACTGAAGCAGGATGTAGCAGAGTTTGTGGCTATATGTTTGGATTGTTAGCAGGTGAAGGAAGAGTGTAAACGTCCAAGTGGACTTCTACAGTTGATTGTGATTCCAGAGTGAAAATGGGAGGTCATTTCCATGGACTTTATCACATGTTTGTCGAGGACAGTGAGACATAATGATTCCATCATGGTCATTGTGGGCAGGTTGACAAAGGTTGTGCACTTCATTCCACTGAAATCTACATTCTCAGTGAGTGATTGAGCATCGGTCTTCATAAGGGATGTTTGGTCAATTTAGTGATGTCCAAATTGCAACTTTTAAATGTCAACCCAGGGCTCGTAAGCTGATGACGTGAGGTGTACTATATGTACTTAGATAACCTTTTCTAAATATTTTGTCTTTTTTATCTTTTTAGTTTGTTTTTTATTGTATCTTTCCTAATGTGATGTGATGTGATTGTATCTATGAAGCGAGTGAATGTGTGTGATTGTGATGATTTCTAAGTGATTTCTTGAAACTTAAAGAGTATTCTAAAAGAAAGCTTGAACAATAACTGAAATAAAATTAAAGCTTGAAATCAAATAAAAGACTAATGGCATCGGCCCAGTATCTCTGCTGTTGATGAAAACGAAAATGAAATCTATATTAACTCAATTAAAAGCAAGAACAACTACTTTACACTACTTTACAAAATCTAATCAATGTGAAATCTAAGTGAGACAAATCACACTATTTTAACCTCTTCTTAATGATGTGAGAACAGTTATGAACAGGTCAGTAATGTGAGTCTTAAAGCAAAATAAACCAAGTTGCACTAAATGATATTTTGGCTCCAATAAAGTTAGTTGATTGTAGAAAAAGAACCATCAATAGATGAACAACTTGATAACTACTTAGCAGAAAGTAAAGTGCAAGTTGAAAGAATAAAACTAATGAAAATCAAACTGCAGAAAAGTAAAGGTCAGCAGCCTAGACAAGATGATCACACATGCCACTAATTGTAAAAAGAAAAGCAATAAAAACTATCCCGGGCTCGCCTAAGAAACCTGCATAACGCACTGATCAGTCATGAACAAAAGTACAGAAATGTAAGTCAACAGAATTCAAAGTTTATGTACAGCTATTATACATGTTGAAAAAGAAATGAAAATGCAGCAAATAAAGAGACATATGTACAGCTATTATACATGAAATCAGAAAACGAAATACAAGAAATTAAACTACTGTACAGAGGCTGCAGCAAACAGGGGCCCTCTGCCTACTTCAGCCAATCCAAAGAGCAGTTACACGCTTAGAAACAGAACAGTCTTCTCATGTATTGATAACAAGTTTAAAAGTACAGTGGGGAGCTCAAAACAATTACAAAACACGACTACAAAACGACTAACTATCCAGCGTTCAAAGACGCTTTATTTATACAGAGGAAAGCAAACTAACTTAACAAAACTTCAGCTATTCAAGCAGCTGTGTAAAAACACGTAATCTGGCTGCGTCCTCGGATTTAGGCAACGGTCATTGTGGGCATTCAATCCGCTGTTGGATTCTTGTTTCCCACTGTCTTCATGGCTGAAGAAGGTGCCACCTGTTCTTCACGTGCTCCAAAACAGAACACGCAGAGCCGTGCCACCGCCAATGACCTCTGTTGACGGGATTTGCCTCCTTGTTGACTACGGGTTTTTATGACCAGTTTGGGTGAGATGGAGGGACACACACCATGTCCTTGGTTCCACGAACTTGCCCATGTGGCTCTTCTTCCCGGAGGACACCTAGAACATACCATTTAAGAAAACAGCTGCGGAATCCGGGGTTGGCTGCGGAAACCGGGATCAGTTGCGGAAACCCTGTGTGAGCTGCGGAAACGCAGCACTTTGAACCAAAATTCTAAACCAACAACAGTCATTAGCATAATTAGCAAACCATGTAAAAAGTCCTAAAATACAACGATTTGAGCAATTTGATGGAGGGAATGAGTGGCAAAAGAAGGAAATGAATAGGAAAAGGAGGCTGAGAAGATGTGTGAAGAAGTGCAGGTTTGAGGCTCAACATACCCCCACTGTGAAGGTGTTGCCTGTCCTCATGCAACCAAAACTTTGTCATTGTTTTTCAATCCATGTGCTCAGATGCTTCTGCCAAAACATCTAGCCTTCTTCTCTTTCTCCTTGCTGCCAAAATTGTCCTTGGTTTTCTGACTAAACACTTGAATTTCAAATTGATCAATGCCCTGCTCAGCTTCTTACATTTTCTCTTCAATTTTCTATTCTTCTTCTGCCAGAGTCCTAAGTGAACCATGGTATTGTCATGGACAATTTTGTCCACCTTGCTTTGTTCTTTCAATGCTTCGTTTTCTTGTTTAATATGCCAGTTCAGGACTTCTAGCTAAAACACCTCCTGTTTTAAAGATTGGACCTGTTCATCAAGAGGCAATATAGTGCTTGGACCTGCAACTGATTGCTCCAAGGTCTCCAAATAATTGTATACCTCCTGCTGGTCAGGGTCAGTTTCAGGTGTTCTTCTCGGCCTGAACTCAAATTCTTGAGGACTGTTTTCTCTTTCTTGCTGAAAGGGACTTTCCTCTCGTGGAGGACTTGGCTCAATGATTAGCTGAGTTGGAGTCTTTTCAGGTGTGCCTTCTCCCAAATCAATGAAATGTGATTGTTTTTCTTTAGTCACACTCATTTTTTCTTTAAGTCTACCGCTTCTTCTCACTTGTATACTAGTGCTCTTTTGCTGACTACTCTGTTTTTCTTTCTGTTTCTTCTTTGAGAGGGCAGTAGCTTGGAGTTGTGCTAGTCTGTCAGCCAAGGTTTAAGAGTCTTCTTCTACTAAAGGTTCAGGTGATGGATATGATTCTTGAACAATTGTTTTCCCTTTATCCTTTTTCTGTTTCTTAGTTTTATCTCCCTCTTCCTCTTCTTCTTGAGCAGTTTCCTCAGTTTCTACCGTAGGAGGATCTTGGGCTGCAGCACCTCTTTCTCTTCTCCTACTTCTTTTTGGGACTCTAGGGGAACTGCTAGAGGCTTCAGTCACCTCTTGGAAATGGTTTCTGATTAGAAACTTTTCCCATGTATCCTTGTTATTTTTCAATTGCTCTTCTATGAGAATTTTGATGAACCCGTGATGATACAAGTGGGGTTCAATATGGCCTATATTCTTTTGGACAGTGGAACTCATTTTCTTTAGGCTTGCTAACAGAAAGTGGGGTAAATTGAGGGCATGGCCTTCCATGAAATTCATCATAATTCTTGCATGGTACATATACATAATGCCAAAGCGGCCCTCACATGTGATAAACTTTTGAACAAGTAATAACAATGCAGTCCACTCTTCCTTAATTACATGCACAGGAATCCCTTTAGTGAATATTGAAGTGTCCATACCTGGGTTCTTAAGCATGTCTTTCCATCCCTGATCTTCCAACCCTCTGTTCTTAAACCATCTGTCTCCCTCTTGTGGTAAACTGGTTGCTGCTGCTATGGTGTTCTCTGTTATTGTGAATTTCAGGTCCCCAACTTCCACGGTGTGTCCATTGAAGGATCGAGCAAATGCTTTCGTGACCTCCTTATTATACCCTCTGAATTTTTGAATAAACTTCAACCACTTTGCCTTCTTTAATGCTTCCTTCGTCTGTGGATACCCTTCTAAATATTTCAGACCCTCAGGTTCAGCTCTAAGCAGCTTCCCCATCTTCGGCTCTCAACTTCGGTTGAAGCTTTGACTGTGTGTGGATGCTCAAGGAGGATGCTCACGGGAAAAATAGGTGGATTACGGCTGTAAGTGGAGTAGCCGTAACATAATGCAAGGCGTATTGCAGAACTGTAATCGGGGTTTGAAACAGAGCTGTGGAGTTTGCGGCAGAAATGAGAGTGGAAATAGTGTGAGTACGAGGGAGTAGAAGACAAACACGAGAAATGAGTTCAACGCATGCGGAAATGGAGTGATAAGTGGATGGAATAACGGCCGAATCCTTTAGAGTCGGGTGGCTTACGCACACGTCTCAGCATTGGCTGCGGAAATGATGGTAAGGAGAGCCGTGGTACATTGGGTTACGTCACGGAGGTACGGCCAATAAATGAAAGCGCAGCCCCATTTCGAGTTTGAATTAAGAGTGATTATGGAACCGTTAGAAGGGTATGAGGTGGATTATCGTGGAGGAGGAATGGGATGATCTTGCCGAATCATTGCATTTAGTGGCTCTTTCCACGATTTAATAGTTATGCATAAAATGACATTAAATTGTTGTTTGGAAAAGATTTTGATCATACCTTCATAAGTTTGCCATTTGTTGATTAAGGTTGCTGATCCATTATTGCTTTTTGATCTTGCAGATGCCTCATATCCTTGCTATTCTTGGTGATGATGATACCTCTGACTGTGACTTTTGAAAACAGAGTGCTGCTGTAGAGACAGAGTGTGCTGGCTGCGGAATCATTTCGAGCTGCGGAAACTAAGACAACTCCCCTTTTTGCTGCACAAATTTAGTTAGAAAAACAACTACCTGAATGAAATAGTCCTGAGAGGGAGTTTTATTAATGGAATGGAATGAAATGGAAATGGAATGGAGTGAAGTGGAATGGAGATGAAGATGAGATGGAGGTGAAGATGGAAATGACAAGTGAGGTGGAGTGAAGATGGAGAGAAAGAGATTTTTTTTTTTTTTTTTGGAAAATATAGAGTGTCAGGTGTCCCTGATTTTCACTCCATATTTTCTGTATAAGACCGCCAATCTAAGATTGGTTTTCAGGCTTATACACATTTTTTCTTTTTTCTTTTTTTTCTTTTTTTTTTTCTTTTTTTTTCCTTTTTTTTTTTCAGAAAGAAACAAAGACTAGGCTGATGGAGGAGAAGAATTCTTCTCCACTAGTCTCATTGCAGAATTCTCTTGAAACATTTTGACAAAGTCCTCTTTTGAGAGTGGCTTATGATAAATTTTCAATCGATGGCCATTCACAATGAGAGGAGTTTGAAACTCATCAATAGTCTTGACTCGAACTGCTCCATTGCTAAAGACTTCATCAATCTCATATGGCCCAAGCCAATGAGTTTGAAATTTTCCTTTGAAGTCTTTAAACTTTGAATCAAACAGTAACGCCCAATCTCCCTTTTGAAACTTCTTCTCTTTGATATATCTGTCATGCCACTTAGTTCTTTGGTACTGAACTAGATCGGTCCTTAAAATTGCATCTTGTCTTATTTCATCTAGCTCATTCAGCTGCTCCATTCTGTGCTTTTGGGCTTCTGATAGATTCATCCCCAACTGAACTGCCATCTTGAAGGTCTTGACTTGGAACTCAATGGGGAGCAGGACTTCTTTCCCATTAACAAGTTCATAGGGAGAATGTCCTGTTGTGTTCCTCCATGTAGTTCTATAGGCCCATAAGGCTTCAGGAAGCCTTTCTGCCCAATCTCTTCTGTGGAGATGAACAGTTTTGGTGATGATGCTCTCAAGAACTTTGTTTGTGGATTCCACTTGACCATTTGCTTGCGGATGGTATGGAGTAGATTTTCTATGCTTGATTTTGTATTCTTCCATTAGCTTCTCCATCAAGTTAGAGGTAAATTGACTTCCCTGATTTGTCACAATTTCTCTTGGGACACCAAAACGAGTAAAAATATCCTCAAAAAGAAATTGAACAACTGAATTTTCAGTGGCAGAAGGCAATGCCTTTGCTTCTACCCATTTAGTAACATAATCAGTGCAAACCAATATATACTTCTTTTGTTTAGATGGTGGATTAATAGGTCCAACAAAATCTAAAGCCCATTTCTCAAAGGGTTCGATGCATACCTGTGGCTGTAATGGCATTTCATTTGAAAGAGTTGGTCTCCCAACTCTTTGGCAGCTGTCACACCTTCTAACATATTGTTTTTCATCTTTGAAGAGAGAAGGCCAATAATATCCTATAGAAAGGATTTTATAGGCCGTCCTCTTGTCAGCAAAGTGTCCACCGCACGGTTCATCATGACATGCCTTAAGGATTTCAGGCATTTCATCTTCCCGAACACATCTTCTGATCACACAATCTAGCCCTGTTTTGAACAATTCATTAGAAATCCATGAATACTTTGAACTCTCCTGAATGATTTTCCTTTTCTCATTAGGAAATAAGTGTGGAGGTAGCTTCCCTGTAACCAAATAGTTAGCAATATCTGCATACCAAGGAGTTTTAGTAGTTACTGCAAACAGATATTCATCTGAAAACTTATCCTCTACGGGGAATCTTTGTTAGTATTTTGGATTCTAGACAAGAAATCAGCTACTGTATTTTGTTTTCCTGGTCTATCTAACACAGTAATATTGAATTCTTGTAAAAGTAAAAGCCATCTTGTGACTCTGCCATTAGTAACAGGTTTGTTCATGAGATATCTAATTGCATAATGATCAGTATGGACAAAAGTTTCATAGCCAGTTATATAGTGTCTAAACTTGTTGATTGCATGAACAACGGCTAAGAACTCTTTTTCAGTCACAGTATAATTTAACTCAGTAGGAGTCAAATTTTTACTGGTGTAGTAAATGGCATAAGGAACTAAATCCTTTTGACCCAACACAGCTCCTAGAGCTGTATCTGAAGCATCTGTAGAAATATGGAAAGGAAGTTTCCAATTTGGCCCTCTCAGAATGGGTGCTTCAGATATTCTTGTTTTTAGAGTTTCAAATGCAGATTGACAGTCAGGATCCCACTTGAATTCACAGTCTTTTGTAAGTAATTTGAAGAGCGGAGATGCTATCTTGGTGAAGTTTTCAATAAATCTTCTATAATATCTAGTAAACCCAAGAAAACTTCTAACATCTTTTTGACAATTTGGAATAGGTAACTTAGAGATGACTTCAACTTTTGATCTATCAACTTTAATTCCATCTCCTGAAATATGATGTCCTAAAACAATCCCTTCAGTAAACATCATAAAGCATTTTTCATGACTTAATGAAAGATTTGTTTCCTTACATCTTATAAGGACTTTTTCCAAATTTTTTAATGCCTCTTCAAATGAATTACCATAAACTGTAAAATCATCCATATAGACCTCTACACAATCATGAATTAGATCAGAAAAGATTCCTAGTACTGCCCTTTGAAATGTTGCGGGTGCATTACATAATCCAAAAGGAAGTACTCGGTAAGCAAAAGTTCCCCATGGACAGGTAAATGTGGTCTTGTCCTGATCTTCAGGTGCTACCTGAATTTGATTGTAACCACTAAAACCATCCAAAAATGAGAAGTACTTTTTGCCTGCTAAAGTATCTAATACTTGATCAATAAAGGGTAAAGGAAAGTGATCCTTCAAAGTTGCTTTGTTTAATTCCCTGTAATCAATGCAAACCCTCCATTTACCATTCTTTTTAGGTACTATAACCAAAGGGGAAACCCACCGGCTATCTGAAATGGGGTAAATGAAGTTTACATTAAGTAACTTTTGGAGCTCTTCTTTCACTATCTCCCTAAGGTTTGGATTCATCCTTCTTTGAGGTTGTCTGATTGGTTTACTATTTTCCTCAATGTAGATGTGATGAATGCAAGTCTTAGGGTCAATACCTTTCATATCGGTATACTCCCATGCAAATGCAGTAGAATGTTTTTGCAAGATTTTGGTTAGCTCCCCTTGTTGTGATTTTTCCAAGTTTATGTTGATATTCAATGTTTTTCCTAGAAAAATCTCCATGGCAGAACTACCAAACTCTTCCATAGAGAAAAGAGACATTTGTCTAGATGATAGACACTCAATGTCAGAATCCAACTAAAATTGTGTGGAGTCATATTCTGAAGATGGTTCAAAATTTTCTGATGTGTTCAGAATTTGACTATCTTCACTAACCTCAGAAATGGTAAAGACAAGTTGTATAGTATCTTCATCATCAATCCACTCATTATCCCCTATTTCTGTAATTTCTTTTGCTGGAGGATACAGATTGAACTTCTTTGTCGAATTACCATCAGAAATATACATATCCCCAGACCTACAACTTATGAAAGCATCAGCTGTGGCTAGCCAAGGTCTTCCTAAAATAAGAGGATGTCCTCCTAGATTACTCTTGGGAGTTAAAATCATGAAATCCACTGGATATTCCCAAGAGTCTAGGGAGACTGGAATGTCTTCTAATACACCATCTGGTTTAATAATTGATCGATCTCCCAATTGCAATAAAGTAGGTGTAAAAAGAAGATTAGGAAGTTTTTGTTGTTCCATAGTTTGTCTACTCATAATGTTAATAGCAACCCCTAAATCAATCAAAGTATTTGGTATTTCTACCCCATTTATGTGTGTTTTCACAATTGGACTACCGGGATCTACATATTTCTACATAGTAATTTTTCCCATCATGATATCTGCAATTTTCCCTACCAGGTGGATCCTTCTGGTATCTCTTGGTTTCCTTCCTGGTCTTTTAAGACTCAACTCCTTTATTGTTTTTGCTAGAATAGGAATCTCTTTAATAGCTTGTAACAAGGGAATCTTGATACAGACATTCTTCAATTCATCTAGAAAATTATAGTCAGGCAACCAAATTTTTTTTTCCACTCCTTTGTCAATTTGTAATCTTTCAGGAAAAGGAGGTGTGGATAAAGATGCAGGTTGCTCAACTATGGGAGTTGTGGAGGTTAATTCTTTTTCTTTTTGAGTGTTTGGGTTTTGAAGAGATGCTTCAGAACCCTTATTGGCTTCAAGAGATTCTTCCTCAAAAATGCTTTGCTTTTGATCATTTATAGAAGGCTTATCTAAGACTCTACCTGATCTGAGTTGTACTTCATTGAGAGGAACAATCATATAGGTAGGAAATGGTTGACCTTCCAACATGTAAGCATTTTGAGGATTTTTATTATTGGGGTTTGGCAATGGCTGAGAAGGAAGTTGATTTGACTTTTGTTGGAATGGAAGCAAGAGTTGAGAATTTGGATTCTGTTGAGAAGGTTGTTGTTGTTGAAATGGCAATGATAGTTGTGGATTTTGATTTGGAAGTTGTGGAGCTTGTTGGTTTTGAAAAGATGGAGGATATTGGTAAAATTGAGCAAATCTCCCATAAGGATTTTGCATACCTTGTACCCATGATTGAAAAGGATTTTGAGGTTGGGACCAAGGTTGTTGCCAAGGATTCCAATTTGGTGGGGGTTGAAAATTCATAGAGTTGTTAAACCCTTGATTTTGTTGCCCCTGCCAAGGTCTCCTTGCAACAAAACAGAGAGATTCGAGTGTATTTGGATCTTCTTGAAAGACAGCTTTGAGCCCAGGGATTGAAGGACAATCCTTGGTCTCATGATTCTCTGAACAAATTACACATGTCTCTACAACTTTTGCATCCAAGGGACATTCCCTTAGAGCATGTTTCTTTCTACACTTTGGGCAAAAGATGGCCAAAGCCTCAGCTTCTGCTTTCTGCTTATTGTGAATCTTAAGGGTGTCTAATTGTTCACTAAGACTTCCTAAGATATCAGTTTTAAATTCATCAAGCATATTGCCAATCTCAGCCCTACTTACTGATCCAGTTGCAGATTTGTTTGCTCTGATGAGAGAAGGATCTCTAGGCCCTTTTTGAGTTTTAGACTTCCCCCTTGAGAGATGGACACATAGTTCTGCTATATCATTGAGTGAAAGTTGAGATATATCTCCCTTTCCCATCATGTTCAAAATATCTATCCATTCATCTCTAATGGCTTTCAGTAGAAGGGCTTTTAAGGTCTCCTCATCTAAGTTGTTCATTTTTGCTCTTTTCAAGTTGTATTGAAATCTTTCAAGCAAATCCTCCAAATTTTCATCTTCTTTTTGCATCATTTTGAATACCTCATCCTTGTGATTGGTGGGCATACAATAGTCCAGGTACCTATCCAAAAATGTTTGTTTCATATCATTCCAAGACCTAATGGACTGAGTGAGTAATCCCATGAACCACTTCAAGGCTGCTCCTTTCAATGTTGAAGGGAACAGTTTGAGTTTTTGAGAGTCTTCCAGATAGTCATAAGTTCGACAAACGACTTCAAACTCAAATAGAAATGTTTCAGGGTCTTCATTCCTCATCCCATGGAAGTTTGGGAGGACAGATGGTGAGATGTTTTTCATGGTGGCTCGGGAGTCCTCATCGACTATAGGAAATCCGAATGAGTTATCTCCATCCCTATTTCCCCCAATGTTACCTCGACCTCCTCCATTGTTTCCTCCTCCTCCTCCTCCTCTACCTCTACCTCTACCAAATCCAGGTGCTCCTTCTTCTGTCATGGTAGTCTCCCCGGAGACTTCAGAGTTTTCCGGTTCCTCTACTAAGGGTGAACGAGAAGGAATTTCTCCCTCTTCTTCAGATGATTCTACTTCTTCAATTACAATTTGTCCTCCTATGGAAGGAAGAAAAGGGTCCCTTTCTGATTCAGATTCGATAGATGGTGTGGGAGAGTCAACTATTGCCTCTTGAATTCCAGGAATCCTAGGGCTAGGAGTGTAAGTTGGAGATGATGGAGGTGTCTCTTGTCTATTCCTTGAAGTAGATGGACTTGTAAAAATCGAACTCTTGGCTCTAGCTAAAAACCTTCCCCTAGAATCTCTTGCTCTATGCATGTCATTTTTTATTTTCCTTCAAGTCAGGGTAATAATTCTCTTTCTGATCTTCCAGATCACTCTAGGTGCAAGAAGAGAGCATACTCAAGAAACTATTAAACCAATAACTTTCTCTTTTCTGATCCTCCAGATCACTCTAGGTGCAAGAGGAGAGCATACTTTGAGAGGTTATTAATTTTCCTTCCTTGAAATTTTCTTGTTTTTTTTTTTAAGAATTGGCTACCTAATTTCACTTCCCCAGCAACGGCGCCAAAATGTTTGGTCAATTTAGTGATGTCTAAATTGCAACTTTTAAATGTCAACCCGGGGCTCGTAAGCTGATGAAGTGAGGTGTACTATATGTACTTAGATAACCTTTTCTAAATCTTTTGTCGTTTTTATCTTTTTAGTTTGTTTTTTATTGTATCTTTCCTAATGTGATGTGATGTGATTGTATCTATGAAGCGAGTGAATGTGTGTGATTGTGATGATTTCTAAGTGATTTCTTGAAACTTAAAGAGTATTCTAAAAGAAAGCTTGAACAATAACTGAAATAAAATTAAAGCTTGAAATCAAATAAAAGACTAATGGCATCGGCCCAGTATCTCTGCTGTTGATGAAAACGAAAATGAAATCTATATTAACTCAATTAAAAGCAAGAACAACTACTTTACACTACTTTACAAAATCTAATCAATGTGAAATCTAAGTGAGACAAATCACACTATTTTAACCTCTTCTTAATGATGTGAGAACAGTTATGAACAGGTCAGTAATGTGAGTCTTAAAGCAAAATAAACCAAGCTGCACTAAATGATATTTTGGCTCCAATAAAGTTAGTTGATTGTAGAAAAAGAACCATCAATAGATGAACAACTTGATAACTACTGAGCAGAAAGTAAAGTGCAAGTTGAAGGAATAAAACTAATGAAAATCAAACTGCAGAAAAGTAAAGGTCAGCAGCCTAGACAAGATGATCACACATGCCACTAGTTGTAAAAAGAAAAGCAAGAAAACTATCCCGGGCTCGCCTAAGAAACCTGCATAACACACTGATCAGTCATGAACAAAAGTACAGAAATGTAAATCAGCAGAATTCAAAGTTTATGTACAGCTATTATACATGTTGAAAAAGAAATAAAAATGCAGCAAATAAAGAGACATATGTACAACTATTATACATGAAATCAGAAAACGAAATACAAGAAATTAAACTACTGTACAGAGGCTGCAGCAAACAGGGGCCCTCTGCCTACTTCAGCCAATCCAAAGAGCAGTTACACGCTTAGAAACAGAACAGTCTTCTCATGTATTGATAACAAGTTTAAAAGTACAGTGGGGAGCTCAAAACAATTACAAAACACGACTACAAAATGACTAACTATCCAGCGTTCAAAGACGCTTTATTTATACAGAGGAAAGCAAACTAACTTAACGAAACTTCAACTATTCAAGCAGCTGTGTAAAAACACGTAATCTGGCTGCGTCCTCGGATTTAGGCAACGGTCGTTGTGGGCATTCAATCCGTTGTTGGATTCTTGTTTCCCACTGTCTTCGTGGCTGAAGAAGGTGCCACCTGTTCTTCACGTGCTCCAAAACAGAACACGCAGAGCCGTGCCACCGCCAATGACCTCTGTTGACCGGATTTGCCTCCTTGTTGACTACGGGTTTTTATGACCAGTTTGGGTGAGCTGGAGGGACACACACCATGTCCTTGGTTCCACGAACTTGCCCATGTGGCTCTTCTTCCCGAAGGACACCTGAAACATACCATTTAAGAAAACAGCTGCGGAATCCGGGGTTGGCTGCGGAAACCGGGATCAGCTGCGGAAACCCTGTGTGAGCTGCGGAAACGCAGCACTTTGAACCAAAATTCTAAACCAACAACAGTCATTAGCATAATTAGCAAACCATGTAAAAAGTCCTAAAATACAACGATTTGAGCAATTTGATGGAGGGAATGAGTGGCAAAAGAAGGAAATGAATAGGAAAAGGAGGCTGAGAAGATGTGTGAAGAAGTGCAGGTTTGAGGCTCAACAAGGGACATGGTCAGATTGCATGGATTCCCAAAGAATATTGTGTCAGACAGGGATGCGAAGTTCACTTCCAAGTTTTGGAAGGAGTTGTTTGCAGGTTTGGGCACAAAGTTGGCCTTTAGTACAACTTATCATCCGCAAACAGAGGGACAAACTGAGAGGGTCAATATAATATTGGAGGACATGTTGAGGATGTATGTGATGCATCAGTAGCAAAAGTGGGAAGAGTATATTCCACTGGTAGAGTTCGCTTACAACAATGGGTATCTAACATCTTTGAATATGAGTCTGTTTGAGGCATTATATGGGTAGAATTGCAAAACTCCCATCAGTTGAAGTGATCCAGTTAACAGGATGTTGATTGGACCGGACATGTTGGTAGACATAGAGCGAGAAATGGAGGTAATCAAGAAGAATATAAAGGCAACACAAGATTGGAAGAAGAGAGATGCATATTAGAATAGGTTGTTCAAGTTGTTCCAGGTTGGGGAACATATGTACTTGCATCAAACCGAAGAAGAGATCCTTGTGGATTGGATCATGTGCCAAGATGGCACATTAGTTTTGTGGACCTTTCAGGATTATTAAGAGGATTATACCAATAGCCTATCGACTTGCATTGCCTCCGACAATGAAATTCCATGATTTTTTCCATGTGTCATTGCTTAATAGGTATGTTAAAGATGTTGATCATGTGATTGACTAGTCTGTATTAGAGGTGGAGCCAGATGGAGAATTTTAGCCGGAGCCTCAGTGTCTATTGCAGAAAAAGGTGCTCATACTCCGGAACGGATCAATCGAGTAGGTTAAAGTGCAGTGGAAGCAATTTGGGCCTGATGAAACTACATGGGAGATGGCAGATTAGATGTGAGCCATGTATCCTTCCTTATTTAATGGTTGAGCGGATTTTTTCGTACATGTCTGTGGTCTATGTTTTTGGTACACATTTTGGTGATGTTTGGTATATGTACATATGTATATGGATGTAAATACCACCATGAGCTATGTTATAAAGCTCCAATAAACAGTATGGGCATTATGTTTTCTTTTCAGCTGGTTTGCTGAGTATAGGTGTGGTTGAACACCAAGGATGGTGTCCCCAAAGGGGGAGGGTTCTGTAACAACACTGTTGAAAATTCCATGTAATAAAATTTAATAAAGGTAAAGTAATAACCACGATTGATGGGACACTTATTCCAAGTTGAATGTTGGGCAAAACATCGTAGTGGGTGTTCATTTGGTTTATTATGGCTAGGGAAATTGGCAAAGGCAATGGTTAAGGCTTTGGAAAGGCCAAATGGCATTTTTGGCACATTTATTTATGAAAATAATGGAAATTAGGAGAAAAGGAAGGTGAAAGGTCACAGGTTGCACGTGAGGGGGAAAATGAAGGAAAATAATGAAAAATGAAGAAAATAGAGGCCTAATTGATAAAAAGTCTTCTAAGGATCAGCTGGTACCTTTTTTCAGCTCAATTTTGGGGCTCTCTCATTATTATCTCTCTCTCTCTCTCTCACTCTTGGACACTTAGAGTTTTCTTGGAGCACTTTGGCATTGAATCTAGAAAGTAAAAGAAGGCAAGAGGAAGGAAGGAGCAAGAAAGGAAGAGCAGGATCAAGCAACTACAACAAAATTCTTTGTAGGTATCGATTTGCATGTGTGTTTCCCTTGCTAGATTGGGCATACAAGGTATTGCATGTGGTTTTTTGTTTTGTTATGGCATGGGTTTTTCTAGGTGTGACAGTGTTTTCAGTCTAGCCTTGAGATTTCTGGATAGCCATGGTGATTCGAATTGAATCATTATATTTTTTTTCATCCATCTCGATTCATTTGGAGTGGTAAAAGTGGAGGAATAAGCTCAAGGGACCATTTTTACTAGCGAGACCCAGTTTGGCGAAATGGGATCTGAAACCTTCTCAGAGAGTTTTGAGGCATCAAATGAAGTTTTTTGGGGCTAAAAATTTTCTGCTAGATATATGCACCTTTTAATTCTATTCTACACACACAAATATTTCCAACAACGTAAGAATCACGTCAATCGGAGCCCGTATGAAAAATTTATACCACTTAGAAGTTGTCCTTCCTGTATTCACACCTATAGTTTGGGAGGATGCCACATCAACCCCGATTATTCATGGAAAAGGGGCTAGCCACGTGTTTTTCATGTAGAAGGCTCTAGAAGAGTCTAATATGTAACTCTAGTTAAGAGTTGATGTAGTCAAACTTAACCACTAGTAGGCTATCAGGTTGTGTTATAACCGAGCCACTAGGAGGTAGATGCATTCCATTATTTCAAGAGCATTTTTTCCATAGTTGAGAAAATATAACCAAGAGAGATAGGACGTAGAGCACATAGAGAGGATACTATAGCAGCCCATGCGCCACATACATTACTTCTTTGTATCTATAGCTATATTTCCAGACAGAGAAAGAGAGCGAAGCGGCCTCACCTTCTAGCTGGGTCTTCTCCCGAAAGGGTTTTCTAGAGAGCATATATTGTGTATTATGTGTGTGAGCTTATTTTTTCGTTATCTACTTTTCTGATTGATTTAATTTTACATGCATACACTAATTACAATTAATTTGACAGATCTAGAAATTAAATAAAACTGTAATAATGTAGAATCATAGATTATTAAAATAATATTCTCAGATTTGTTGTGATGGACTGTCCGGTGGAATATCCATGACAGTTTATGAATCATTTGGTATCAGATCAATTTTGTTGGATATTTTGTGGACAATGCAGGGATTTAGATCGGCGAGGCCAAAAATCGTAAAACCCTAATCATGGGCGATGAATTTGTAAACGAACCTCATGATCCTACAAAGGTAAGGTTTTCGTGGCTCAAAGAACAAGTCACGGATATAAACCACAATGTAAACCTCCTCATGGTGGCCCTAAGAAATAAGTTGGGGATATTTGGAGAAGAAGGGGGTTTGAATGCAGAGGAAAAATCAGAAGGGGGATCGGGGGATCGTGAGATCGGGAAGATGAAGATAATCAGCTAAAGAAAGAACCCGGAAAAGATCAACCCAATTCAAGTGTCGTGAACCAATCCCTATTTAAAGTGGAAGAAAAAGTCGATATCAAGCCATACCATGACAAGATCGACGCTCTAAAGTTGAACCACTAGTTGCAGCAACTGGAAGTTTATTTTAGTGTCCATCAGATCGAGGAAGGGTAGAAGATCTCATTCGCGCGGCTGAAATTGGAGGACCATGCACTAACTTGGTGGGAGAGCCACACAGAAACCCTAAGGTTGGAGGGAGAACCTCCATTGACTAAGTGGAAGGATTTCAAAACCCTCATTAAGTCACAATTTTATCCCGTTGGGTACGTGTAAGACCAGTGGATCCGATGGCATTACTTCAGGCAAAAGCATGCAAGAGTACACCACAAAATTCAGAAAGGTGGCTATAATGTTGGGTGTCTCTCCAAAGAACCCAGATGTACTTGTCAAGTATTTGTGGCATTTGCACCGCCATCTGCATGAGCAAGCGATGTTGTTCAAGCCCAAAACAGTGGAGGAGGTTTGTGTACATGCACAGTACCTAGAGAACATAGGCTTGAAAAGAGTGCAAGTGGATCGAAGCAAAAGGAGCAACAAGAAACTTCTAAGGAGTGGAAGAAGAAGCAAAAAGGAGGAAATTGTAAAAATACGACAACCACAACACACCAGTGCAAAGATCCAAGCAACCATTACAACCACTGCAACATTGATGGCCATACAGAGGAGAAGCACTGGAAGTTGCATCCAGAGCTAAACCCAAAGAACAAGAAGAAAAATAATAAGAAGAAGAATCTCATGGCCACTAATTCGAGCAACCAAGTTGAAGGTAGTTAAGACGTGGATGAGAAAATCATTTGTACATTAGTACAAAGGAGGTGAATATGAGTAGACTTTAGCAACAATAAGAGAAAGAAATGACCAAACTATTCCATGTAAAGATACAGGTCAAGAAGACGAAGATTGATGCTCTATTTGACTCAGGATCGCAGGCAAATCTCATTACGGCAGATCTGGTCAAGAAGTTGGGGTTGGAAGTTCGTGATCATCCAAAACTATATCCACTGGGATGGATACATAAGGATGCAGAGCTGAAGGTAACAAAACAATGTAAAATTAGATTTGCTATTAGTGTTCATTTTATTGATGAAGTAGATCTGGATGTGGTTCCCCTTGATGTATGTGGAATCATGTTTTGGAGTCCATACATGTACATACGTGATGCAATATTCAGGAGGAGAGCTAACCAGTACCAGCTCATCAAGGATGGAAAATGATTCATTATGAACGCACACAAAGGCAAGTCAAAACTTTCACTAGTAAGTGAAAACCAAGCCAATAAATTGATCAGTTCCAACAAGAAGTATGTTTGATTGTTTTTAAGAGAAACTCAATCTGTAGAGGAGTCAATAAGAGGCAAGTCATCCCTATAGGGGTGTACTAAGAAACAAAAACAACAATTGGAAGAGTTTCTACATGCATACAAGGACATGTTCCGACAGCCTAAAGGGTTACCCCCTAAGAGAGAAGTGGAGCATGAGATCCAACTATCACCAGACTCCTCATTACCAAATATTGGGTTGTACATGAAACATGTTATAGAAGAAAGTGAGGTGAAGAAACAGTTGCAACAGCTGCTGGAACAGGGTGTCATTTGACCAAGTACATCACCATGTGGGTCATCCATCATCATTGTGCCAAAGAAGGATGGGACTTGGTGGATGTGTATAGATTACAGGGCGTTGAATAAAATCACACTCAAGAACAGATACCCCCTACCTAGGATAGATGATTTGCTGGATCAGTTGCAACAAACAAAGTATTTCACCAAGCTGGACTTGAAGTCTGGATATCACCAGGTTTGAGTCAAAGAAGAAGATACATGGAAGACCACCTTCAAAACCAGGCAAGGTTTGTATGAGTGGTTAGTTATGCCATTTGGCCTATGTAATGCACCAACTACATTTATGAGATTAATGAATGATGTACTACGCCCTTTTATAGATTCATTTGTTATTGTCTATTTGGATGATATATTGGTATATAGTGCTACCTGGGAGGAGCATATTTCACATTTAACGCAAGTGCTAGAAACATTGAAGAAGCACCAACTACTAGCAAATCTCAAGAAGTGCGAGTTTGCGCAATAGTCCTTGGTGTATTTGGGATATGTGATTGGTGGAGGAGAATTGAAGATAGATCCTTCCAAGATGAAGGCCATCATGAAATGGTCGGTGCCTACTAATGTTACTGAAGTTAGGAGTTTCATTGGAGCAACACAGTACCTGAGGAAATTCATAGCCTCATTTTCAGTGGTAGCAGCACCGCTCCACACCATAACAACAAGTGGCAAGAGTTTCCAGTGGGGAAAAAGGAAGCAGAAGGCTTTCGATGAGTTAAAGAAGAAGATCAATGAAGCACTAGTTCTGACATTACCAAACTTGCAACGACCCTTTGAAGTGGAAACAAATGTGAGTGGGTATGTTATGGGAGTTGTCTTGATGCAAGGAGGAAGGTCCGTTTGCTACCATTCTAAAGTATTTCATGGGGCAGCTCTTGACTATCCTACCTACAATAAGGAGCACTATGCCATAGTGCAAGTTGTGAAGAAGTGGACGCATTATCTGATGGGAAAGGAGACAATAATCCACATGGATCACCAGCCATTGCAGTACCTGTAGGCCCAGAATAAGATACAACAAACCAGGCATTACAAGTGGATGGGGTTTTTACAATAGTTTCATTTGGTGATCAAGTATAAGAAGGGAATCAAAAACAAGTTGGTCGATATGCTTTCAAGGCCGCCCACATCAAAAATTACAGTTTTGGGGACTCTTATGCATATGGAGTCATTCACCCATGATGCATATAAAGAGGCATATTTAGAAGATGAGGACTTCAAGGGGGTGTATCAGCAGTTGCAAAGTCAAAGTCATGTGCACGATGGTGACAACACCGTTGACTACCATCTCCAGGATAGGTTACTCTAAAGGCTCGATAAGCTATGTGTTCCTAAATGTGAGTGCTTGCAGCTGATTAGAGAGACTCACACCTCCAATATTGCATGGCACTTTGGTGTAGGGAAGACTGTGGCTAATGTTGAGATTGCAACAAGATGATGGAGCTTAGTGAAAAGAGTCGCCTTCACTAAGTGGGCCCGCAGGCTATTTTTGGCGCAAGTCTATTTTTAGACTATGTCTATTTTTAGACATATGGATCATGTCTATGTTTATGGATGATTGATCAAGTTGGGAAAAATAGATGGACTTCTATTTTTGATGAAAGTGTGAGTGATCAAAGTCTATTTTTAGACTGGCTGTCAAAAATAGAAAATTCAAATATTATTATCTCACAATAATATTTGGACTATAAACTTAATCTTATTCTCTTGGAGCACTTCAGTTTGAGCTACAGAAGTGGCACATGCAGCTGTCAGAAGGAAATACGCTTTTCTTATGAGTCAGTTGAGTTGTTGCATGCATGACTTCAGTTAGAACTCAATCAGTTGAGTTTGGTGGAGTTGATTGTGGAGTTGATGGAGTTGTGTTCAGTTTAGCTTTGTTAAACTGGTTGTATTTAGTCTAACTGGCAAATAGACTAGAGATGAGTTGAGTGAATTAGTTATTAATTAATTCACAAGTTATTAACTCATAATACAACTAATGAATACATCAGTTAACTCAGTTGCATGTCAGTGCATGTTCAGTTCAACAGGGACAGGTGGTAGAGAATCAGATTGCTATCAGTTGTGACTATAGTTGTGCATCAGATCTTGCACAATCAAGGGATTGAGTATGCCAATGAGTTTGCTCACGTATTTGGCCCACATTTTAGCCTTTGCTCACGTCCACAAAGAGTGAGTGACTATTTTGCAGGTGAAAAACGAGTTTGGGAAGCTATTCTCATCAGTTCTTGAGCAGGTATTGAGCAGTGGAGGCAGGCAAGCAGTGGAAGAGATTTGGAGATCAGATCTGAGCTGTATTGTGTGTAACAGAGGTGGAGATACTTGTGAGAAGTATTATGCTGTGTAATGTTACATGACTCAATCATTAATATACAGATAGTTGGGGTTTTTAGCGAGATGCTTTCCTCGGGATACATACTGTGTTAATGTGTGAATGCTCTTGATGTTTTATTGTTATTGATGCTGCTATATTGATGATCAACGTAGAGGAGCTTATGTATTGTGTATGTTTTCCGCACTAGTACATGATCAGGACAATCTCCATTGAATATGTGTTAAATTATTCAAAATTTCTACATGGTATCAGAGCGAGCTAGATAATTGTAGAAAAAGTTTCTACATGGTATCAGAGTTGTTGATCATCAGATCTACTATTCAGGAAGTGTTTACATTCTATTTCTCTAGGCAGAGCCTGTAATCGGGCCAGGTAGCCTCTGGATTCATCCTTCCTTTGGAAGGTGAAATATCCGGTAAAAGCCCATACAGTCAATCTCTGTACGAGAAATATTGTGTTCTCACGAATCTTAGATCCGAGGCGGTTGAGTTGGTTGCTGGTGGAATTCGAATTTGCAGCAGTGTTTTCTTGGTGACAACGCAGCAATGTCTTTCAACGGATTGCGATTGGAGTATGCTCTTGAGGGCAGCTCAAACTATATTGCATGGAAGGACAGGATGGAGGCAGTATTGGATGATAACGGGCTGAAGGAGTTCATAGATACGGATATCCCAAAGCCTACTGATGCTACTCAAGCTGATGCTTGGCAAAAGAAGATCGCAAAATGTCGAAGAATTCTGTTGGAGGGTGTGAAGGATCACATTGTGTCCAGCCTCCATGGAAAGGCTACTCCATATTTGATGTGGAAATCATTAACAGAATTATTCCAAAGCAAGAGTGATCAGAGGAAGCTGGCGCTCAAAGATAAACTCAGAAACATCAAATGCGAGAAGGGTGACAGTATTCCCAAGTATCTCACGAAGTTCACTCAGTGTCGAGATGAGCTGGGAAGTGTGGGGGTTACTGTCGATGATGAGGACTTGGTGAGCTTGGCTCTCCTTGGTCTTCCGAAGAGTTGGCATTCCTATCAGGACTCAGTCAATGGTCGGGAGAAGTTGCCAGGATGGGAAAGACTATGGTCAAATCTTGTGCAGGAGGAGATCAGGCGGAGTACCAGGGACGGATCTTCGTCAAAGGGAGCTGATGAAGAGAATTATGCTTTGGCTGCCAAAGCAAAGAAAGGGAAGAGCAAGAAAGCTTCTCAGTCTGGTGCGAAAGGCAAGAAGCAGGATATGTCCAAGGTGAAGTGTTTTCACTGTCACCAGCATGGACACTATGCCACAAATTGTCCGCAGAAGAAGAAGAACAAGCAAGCTGCTGGATCTGCAGGGGGAGAGGCCTTAGCTTCTCAGTTTGAGCTTGATTTTTCATTGATCGCATGCTTGGTTTCAAGTGTGATGGGATCAGTGTGGTTCTTGGATAGTGGTGCGTCTTTTCACATGACGGGAGATAGAGATTTGTTCTCTGATCTGGAGGACAAAGATCTTGGAGTGCACATCGAGATGGGCGATGATGGTAGATACAGTGCGACCGGTATCGGTACCATTTCCTTTGAGAGGGAGTCTGGTAAACCCTTTGTATTGAAGGAAGTCATGCATGTTCCAAGATTGAAGAAGAATCTCATCTCAGTGGCGATGTTAGAAGACAAGGGGTATGATGTTGTTTTCAGCGAGGGAAAGGCCTTCCTGCGCAGCAAGACAACTTGTGAGACCCGGAAGATAGGGGTTCGAGTGAGGAACCTTTATCAGTTGCATGTAGATGGATGCGCAGCAATGGCAGGCAAGGCAGAAGGATTGGTGAGCCGGGATGATGGCGAGTTGTGGCACAGGAGATTGGGTCACCTTCACCATGGAGCCTTGAAGATACTACAGCAGATCACTACAGGGCTTCCTAAAGGCACACTTGCGCAGTCAGATCAGTGCAAGGGGTGTACTTTGGGGAAGTTTGTGAAAGCCACCTTTCACGAGAAGGATAGTCGCGCCACGACGATCCTTGAGAGAATTCACACAGACGTGTGTGGACCTTTCTCAGTTGCTTCGACAGCAAAACACAGGTATTATGTGATTTTTGTTGATGATTTCTCTCGTAAGTGCTGGATCTTCTTCATGCAGAAGAAGAGCGAGACATATTCAAAGTTTTGTGAATTCAAAGCACTGGTCGAGAAGGAGTCGGGGAAGAAGGTGAAGGCTCTTAGGAGCGATAATGGTGATGAATACATCTCGGACGAGTTCAAGGATTTCTGCAAGGCAGAAGGGATTCGTAGAGAGCTCATAGCTCCCCATAACCCACAGCAGAACGGGGTAGCTGAGCGGAAGAACAGAACGATTGTGGGTGCTGCACGGGCAATGTTGCATGATCAGGGCCTACCCCTTCACTTGTGGGCGGAAGCATGCAATACAGCAGTTTATGTGCAGAACCGTTGTCCTCATAGGATACTTGGCATGAGTACACCTGAGGAGACTTATTCTGGTAAGAAGCCTGATCTTTCTCATTTGAGGATTTTTGGTGCTAACGTTTACATGCATGTGACGAAGGATGCCAGAAAGAAGTTGGAGCCGACTGCAGAGGTTGGGATATTTGTGGGGTACACTGATACGCCCCACAACTATCGTGTGTATTTGCCAGACAGTGGTAAAATTGTTGTGCGACGGGATATAAAATTTCAGGAGGAGAAAGCCATGAAGTGTTCGCTTGAGAGGGAGCTACACTTGCATGCAGATGAGGAGCTATTAGTTCCTAAGGATGAGCTTCAGGACGTGGATCAGCCACAGGACGAGGTTCACGGAGTGGAAGAGACCACTCATGCAGCGCCAACCATCAGAGGGCGAAAGCGCTTGACAGAAGCTGAGCGACTGGCTCAAGATGCAGAGAAAGTTGTAGGACCACCTACAGCCCAACGCAGGCAGAGACAGTCACCTGATCGGTACGCTGGATACATGGCTCTTATGAGCAAGTGTGTTGTGACTGAGCCATCCTCTTTCGAGGAAGCTGTGGAGGATCCCGCATGGGTAGACGCCATGGTGGAAGAGTATGATTCTATTGTCAGAAACAGTGCATGGGAGGTTGTTCCTAGACCGGAAGGGAAATCAGTGGTGGGTTCGAGATGGATCTACAAAGTTAAGCAGGCAGCTGACGGGAGTGTGGAGAAGTACAAGGCAAGATTTGTTGCCCGAGGCTTTTCACAGATTGAGGGGATCGATTATGAGGAGACCTTTGCACCTGTCGCAAGGTATTCTTCCATACGGACGATTCTTGCTCTCTCAGCGCAGATGGGATGGCACATTCATCAGATGGATGTGAAGACTGCATTCCTCAACGGAGTCATTGAGGAGGAGGTGTACATTGAGCAACCCGAAGGCTTTGAAGTCTTCAGGAGCGAGTCGCATGTGTCCAGGCTCAAGAGAGCGCTGTATGGGTTGAAGCAAGAACCACGTGCTTGGTACACACGGATAGACAGCTATTTCACAGGACTTGGATTCTCCAAGAGCGAGGCGGATCCGAACCTATACCAGATTGTGGTGGAGGGTAAGTTGCTTATCATTGTACTGTATGTTGATGATTTGATTCTAACGGGTGATGAGCTGTTGATACTGTCATGCAAGAAGGATCTTGCTACAGAGTTTGAGATGAATGATTTGGGCCTCCTTCACTATTTCCTAGGATTGGAAATATGGCAGCGCAGTGGTGGACTGTTTGTTTCTCAGGGCAAGTATGCTCGGGAGATACTGGAGAAGTTCAACATGCATGGCTGCAAGCATGTTGATACTCCTCTTCCTGGAGGTTGGAGGAAGGAGGATGCCACTTCGGGAGAAGAAGTGGATGCCACTGTTTATCGACAGTTGGTGGGGTCGCTGATGTATTTGGTCAATACACAACCTGATATATGCTATGCAGTTAACCAGCTTTCACAAGCTATGGTTAAGCCTACCAAGCTCTTCTGGAAGGCGGGCAAGCATGTATTGCGCTACTTGAGAGGCACATCGGGATATGGTTTGTGGTACAGACAGGAGGATGAGGTGAAGCTATGTGGCTTCACGGATGCAGATTGGGCAGGGAGCCCAACGGACAGAAAGAGCACATCAGGAGGGGTCTTCAGTATCGGATCGACAGTAGTTTCTTGGTACAGCAGGAAGCAGAGATCTGTGTGGATGAGGATGATCCTGGTCGGGTTTTTCGGGTCCAAGCACATCAGGTACCATCATATCAGAGATTGTGTGCAGCGGAGGATCATGTTAATTTCGTACATTCCAACGGAGGATCAGGATGCTGATATTCTGACGAAGGCTCTCACCAGGAGCAAATTCGAGTACCACCGAGGCAGAATAGGGGTTGCTGATAATCCATATCTTGTCGAGAGGGAGTGTTGAGATTGCAACAAGATGATGGAGCTTAGTGAAAAGAGTCGCCTTCACTAAGTGGGCCCGCAGGCTATTTTTGGCGCAAGTCTATTTTTAGACTATGTCTATTTTTAGACATATGGATCATGTCTATGTTTATGGATGATTGATCAAGTTGGGAAAAATAGATGGACTTCTATTTTTGATGAAAGTGTGAGTGATCAAAGTCTATTTTTAGACTGGCTGTCAAAAATAGAAAAGTCAAATATTATTATCTCACAATAATATTTGGACTATAAACTTAATCTTATTCTCTTGGAGCACTTCAGTTTGAGCTACAGAAGTGGCACATGCAGCTGTCAGAAGGAAATACGCTTTTCTTATGAGTCAGTTGAGTTGTTGCATGCATGACTTCAGGTAGAACTCAATCAGTTGAGTTTGGTGGAGTTGATTGTGGAGTTGATGGAGTTGTGTTCAGTTTAGCTTTGTTAAACTGGTTGTATTTAGTCTAACTGGCAAATAGACTAGAGATGAGTTGAGTGAATTAGTTATTAATTAATTCACAAGTTATTAACTCATAATACAACTAATGAATACATCAGTTAACTCAGTTGCATGTCAGTGCATGTTCAGTTCAACAGGGACAGGTGGTAGAGAATCAGATTGCTATCAGTTGTGACTATAGTTGTGCATCAGATCTTGCACAATCAAGGGATTGAGTATGCCAATGAGTTTGCTCACGTATTTGGCCCACATTTTAGCCTTTGCTCACGTCCACAAAGAGTGAGTGACTATTTTGCAGGTGAAAAACGAGTTTGGGAAGCTATTCTCATCAGTTCTTGAGCAGGTATTGAGCAGTGGAGGCAGGCAAGCAGTGGAAGAGATTTGGAGATTAGATCTGAGCTGTATTGTGTGTAACAGAGGTGGAGATACTTGTGAGAAGTATTATGCTGTGTAATGTTACATGACTCAATCATTAATATACAGATAGTTGGGGTTTTTAGCAAGATGCTTTCCTCGGGATACATACTGTGTTAATGTGTGAATGCTATTGATGTTTTATTGTTATTGATGCTGCTATATTGATGATCAACGTAGAGGAGCTTATGTATTGTGTATGTTTTCCGCACTAGTACATGATCAGGATAATCTCCATTGAATATGTATTAAATTATTCAAAATTTCTACAGCTAACTTGTAGAGGTATGTGTATTGGCCCAAGATGCAAGAAGAAGTAGCTAGGTCCATAAGAGGATGCATGCTTTGTTGTACCAACAAGCCTAGCACCAAGAAACGGGGTTTTTATCATCCCTTACCTGTACCTACTCGTCCTTGGGAAATCATTTCCATGGAATTTGTGGGAGGTTTACCGACAACTAGGAAGGGACATGACTACATGTTTGTGGTAGTTGATAGGTTCAGCAAGATATGTGTTCTGATGCCATGTAAAAAGACCATCAGTGGACAAGAAGCAACAAACTTGTTCTTTGGACATGTCTGGGTACACTTTGGGATACCAAGGATGGTGGCCTAGGTGCAGATGATATAGACAACCTTCCAAATCCGGCTACAATTTCTTCTAACTCTGGCTGAATTCCTCCTTCTGCTTCAATTGGTGTATCAGTCATCTATTGTTAGACTGACTGCTTATGAATTTCCCTTTTTCTGGTTACTATCACCACTCCTTTCCTATTAATCGCCCCAACTCTTGTTATCGGGAACAATTTACAAACAGAGCCTCTTTTCCACTATCGGAACTGTAATTCCATAGGAATTACGAATTACACTATCGACAGTGCTTTTGAATGGAATTAATGCAACCATGTATGAAATACACTATCGGCAGCTTCAAATGGCTATAATGCGATTATTACATGGAAATACACCATCAGCGGAGTTTTATTCCAAAGGAAGCATTAATACACAAATACACTATCGGCGGGTTCTATTCCATAAGAATGGAATAACACTATCGGTGGTCGCTATCGGCGGTTCCAAGGAACCAGACATAATACAACGGCCCTTCCGATGTGATAGCACGTGGGGCTATCGCAAATTCGCAATTGGCGATTCCACAGTCCCTTGCCAAGCTCTTCCGTTGGAGACTTGCGATCCGACAAGCCCGCAGACCCGACAGGTTATTAAAACCTTCCTATTATGGTTTCGGATTCGAAACTCCACTTCGGACTTCAGTGCTTCTAAAGGCTAGTCTCTCCCCGCTCCAACACTGCGATGCGATATGGGTATCAGCCAAACTTGAATAGGATTTCAAGTCCGGAACTCGATTCCGACTAAGTTTTTCACAGTTTTACAGTGTAAACCCGAGTTTCCGCCTGCAGAACTCAACGATGCTTATAAGGAAAACAGGACATGCCAATACGCAGGAAAACACTCAACCAGACTTTAATCAAAGTATTAATTGGAAAACAAAGGCTGAACCACTGTTATAAGAACTTAGGAGATAACACTGCATAAAGCCAAAATTACACATAAAATACCAGATTAACAAAGAACCGTAAGTTCAGATGCACAGAGAGGGTTTCGAAGATCACAATGTCTCCAGGATCAACCAATACAGAGATGTCCTATTCTTTCCTTCAGAAAATAAGAGATAAAGCCCACTCGGTCCCAATCCCTTTACAATAGCATGCCAATTACATATCTACTGGTTCATTTTAGCAACCAGTTCCTAAAACAGAAACTTAGTTATTATGACTAACAGTTCTGTGAGACATCCTCCTCGAGAACCTCCACTACAGCTTATCCATACAACAATTATTACAACATGATCTTATTCCTAGATTCTATCCCTATGCTAAACTAGAAAAGCATGGAAATTGATGGCTAAAGGACCCCACTCCTTTGCCTATAGATTTTTTTGGATTTTTGGAATAAGTTTGAAGATTTTTCCCTCCAAGTCACATGCTCCTGCATCAGACTCCTAAGGACAAAATTCTTCATGGGCTCCTGTCCATGAGCTCATCTATAGAACTACCCAGTTTCTGTAGCATGTTTTCTGTAACCCAAGTAGCTTCAGCGGTTGGCTGATCCTTCCATTTTACCAAATACTAGAAGTACTCTTGTCCCCTTGTTTTCTTAAACACCTTCTTGTCCAAAATTCTTTCTGGCTGCAATTCCTTTGTTGTGGGTAACTGTTTTACCCAGTCAATCTCTTGGGTCTCTTGATCCTTTTTTGTATCATTTGCAGTTTCACCTTCATACTTGTACAGGTCAACAACATTGAAAATTGGTGATATTCCAACATCAGGGGGTAATTCAATCTCATAGGCATTTGCAGAAAATTTCCTCAATACTCTGCACGGTCCAATTTTCTTGAACTTCAATTTGTTATACTCCCTCTTTGGAAACCTTTCCTTTTTGAGGTGTGCTAAAACCAAATCTCCAACTTCAAAGTTCACCTCTCTTCTTCTCATGTCTGCTCTAGTTTTGTACTTGATGTTGCTATCCTACAACTGCTGTTTCACTTGTTCATGTATTGCTTGCATTTCTGAAGCAAAATCTTCTCCTTCTGCACTTCTCATCTCATCTTTTCCCAAGTTTCTTAACTCAGATACTCCTCTTGGATGCATTCCATAAACAATATGGAATGGACTCTGTCCTGTACTCCTGTTAGGTGAGTCATTATATGCATATTCAGCTTGTGCCAACACTTGATCCCATTTCTTTGGTTTTTCTACAGTAAGACTCCTTAAAAGATTGCCCAAACTCCTATTCACAACTTCAGTTTGTCCATCATTTTATGGATGATAGACAGAGCTGAAACTTAGTTTAGTTCCCAACTTCTTTCATAATGTCCTCCAGAAATGTCCAACAAATTTGGAATCCCTGTCTGAGACAATACTCTTAGGCAACCCATGCAATATTACAACCTCCTTAAAAAACAAATTAGCAATGTGAGAAGCATCACTAGTTTTATAACATGGAATAAAGTGTGCCATTTTTGAAAATCTGTCCACTACAACAAAAATTGAATCATTACCTCTTTGAGTCTTTGGTAAGCCCAAAACAAAATCCATAATTACCATATCCCAATGCCTCTCTAGAATTGGTAATGGAACATACAAACCTATGTTTTGGCTTCTTCCCTTTGCATATTGACAGACTTTGCAAGTTTTCACATACTTCTCCACTTCAGATTTCATTTTCGGCCAGAAATAAAATCTGTTTAACTGCTCATAAGTCTTCTCTACACCAAAATGTCCTGCAAGTCCTCCACTATGTTTCTCTTTGATTAAGTTCTCCCTCATAGAACAGTTTGGTATGCACAGCTGATTTCTCTTAAACAACAGTCCATCTTGTAAGAAGTAATCCAACCATTTACTCCTATCCACCAAAACATGACTTTTACAAGCTTCAAATGCCTCTTTAAAATTTGGATCTGTTTCATACAATTCTTTAAGAAAATCAAAACCCAATACTTGGATTTGACTCTCTTGAAATAATACACTTCTCCTACTTAAGGCGTCTACAACTTTGTTTGATTGGCCATTTATATGCTTCAAGACAAAATGGAAACCTTAAAGATACTCTATGCATTTGGCATGTTTTTTATTAAGCTTTGGCTGCTGCATAATATACTGTAGTGCATGGTTATTTGAATAAAGTATGAACTCCTTTGACATTAGATAATGCCTCCATTTCTTCAATGACTGCACAACTGCATAGAACTCCTTATCATAAGAAGAATACTTCTTCTTTGAATCATTCAACTTTTCACTAAAATAAGCTATAGGTCTGTCTTCCTGACTTAATACACCTCCAATAGCTTCTCCGCTGGCATCACACTTCACTTGGAAAGGTTTACTAAAATCAGGTAGAACCAAAATAGGCTTTTCAGTGATCTTCTTCTTCAATAGCTGGAAATTATTTTCTGCTTCAGCAGTCCATCTAAATGGTTGTTTATCTTTCTTTATGGTCTCAATAATAGGAGCATTGATCTTACTAAAATTCTTTATAAATTTCCTATAAAAACTATCAAGACCATGAAAACTTCTTACCTCAAAAACATTTTTATGTGAAGGACACTCCATGATTGCCTTGATCTTCTCTGGATCCATCTTCAGTCCTTCAGCAGAAATAACAAAACCCAAGTACACTAGCTCTTCTTTCATGAATGAACACTTCTTCAAATTCAGCAATAATTTCTCTTGTTGTAGCCTTTGTAAGACATAATTCAGATGTCTTATGTGCTCCTCCTTAGACTTGTTGTAAACTAATATATCGTCCAAATATACTATTACAAATTTACCAATAAACTCTTTAAGAACTTCATTCATGAGTCTCATAAACGTACTTGGTTCATTTGACAACCCAAAAGGCATTACTCTCCACTCATAAAATCCTTCATTTGTCTTAAAGGCAGTTTTCCGCTCATCCCCTTCTCTTATCCTTATCTGATGATACCCACTTTTAAGATATAGTTTTGAAAAATACTTTGCTCCACTCAAGCAATCCATTAAATCTTCAATTCTCGGTAAAGGAAATCTGTACCTGATTGTGATTTTATTGATGGTTCTTGAATTTGCACACATTCTCCAGCCTCCATCTTTCTTTGGACTCGACACTGTTGGTACTGCACAAGGACTCAAGCTTTCTCTGATCAACCCTTTGTCAAGCAATTCTTGCGCCTGCTTCCTAGCCTCTTCATTTTCTGTAGGAATCATTCTGTAAGCTGCTTTGTTAGGTAGACTTGCTCCAGGAATCAAATCTATATGATGGTTAATTCTTCTAATGGGTGGTAACTCATTAGGAAAATCATCAACAATAATATCACAATAGTTCTCCAACATTTCTTGAATTTCAATGGGTAAATCAGAAACTTTAGTAGAAGTCATTATTACCTTGGGCTTGCAAATTACAACAAAATTTACTTCATTCTCTTCAATATGCTCCAAGTATTCCTTTCCTCCTAGTAACAGTGTTTTTGGATCAGTCTTCTTTCCTGATGCATATTATTCTTTCAAAGGTGTATGATTGACACCATCCTTTCCAAACTTGTAGGTGTTTCTTTTCCCATCATGCATAGCTCCTCTGTCATATTGCCAAGGTCTTCCAAGCAATATGTGACACGCATCCATTGGCATCGCATCACATACAATTATATCTTTATGCTTGCCCAACTGAAACTCCACTTCACACTGTTCATTTACTAACAGTTGATGTCCCTTTTGTAACCATGACACCTTGTAAGGTGTTGGATGTTTCATTGTCTTCAGCTTCAATTTCTCCACCACTTCTGTAGAGAACAAATTATCAGTGCTACCACTATCAATGATCATCTGACAACATTTCCCTTGAACCTTACACACTGTTCTGAATAAAGTCTTTCTTTGTGATGGTTCAACTATCTCCTTTGCTGGCTTGAGAAAAACTTTATTAACTACCAAAGATTCTCCTCTCTCTAGTATATTTTCTTCTTTTGTCACTGTTGTTGTTGTTGCTTCTCCCTCAGCTTGAGCAACAATTGCATTCCTTTGACTTGTTTCTGCTTTCTCTGGGCACTCAAAAGCTCTGTGTCCCAGTTTGTTACATCTGTAACATCTTACTTCTCTTCCTCTTCCTCTGCCTCCTCTTCCTCTAGAAAAACTCCCTCTGCCTCTTGCATCACCTCCTGTGGGTGCATGCTGGGTTGAGCTGCTGCTAGCTCCATCTTTAGGTGTTGTAGATCTTCCTCTACCACCTTGACTTCCCCTTCCTCGGAAAGTACCTCTCCCTCTGGCAGACTGCTTCCTCATGAGTTTTTCTTCAGCTCTCAGTGCCATCTGATAAGCTTCTTCTACTGTTTTAGGAGACAATATACTTATCTCATCTTGAATGTCCATCCTAAGACCATTCACATATCTAGCCACCTTCTCATCTGTATCCTGAGTTTGTCTAGCTCTTATGCTTACCTTATAGAATTCCTTTGTGTATTCTTTCACTGTCATAGACCTCTGTCTAATATTTTGCAACTGTCTGAACAAGGTTTGTTGATAATTACTTGGTAGGAACTTACCTCTTAGCTTTGCTACCATCTTGCTTCAGTTTTTGATAGGTTGCTTGCGAAGCCTCTTTCTTTATGCCTGCACTCCATCCCACCAAAGTGCTGCATGGCCTTTTAGCTTGGTGACAACAAACTTTACTTTCTTCTCATCTTCTGTTTCTTCATAGTCAAAGAATTTCTCCATGCCATTAATCTAGTCTATCAATTATTCTGGGTTCAATCCTCCTTCATATATTGAAGCCTTAGTCCTTGGCCTAGCTGTGGATCTCAACGCTGACTCGAAGAATCTCATCTCAGGAGTAACTACTACAGCTTCCTCCTTTGTAGCTTCAACCTCAGGCTCACTAACATCTCCATCATCTATATTTCTCCCTATTATTAATGCATCCAATCTAGCTTGCATTTGTTACACAGCTTCCATCACTTCAGCATTTGCAACTGGCCGTCCTCTTCCACCACGTCCTCGTCCTCTTCTAACTCTGAAAACCATATTAACTTTCCTTCTCCTGCTTCTTAGATTCAATTCAGTGTCAACAGGTGGCTCTGATACCACTAATGGTGGCCTGGGTGCAAGCGATATAGACAACCTTCCAAATCCAACTACAATTTCTTCTAACTCTGGCTAAATTCCTCCTTTTGCTTCAATTGGTGTATCAGTCATCTATTGTTAGACTGACTGCTTATGAATTTCCCTTTTTCTGGTTACTATCAACACTCCTTTCCTATTAATCGTCCCAACTCTTATTATCGGGAACAATTTACAAAGAGATCCTCTTTTCCACTATCGGAACTGTAATTCCATAGGAATTACGAATTACACTATTGACAGTGCTTTTGAATAGAATTAATGCAACCGTGTATGGAATACACTATCGGCAGCTTCAAATGGCTATAATGCGATTATTACATGGAAATACACCATCGGTGGAGTTTTATTCCAAGGGAAGCATCAATACACAAATACACTATCGACAGGTTCTATTCCATAAGAATGGAATAACATATCAGCAGTCGCTATCGGCGGTTCCAAGGAACCGGACATAATACAATGACCCTTCCGATGTGATAGCACGTGGGGCTATCGCAAATTCGCAATCAGCGATTCCACAGTCCCTCGCCAAGCTCTTCCATTGGAGACTTGTGATCTGACAAGCCCACAGACCCGACAAGTTATTAAAACCTTCCTATTATGGTTTCGGATCCGAAACTCCACTTCGGACTTCGGCGCTTCCAAAGGCTAGTCTCTCCCCGCTCCAACACTACGATGTGATATGGTTGCAGACCTGATATGGGTATCAGCCAAACTTGAATAGGATTTCAAGTCCGGAACTCGATTCTGACTAAGTTTTCACAGTTTTACAGTGTAAACCCGAGTTTCCACCTGTGGAACTCAACAATGCTTATAAGGAAAACAGGACACGCCGATACGCAGGAAAACACTCAACCAGACTTTAATCAAAGTATTAATTGGAAAACAAAGGTCGAACCACTGTTATAAGAACTTAGGAGATAACACTGCATAAAGCCAAAATTACACATAAAATACCAGATTAACAGAGAACCGTAAGTTCAGATGCACAGAGAGGGTTTTGAAGATCACAATGTCTCCGGGATCAACCAATAGAGAGATATCCTATTCTTTCCTTCAGAAAATAAGAGATAAAGCCCACTCGGTCCCAATCCCCTCAATCCCCTTACAATAGCATGCCAATTACATATCTATTGGTTCATTTTAGCAACCAGTTCCTAAAACAGAAACTTAGTTATTATGACTAATAGCTCTGTGAGACATCCTCCTCGAGAACATCCACTACAGCTTGTCCATATAACAGTTATTACAACATGATCTTATTCCTAGATTCTATCCCTATGCTAAACTAGAAAAGCATGGAAATTGCTGGCTAAAGGACCCCACTCCTTTGCCTGTAGATTTTTTTGGATTTTTTGGAATAAGTTTGAAGATTTTTCCCTCCAAGTCACATGCTCTTGCATCAAAGGAGCATCATTTTAGACATGGATACAATATTTCTCAGTGCATTTTGGACTGCATTGTGGGAGAAGATGGACACAAAGTTGAAGATATCTACAACATTCCATCCACAGACTGATGGGCAGACATAAGTAGTCCATAGGACTTTGGTGCAGCTTCTGAGGGGTTACAACCAGAAGAATCTGAAGACCTTGGATGAAAATCTAGTATATATACAAAATTCTTATAATAGAGCAGTCCACACTTCTATAGGAAAGTCCCCATTTGAGACTTGTTTTGGATATTTTCCACCTTCACCTTTGGATATTGCATATGGACAACAAGGAGGAGTGAGGGAAGATATTACAGGATATGCTTTGATGACTGAAAAAATTATAGAGAAGATCAGACATATCCATTTACAGGTACATGAAACACTGCAAAAGTCGTAGGAGAAGTATAAGGCCAGACATGATCAGCACAGAACAGAGAAATCATTCAAGGTGGGAGACAGAGTATGGCTACAGTTGAACAAGGAAAGGCTGCAGGGGCTTGGTAAGAAAATCAAGGCTCTAAGGTATGTTCCCTTTGAGATACTGGAAAAGGTGGGTGATAATGCCTATTGACTCTGTTTATCACCATATATGCACATTTACTTAGTTGTAAATGTAGAGAATTTGAAACTCTATGAGCCTTCCACACTAGATCAGGAAGAGGAACATGTCCTACCTTCTATGGAGGATTTGGCACCAAACGCTCAGGCATAGTTGACATAAGATACAATTTTGCAGAAGAGATCCAGAACTACAAGACAAGGGAAACAAAAACTTTGGCAGATTGGGATGAAGGGACAACTTCCAGGCAAAGCTAAATGGTACACCAGAGACAAGGTGGAGGAAAATTTTCCTCGCCTCATTTAGTAAAAGATTTTGGGGATCAAAAGACTCCCAAAATTTGGAGGTGTGATCCGAATTGGATCATTATATTTTTTTTCATCCATCTCTATGCATTTGGAGTTGAAAAGGTGGAGGAATCAATTCACGGGACCATTTTTAGCGAGAGGACCTAGTTTGGCAAAACTAGGTCTGAAACCTTCCAAGAGTGTTTTGAGGCATCAAACGACGTTTTTTGTGGGTAAAAATTTGCCGCCTGTTGACCTCTACTGGTCAACTACCCATGCTGTACCCCCCCCCTTTTCTTGGCAAAAAGGGGCAGCACCTGATCAGCATGTCCGTGCCATCCTGCCATCATCAGCAACTTGATCATTTTGATTGTAAACCCAGTCTGCATGTATGAATTGTAAATAATCTTAGCAGACTAGAGTCATGTATGTAAAATTGCCTAGGTGGACCTAACTTTCGAGTGGTAATCTACGTCCCAGAAGGTTTTTCGTCTCACCGATCCACGGATCGGCAGAGTTTTCCTTCAAACCTGACCCCAAAGCCGGGATGGATTTTGTCATTAGAACTTTAGGAGAATCCTAGAGTGTTAATCTGCTAGATTATAGTTGTGTCGCAGAACTGGGTGTTTTGTGAGGGTCTGTATTAAGTGGGTTTGTCCCCTTGAGATGTAAATTGTAAAAAGTCATCATGAAATGTGTCTTGAGGGTTGAAAACGGTTTAAATCCCCTCGTGAGTCCTAAGTCCTAGGTCCTAGGTGATGTTTCCAAAGGCTTAGTTTGATGATCCATTTAAAAAATGAAATAAATAAAAAATAATAAAAAATTTAAAAAAATAATAATAAAAAATTTAAAAATTTAAAAAAAAATAAAAAAAAAAATTTATAAATTTAAAAAATAATAATAAAAAATTTAAAAATTTAAAAAAATAATAAAATAAAATAATAAATAATAAAAATTTAAAAAATTTAAAAATTTAACAAATAATAATAAAATAATAAAATAAATAAAAATTAAGAAATTTAAAAAATTTAAAAAAATAATAAAATAAAATAATAAATAATAAAAAATTTAAAAAATAATAATAAAAAATTTAAAAAATTTAAAAAATAAAATAAAATAATAAATAATAAAAAATTAAAAAATTTAAGGGAATAAATCGACGGATGAGATCAAGAGATGTCTTGATCCTCATCAACGGTCGAGATCATTTCTACATGGATCATTCGAACTAGCCGTTGGAGTCATTTCCTTTAAATAGGGTGCTAGGAGTCATTGTCGATTCATTCGATCTGTGAGTCTGATACTGAAGAAGCTCTCTTGTAGTTCATTTTTTTTGTGCAATAAAGAAGACTTTGGGGTTAAAAATCTTGCTGGTGTTACTCTTCTGAAAATGTTGTAAGATTGTTCTATTTGTTCTGCATAATTTTATTTTCAGCCATTAATGATAGCTTAATGAAGATTGATCTAGGCACAGGTATCTTGTCTGATCTTTGGGGTTTGAATGATAGTTTAGATTCTGAAATATATTGGCAGGTATCTCCATTTGATCAGGGTTTCACTATTGTTTTCTCCTTCTACGTTGATGGTTGCTTTTAAGCTGTGCAGGAAATCCTTTTTTCAGATTACCGGGCGTTAGGGGAAGTTCTCGGCTGAACCAGCCAACTCCCGGGTTGTGTTTTCTGAAAGAGCCCAGCCAGTTCTTGATCCCGGGCTTATCATTCGAATTTATTTTTTTTCTGATCTGCATGAGAAAACTCCTAAAGTTTTTCACAGTGACAATCTGAAATTTCTTTTCTTTAAAATTTCCTGTTCTTATTGTTGAGTCTGGCTGTTAAGGGGCTAAATCTGTAAATTATTAGGCTGACCTAGGGTTCCAAATTTTTGTTTTATTCAGTTTTCATTAGGGTTTTCAGTTTCTTGGTTTTAGGCATATTTTTTCTTTGGGTGATCTTTTCCTTTCATGGTTTGCAGGATTATTAAATTTTCAAGCCGAGATGTGAAGTTGATATCTGGTTAATGGTTTATGATTCGTGGTGGTTCAAAACATTTCATCTGTTAAAATTTTCAGTTGCTGGATATCGTTTTGGTCGTTTTAAGAGCATTGTGATTTAGCTGATGATAGATGATTGCTGTTCATGGTCCATATTTTTTATATCATTTAACAAGTAATCGTTTTAACCGCAATCTCTTAAGGCACTGGTCTGCTAAATTAATCAAATCCATCGAGTGCTTTTTTTATATCGTATCTCGTGTCTCCCAACCAACTGGTCGACAGTTGGTCTCATCATCTCACAGGGACTACCCCCCTTAGCTGCGGGAGACAGGCTTAAACGGAGGGATCGGGGATCAGAGTGACAGCCCCCGGTCTGAGCGTTGTCGTGTCAATCTGCGCGACAACATTTTTGGGCGCCGTTGCCGGGGAAAGAGTTTTTCTGGCCCTGGCATTTCAACGACATTCATCATCATTTCATCATTCATCGTTCATCTACCTATCATTCGTTTGAGCCGGCAACGACAACATTTTTTGGCGCCGTTGCCGGGGACATTGTTTTCTCGGCGTTTCAACGACAATCTTCCTTCTCATTTTTATCTTTTCATCTGACCCGGCAACGCCAACATCTTTTGGCGCCGTTACCGGGGACTTTGTTTTCTCGGCATTTCATCATCTTTTCATCGTTCATCGTTCATCTGTCTATCATTCGTTTGAGCCGGCAACGCCAACATTTTTTGGCGCCGTTGCCGGGGATAGAGTTTTTCTGTCCTTGGTGTTTCAAACGACAAATCATTTTTCTCTTTTCTTATCTCTTCATCTGGCCCAGCAACGCCAACATTTTTTGGCGCCGTTGCCGGGGATAGAGTTTTTCTATTCCTGGAAGTTTCATCGACCTTCATCTTCTCATCTCTCATCTCTCAGTTGAAATGGCAGATTCAATATTTTTGGCATCTTTTCATCCCATATCAGCAGCATCTCTTCGGTTTTGTCTCTTGTTTGGGTGGCGACTCCATTTTCTCATTTTTCCCAGACAAGAAGCTTTCCTCATATCTGCTTGTGGTTACTTTTTGGATCCTAGAATCAGATTCGTTGTTCAAGTGGCGACTCCACTTCTTTCATCTTTTGATTTTCTTGAGCAGAGATCTAGTTCTATCATCCATTTGATCTCCTATTATTTATCATGGATTATTCATTTAAACCATGTCGTTTTATTCACCATCTCCATGATTTTCCAGAAGAGGCCATTTCTAAATTACCTATCTTTTCAGGTGGTGATCCAATCGCTGTTAGAAGGCATCTAGGCTTGTTTGATCGCATCATGATCATATATTGCAGATCCCCTCAATTTAATCATGAAGATATCAAAATGCGTCTATTTGTCCTTTCTTTAGAAGATGATGCTTTGAATTGGTTTAACAGTTTTCCTAAGGAATCTTTCACTTCTTTAGAAGACATTATTGATGCTTTTAAAGATAAATATGGTTATCCAAACAGCTTGCCTTCTACCTCTAAAATTGTGCAACATAATGAAAATAATTTGATAAGAGGTCCAACTGATGGTGAAAGATCCCAAGACGATTCATCATGTCAGAATGTGTCATCCACCGGAAATATTGCAGATCAAGTTCATGATAGTGAAAAATCAGGGACAAATGACAATGAAAAAGAAGAGCAAAAGCAAATTATTCGAGACCTAATGATGCTGGTGAGAAATATGGAAATCAATCAAACTAATTATGTCAATGATGTGAAAACTTTATGCACCCATCTGGAAAAACGTAATAGGGAGATTGAGGTCACGCAAAGTCACCATGCTAAAGAAATTGAGGCCATAAAAACTAATTATGAAACAGAAATTAGAATCATGCAAAGCAGGTTGTCAGTCTTAGAGGAAAGTATGGTGACCATGAAAGCTGATCACGATAAGGAAATTGACTCTATGCGAAACAAGTTATTAACTATGGATGAGGAAATGACTGTCATGACGTTCAATCATAATAATCAAGTGGCTGACATGCAAGTGAATCATAAAGAAGAAATAAATTTTATGCAGCATTGCTTGATGGACATAAAGGAAAAGAATGTTAAAGTAATAAAAGACATGCAAGAACACCATGCCAGACAAATCAATGCTACAAAGGTTGAACACTCTAGTCAGATGGATGCCATTAAAATACAAGTTCAAAGGTTTCAGCAACTGGCAGAGGATAAGAGAAACCAGCAAACATCAACAGATCAGGAGTCTTCTCATTTGCTACAACAAGATTCATCTTATTATTGGGAGGTTATTGATTCGATTGAAAGATGGTTGATTGAAGGTGATCCAGACAGACTTAAGAATGATAAAGATCAGATGCTGGCTAAAGAAAGAAATATCATGCATACTTCATCTGATAGTTTTGAAACAGAAAGTTCCAGGTCATCAGTAGTTAAACCAGCCAGAAAGAAAAAGCGCAAGAGAAAGAAAATGAGAAGAAGATTTGACGCATCAGACGGCCGCGAGCAGTTTGATTTTCGGATAGGAAAGAGTCCTACCATATGCAGAATTGGACATGGCACATCCGACAAGCAGCCAACAGATTTGCCTGAAAGCAGGCAAATGCTCAGTATGCACTATATTGAACACATCTGATGTCGTAGGGCATCTTTTGTATCGTATTTCTAACCCTACTCCTTGTCATTTCAGCATTTTCTTTTCGGTTTTAGGATTAGATTTGTTTCTGCTTTAGATAGTTAATAAATGAAGAGCTTTTATCTTTATTGTGCTTAACGTATATGCTGATTTTTGGATGGACGCTACTTATTTTTTGTGTTGTATGGATGCAGATTCTGGATTCTCACATTCCTGCAAGCAGCAACGTGTCCCCAAGTGGAGCCAGATGTTGACCTCTACTGGTCAACCACCCATGTTGTACCCCCCCCCCTTTTCTTGGCAAAAAGGGGCAGCACCTGATCAGCATGTCCGTGCCATCCTGCCATCATCAGCAACTTGATCATTTTGATTGTAAACCCAGTCTGCATGTATGAATTGTAAATAATCTTAGCAAACTAGAGTCATGTATGTAAAATTGCCTAGGTGGACCTAACTTTCGAGTGGTAATCTACGTCCCGGAAGGTTTTTCGTCTCACCGATCCACGGATCGGCAGAGTTTTCCTTCAAACCTGACCCCAAAGCCGGGATGGATTTTGTCATTAGAACTTTAGGAGAATCCTAGAGTGTTAATCTGCTAGATTATAGTTGTGTCGCAGAACTGGGTGTTTTGTGAGGGTCTGTATTAAGTGGGTTTGTCCCCTTGAGATGTAAATTGTAAAAAGTCATCATGAAATGTGTCTTGAGGGTTGAAAATGGTTTAAATCCCCTCGTGAGTCCTAAGTCCTAGGTCCTAGGTGATGTTTCCAAAGGCTTAGTTTGATGATCCATTTAAAAAATGAAATAAATAAAAAATAATAAAAAATTTAAAAATTTAAAAAAAAAAATAATAATAATAAAAAATTTAAAAATTTAAAAAAAAATAAAAAAAAAATTTAAAAATTTAAAAAATAATAATAAAAAATTTAAAAAAATAATAAAATAAAATAATAAATAATAAAAATTTAAAAAATAATAATAAAAAATTTAAAAATTTAACAAATAATAATAAAATAATAAAATAAATAAAAATTAAGAAATTTAAAAAATTTAAAAAAATAATAAAATAAAATAATAAATAATAAAAAATTTAAAAAATAATAATAAAAAATTTAAAAAATTTAAAAATTTAAAAAATAAAATAAAATAATACATAATAAAAAATTAAAAAATTTAAGGGAATAAATCGACGGATGAGATCAAGAGATGTCTTGATCCTCATCAACGGTCGAGATCATTTCTACATGGATCATTCGAACTAGCCTTTGGAGTCATTTCCTTTAAATAGGGTGCTAGGAGTCATTGTCGATTCATTCGATCTGTGAGTCTGATACTGAAGAAGCTCTCTTGTAGTTCATTTTTTTTGTGCAATAAAGAAGACTTTGGGGTTAAAAATCTTGCTGGTGTTACTCTTCTGAAAATGCTGTAAGATTGTTCTATTTGTTCTGCATAATTTTATTTTCAGCCATTAATGATAGCTTAATGAAGATTGATCTAGGCACAGGTATCTTGTCTGATCTTTGGGGTTTGAATGATAGTTTAGATTCTGAAATATATTGGCAGGTATCTCCATTTGATCAGGGTTTCACTATTGTTTTCTCCTTCTACGTTGATGGTTGATTTTAAGCTGTGCAGGAAATCCTTTTTTCAGATTACCGGGCGTTAGGGGAAGTTCTCGGCTGAACCAGCCAACTCCCGGGTTGTGTTTTCTGAAAGAGCCCAGCCAGTTCTTAATCCCGGGCTTATCATTCGAATTTATTTTTTTTCTGATCTGCATGAGAAAACTCCTGAAGTTTTTCACAGTGACAATCTGAAATTTCTTTTCTTTAAAATTTCCTGTTCTTATTGTTGAGTCTGGCTGTTAAGGGGCTAAATCTGTAAATTATTAGGCTGACCTAGGGTTCCAAATTTTTGTTTTATTCAGTTTTCATTAGGGTTTTCAGTTTCTTGGTTTTAGGCATATTTTTTCTTTGGGTGATCTTTTCCTTTCATGGTTTGCAGGATTATTAAATTTTCAAGCCGAGATGCGAAGTTGATATCTGGTTAATGGTTTATGATTCGTGGTGGTTCAAAACATTTCATCTGTTAAAATTTTCAGTTGCTGGATATTGTTTTGGTCGTTTTAAGAGCATTGTGATTTAGCTGATGATAGATGATTGCTGTTCATGGTCCATATTTTTTATATCATTTAACAAGTAATCGTTTTAACCGCAATCTCTTAAGGCACTGGTCTGCTAAATTAATCAAATCCATCGAGTGCTTTTTTTATATCGTATCTCGTGTCTCCCAACCAACTGGTCGACAGTTGGTCTCATCATCTCACAGGGACTACCCCCCTTAGCCGCGGGAGACAGGCTTAAACGGAGGGATCGGGGATCAGAGTGACAGCCCCCGGTCTGAGCGTTGTCGTGTCAATCTGCGCGACAACACCGCCTAAATGAAACATTTTTTCATTCTATACTATACACATAAATCTTTCCAACGGTGCAAGAATCGCGTCAATCGAAGTTCGTATGCAAAATTTATGCCACTCAGAAGTTGACCTTCCTGTTTTCACACCTATAGTTCGGGAGGATGTCGTGTCAGCCCCCATTATTCATGGAAAAGGGGCTAGCCATGTGTTTTTGATGTAGAAGACTTTATAATATTCTATTTTGTAACTCTAGTTAAGAGTTGATGTAGTCAAACTTAACCACTAGTAGGCTATCGAGCTGTGTTATAACCGAGCCACTAGGAGGTAGAGGCATTCCATTCTTTCGAGACAATTTTGTTCCATAGTTGAGCAAAGATAGCCAAGAGAGATAGGAGGTAGAGCACACACAGAGGATCTGTGTAGTGTAGCAGCCCACAACCCACAAACATTACTTCTTTGTATTTGCAGCCATATTTCCAGCCAAAGAAAGAGAGCGAAGCGACCTCACCTTCCAGTTGGGTTTTCTCCCAAAAGGTTTTGCTAGAGAGCATATATTTTGTATTATGTGTGTGTGAGATTATTTTGTCATTCTATACTTTTATGCTTGATTTAATTTTACATGCATGCACTAATTACAGTTAATTTTACAGATCTAGAAATTAAATAAAACTGTAATAGTGTAGAATTGCAGATTTTAATATAATATTGTTAGATATGTTGTGATGAACTATCTAGTGGAATATCCATGACAGTTTATGAATCATATAGTGTGATGGGGTTCTCATGTTTTGGTTGAGCTGTATTGTTGGATGTATTCGAAGCTAAGTGAGGTGGATCTATGAAAGAAAAAACACATGGCACAGTAACCCTTGAACTAGACTGTGGGTTGTGGTAAAGCCAAATTTTGTGTTGCCTTGGTGGGCCTAGGAATCCTCAATCGGTGAATGGCAGGATATACAGTAAAGCCTAGAGGCTGGTGCTCTCCATCAAGCCTAGTAATCCCAAGATGGGATATGTGGTAAAGCCTAGAGAGTAGGAATCAGTTTAGAGCCTAGTGATTTGGTGTGGATTGTGGTAAAGCCTGGGAGACTAGGAGATAGGAAAATTCCTCACGGTGTAGGTGGAGAAATCCAGTGGCATCCATGCTTTTGTTGGCCTAGTGATCTGGTGGAGATCATGGTAAATCACGTTATTACATGTTTATTGTTTGGCCTAGTGATCTGGGATGGATTACGGTAAATCCCGGTTTCTATTGATGAGGGTGAGGTGGTTTATCCTCGGGATTCCCTGGTTGGTTCTTTTGGTTTGAGTCCCACATTCATTCTTAGAATATGGCACGTGGGTGAATGAATAAAGAGAGAATTGGCTCAACCATTCTATGGTTGGGTGGAACGTGGTAGTCCATGTTAACGCTCGAATCTGCCTCAGGCTGAGGAAGGCAAAAACTCAAGGCAACATCAAACCAAGCTCAGCCTCGTAGCTAGCCCTACGAGGACAGGAGAGGGCTCTCTCCGGGTCTATCTCGGCAAAAGGTCTTCAAAGGGGCTGAGATGACCAATAAAGAATACTGATTTTAGGCTATTAAATTGATAGGGAAAGTTTGATTTCAAATTTTTAGGGTTTTGTTGGACAACAGGGCAAGGCAATTTTGGGTGCGGGGACGAGACACAGTTTTTGCAGAGGTCTTTTTGGGGCAAGGTAGGTGATTGTTTTGATGCCTTTAAAGGAATTGAATGGAAAGGTATGACTGGTGAGGAGCTAAGGAGAGCAAGAAACTTTCAGGAGTTCTCCTTAAACAGATGAAAACATAGATATTAAGCAAACTTAAAGGCAGAGCATAGAAAACCATGAATTCTACCTTAACACTTCATTTGCTTAATTTGCAAAAGAGAATAGTAGGAAAATGATACACATAACAAACTTACAAGTACATGAGAGTAACACACCATCAACACAAATAACCACAGGAATCCCAAATAGTGCTGCAAAACCCTGGTCTTTCCTTTGCCAAAATTGCAGAGATACAAAGTGTAATACAGTCTAAGCTTATCCCTCCAGAGTCCAACCATGAAAATGACTTAGAAATTACATAATATAGGCAAGCCAACCTCTTCCCTTGCCTCTAGGGGTCGAGCTCATCATTTTAGGAGCTGTTTCAATCAATTCTAAACAAAGCACTACAATCTAGGCAGTCAAAACAACTTGCCTCTATAAGCTAGGAAACCAATTCATTCATTAATTTTTTGCCATTTTATGAATGAATCTTCTAGAATAGGTAAAAAAGTGTCATTTCAACATGAAAACACATTAATTACAGCAAAGAGGGTGAAAAATCCCATGAAAAGTCAAAACTGGTCAAATAGCTGCGTTGTCCTGTACTGTAGATGAAAAACTGGAAAATTTCCCTGATGCATAGCGCGCCAAATCTCTACGCGTAACGCGCCTTTCAGCCCACTTTTGGGGCACTTCCCGGCATCCAAATGAGGCTCAAGTGGGCTTGTTGGAAAGGTATGGATGTCTACTTTCCAACCCAAGTGGAATTTCTCAATTTGGTGCCCATTTGCCCCTCCAAAAATGAATTCTCCCAAGACTGCTTCATGTGTGTCCAAAAAGGGGCAGAAGGTCATTTTTTGCATGTTTTTTGACCTTTTGGGGACCCAAACTTTGATGAAATGCTTTGGCAGTGGCTGAGCAGGTGTATTTCATCATGACAAATCCAAAAATGCAAACCTTTCGTGATTTGAACCTCCCAATCTTCAGGGTAGCGCGCGGCGCGCTACACGTTGAGCCCAAAAACCTGTTTTTTACATAAAAATTTCAAAATTGACAAAATTTTCCCCAAATTTCTTGAAATTTGGGCTGGGGGTCCCCAATCAAGTACTATGCTCAATCAAAGAGGCTTCAGCCAAAATCCTAAGACGATCAAGCTCCTTTTGTTGTTTTTGCTTCTTGACCCTTTTCCTCAATTTTGCCTTAAGACTCCTAATTCGCGCCTTGCAAACCAGGTTCCAGACCTTGTAATGCATAACGATGTGTTTCAATAATGCATGATCTCTATTGGCCCTTTTCAGCCGTTCCTCCCCTACATTTGGTATCCCAGTGGCCTGAGCAATAGTCTCGGGTGACAAGGTGAAATTCACTCTGGCAAGGTTTACATGACCATCCTGTAAATGTAGAAAAAACAAGCGAGCTAATTCACGATGATGATGAATTTGTGAAATCCGCTCACAGTATTCAAAACATGATTGATACCGAAAACAGTCCATTGCAAGTGGACAAGCTTGCAATTGAGCCAAAGAAGTAGGCTCCTCCCTGACATGCCGACCACCTTTGCCACCTTTGTGATACCTCCTTGGCACACTTACCTCTGGTGTAGAATCACTATCATAATCCTGCTCATAATCTGACTCGGTCTCTGACATGTTCTTTAAAAACAAGGTGGCTCGAATATATATATGCTGATATACAGCTGTGTGCAAAATTGACTGTAGGCTTTTTCTTTTTCTCAAAACGCTGTGACCAAGGGGACACAAATATACAAGGGAACTATTAGGAAAGGGGAAACATTAGGGAAATGGGGACAATGGAAATAAAACAAGGAATTTAGGGAAGGGAAGGGACATGAAAATTTTCAAATTTTAGGGTTTAGGATGAGGTAGGGTAGGAAAAATATGTTTGTAGTAGAAGGGAGGGGTTTAGGATTGGAGGGAGAATAATATAGGGTTTTAGGAGGAATTATTGGGGAAAATGTTGGTGAATATGGGAGGGGTAGGAAACACAAAAGTGGGAAAACCTTGGCAGCGTGTAATTTTGAAACCCTAGCAAACTAGGCCTTTGAATCCACATAGCAAATTTAGGGTTTTTACATTTAATTTTCATGGCACATCTATCATAATTTTTTCTCATTAATCTTGCAAAACCAAGAACCAGCCATGAAAATGAAGCCTATCTGTGGTTTGCTTGAGTTAGGAGAGGAGTTGAATACTTGCTGGCGAATTTCTGGGCAGAATTCCCAACGCGTAGCGCGCCTCACCCAACGCGTAGCGCGCCCCTGGTGCGTAGCGCACGAGTAAATTTACACTGAGAAAAGTGTGCTGATGCGTAGCGCGCCCACCCTGATGCGTAGCGCGCACCCAGCTACATAGTGCATTTTGCAGGAGGCTTTTGGAGGCCTTCCCGGTGTCGAAATTGGGCGCAGGATAGCTCGTTGGAAAGGTCTTTGAGTCTACTTTCCAACACAACTGGAATTTTTCAATTTGGAGTTCATTTTCCTTGTCAAAAATTAAATCTCCCAAGACTGGTCAAAATGTGCCAAATGAGGCTGCCTCAAGGCAAAGTGCTGTTGCAGTCAACTTTTGAATGCCTTCCTCAACTCCAAATTGTGATCATGATAGCTCATTGGAAAGATATTTATGTCTAGTTATCATTTGACTCATCAAGAAATTCATTTGACCAACCAATCTAGGAGAAATTTTGATTTTTCCAAGGTCACTCCAGAGGTGCATCAATTCTCCCGCGGCGATTGTATTTTTGACATTTCTCTAAAACCATGACACCTGTGTAAAAAGTGAGGGCGATTTTTCTTCTTTGGCATGTTGTGGAAAAAAGCCTCTCTCAGTTTTCCCAAATTCATCTTTGATTGCTCAGAAACATCATTTGAGTAAAACCTACCCCGATGTGTGGAACAAGAGATTTTGTCGAAATGAAGCGAAATGAAGGGGATAAGGGGCTTCTAAATTCTTGGGGAAATTTTTGGAAGTAGGGAGGGATGTTAGGAAGCAGGGGAAAGTGGAATCTCAGAGATCGAGTGAGGGGAAGGGGTCCAAAAGGGCAAAACACAGGCCCAACCTAGAAAATTGCCAGGTTGTAGCAAGAAACTAGGGTTTGTGCAAAAATGAGGAATTTGGGGGATCTCAGTGATGGGAAGCATTTGATAAGGTACTTTAAGGATAGGGGAAGGTGTATGAACATCAGGATACAAGTTTTGCCGATGATTTGACCATCCAAGAGAAATTGCCTTCAAAACCCTAGGAGAGGGAAATGACCTTACCTAGGCGCAACTGAAGCATGAACAAGGTGTAAAATGACTCATTAGACACTGACATGATAATGAAAACCCTATGAATGATGATAGACTCAGCTGAATGATGACATGGACCGACATTTGGACAACTTTAGAAGGAGTGAAAGCAAACCCTAGACCTAATGCCTAGTGGCCAAATTTTGCTTGAAAACTTTTTGAAATGACAAAATTTGACCTGGACACTCTGAGACCACTTTGTAAGAGTATATTTGATCACTGGAGGAAAGCTGGAAAGACTGACACTAATAGTCCCATCCTAGGTTGGTTTTTGCATTCAATAGTAAGAGGTTATTTCCTTGATATCTTATGTGTAAAGGCACTGTTTTATATGTGGATTATATGGTTGATGTATCCTTGATATTTTTGTTGTTAATATGTTGGTTATAAGCATGTATTATGAAAATGATGATGTATGACTCTCCTTATGTTTTGATTTGTAAATGAATGGATAATGTATCTATGACTTAATAGATGACAATGAAACTAATGATATAAGGGAACAATGCTTCTTAGCAATTCTCAGATAAGTATGAGACCCCTATGCTCAAAGTTGTTGTTTAAACTTGTATATTACATATTTGTGATGTGTTTGATGAAATTCTTGTCATGGCTACTAGGGTTCAAGTCTAGAACTTGTCATCGTTTTTGCAAATGCATCATCGTTATTAATCAGGTGCTCAAAATTAGGCTCAAAACTCAAAATCTCTATAGAATTAGCTTCATATTGAAGAACTCGTTATTATGATTCCAACGGTGCAAACAACACTCGAATCCGAGCTCGTATGAAGAAGTTAGAGCAAGTCAAAGTTTAGGTTTGAATTGGACAAATGGCAGGAAAAGATGACATGGCAAGGCCCTTCAGCAAATGGGGAAGCGCTAAGTGGCAGGCCGCCATTGGCCCCCACAATTTTGAAAATTGCATATTGCAGGTGGGTCGTGTTAAAGAAATCGGCCCCCAACGTACCCAGGTTGCGATGCGATAATAGCAATCACAGATCGCAATCACACACCACAGAAGGTAGAGTCTCGCATTATGTTACCACCCAGTTCTTGACTGATTGCAATTAGTGAAAGGATCTCGTATGCGAGGCGACTATGGGTTACAGTTAATAGTTCTATCAGGTCAGCCATATCGCAATCGCACATCGCCTTGCCGCATTCACAGACCATAAGACCGTCGGTTTTCCGCCGATTGCAATTTGCGAAGGGACAGTCGGTGCCGACAGATTATGGACCGCGACGCGGTGATATTTTCACTCGGTTTGCGATTTTTGGAGCTAATTTGTAGGATCATGCCAGATTTGGAGCAATTTGTGGAGCGAATAGTGAGAAAACTAGGAGAGGTCATAACTTGTTCAGTTTTCCACCAAACTGGATGCAAAAGAGGTTAGATGGCCATTTTTTTGACATTTTGGACTCATTGGAGCAGGTTTCAAAAGCATTTGAGCATTGTAAACACATATTTTTATACTTTTGAGCATAATAGAGAGCCCCAAGCCATTGGAAGCTGGACCAAGGAGACATAGCCCAAGAGGGGTGAACTCCTTTATCATGTCAATGTTGTAATGTGTTTTTGATGATGTTTTGTACATGTTTATGCTATTGTTCAGTCTCTTATTTATGTTTAATTGATCATAAAATTAACATAAAAACTTATCATTTCAATTGCAAAAATTCATGAATCCTTAAGCACAATGAAATCATTTTGTTTCTAATCTAAGGAGGATATTAGCACAATAATCTAATATTCTAAATTAGATCATTTGGTATCAGAGCTCTAGGTTTTCTTTGTGAAAGAAGGATTTAACTGTTTGCAATATTATGTCATGCTTACGAGGTTAAAACTCAAAAGAGGAGAAGAGAAGCTGGTTGGAAGCCCAAAAGTTGGGTCAAGGGGAAGGAGAGGAAGGTTGCCACAATCTCCAACACCACTTTAGCCTCAAGCTGTAATTAACACTCCAGAGATCATATCTCGTGAAGGAGAACCTACAATCATGATAGAAGATGAGAAGACCTTCAGAAAGGCTTTCTTTGACATGACAGAATTGGTGAAGGTCCTCTATGAAGAGAGGAATACCAAGTTGCAAGGGGAAAGTTCCAAACCTCCCAAAGGAGAAGACTCTTCAGAAGGACATAATGGAAAATGAGGTAATGGAAATGGAGACAAACCTCCACCCTGTCCACCATCTTCTTCATCTTCTTCTTCATAATCATCTTCACCCTCTTCCACTAACACAACCCTTACTCATACTCATCATCATACTTCAAAAGGAACTGGTAAATCACCTTTTTAAAAACTTGATGTTAAATTTGAGCTACCCATGTATAATGGTGAAGTGAATGCAGAGAAGCTTGATAATTGGATTCGTCAGTTGGAGGTCTATTGTAGGATTCAAAACCTTCAAGAGGATGACATAAAGATTCAGTTAGCTTCCTTGAGAATGGAGGGTGCAACACTAGTATGGTGGGAATCAAAGACCCAAGAGGAGATTAAAAAACATGGTAAGATCTCAATTTCTTGGAATGATTTCATTGTTGCAATCAAAAGACAATTCTACCCTCTATATTATATGCAAAAAGCCATCATGAATTGGCAAAACTTTAGACAGCTTAAAGGTCAAAATGTGCAATATTACACCCAAGAATTCAGAAAAAGGTATTTGATGTTAGGTGTAGATTTGCAATCACAAGACACATTGCTGAAGTACATAGGAGGTTTACATATTTACCTTAGGCATACTATCTTAATGTTTAATCCCAATAATCTAGATGATGTGTGTGTGCAAGCCACTCATCTTGAGGCAAGAGGGAAAAACACCACAGAAGAAGGTAGTAAAAAACCATTTAAGAGTAAAGGAAAAGAAAAGGCTTTCAAAGGGAAGGCAAAGAAAAATGCGTCTATCAAAAAACAAGGAGAGAAAATTACATGCAAACATTTTTCGAGAGAGGGTCACAATGAAGCTCATTGTTGGAAGCTTCATCCTGAAATGAGACCAAAGAAAAAAAAACAAGGGGAAACAAAAGGCAACTGCAACCACTCAACAGGATTTGGGATCTGATTCAAGGGATGAAACTAAAATCACAACCATGGGGTTAAAAGGAAAAGAATCCATTTCTAGCACTAGTTCTTCAAACTCACAAAATGAAACTCCAAACGAAAAGAGGAGAATATAACTTTTTCACATAAGGGTGATATCAAAACACAACAAGATTGATATGCTTTTTTATAGTGGGTCTCAAGCCAATCTTATCTCTGAAAACATTGTCAAAAGTTTAAACTTTGAAATTGTTCCACTTCATGAACCATATCCACTTGGATGGGTGTCTGAAAATGCGCAATTGCAAGTTACTAGAAAGTGTAAACTGAGATTCGGTATTACTGCAAATTTCATAGATGAAGTGGAGCTTGACGTTGTGTCGTTAGATATCTGTGGCATAGTTTTGGGCAGCCCGTACCTTTATGACAAAAAAGCTATCTTCCATAGACATGAAAACAAATATCATTTATTCAAAGGTGGAGTAGAATATATTGTGAGAGCTCATAGCAAGAAAATAAATCTTTCGCTTGTAAATGCAGGGTAGATGAAAAGACTAGTGAATTCGAGCAAAAATTTTGTGCTTCTAATGATCAAACCCAAGGATGATGTTGATAATGAAGCTTTTAAAGTTTGTGATTCAAATTTGAAATCTGAATTGGTTGACGTAGTTAACCAATATGACGAGATGTTTCAAGAACCAAAGAGGTTACTTCCCAAGAGAGGAATCCAACATGAGATACAGTTGCAGTAAGATTGTCCTCTTCCTAACATTGGCATGTACAAGATGTCAGTGATGGAAAGCATAGAAATTAAGAAGAAAATTCAAGAGTTGTTGAACAAAGGGATCATCAGACCATCTTCCTCGCCATGTGGTTCACCTATTGTCTTGGTGCCAAAGAAGGATGGAACATGGCGCATGTGTGTGGAATTTCGTGCATTGAACAAAAATACGATAAAGAATCATTACCCACTACCCAAAATAGATTATTTACTTGATCAATTGAAAGATGCAAATTATTTTACGAAGTTAGACTTAAGAAGTGGCTACCATCAAATTAGAATAGTTGAAGGAGACATTTGGAAGACAACATTCAAAACAAAACAGGGTTTGTTTGAATGGCTAGTTATGTCGTTTGGTTTATGTAATGCTCCCGCTACATTCATGTGTGTGATGAATGATGTGTTGAGGCCATTTTTTGATGAGTTTGTCATAGTCTACTTAGATGATACTTAGTTTTTAGTAAATCTCGTGATCCAGGTGGATATTAGTGGCCACCCTCCAATTCCACTTGGACCCCCACCATTGTTTCTTTCAGTTTTTCAGATTCCTTATTTGTAGCATAATTTACTATTTTTGGCAGTTTTTTGGGCCCTGAACTTCTGGAGCCATTTTGAGGCCCTAAATGACGTTTTTTGGGAAAACTGGGAGCAACATGGGTCAATGGACTAAACATTCTCTTCCCAAAGTTGTAATTCTTGGATATATCTTTCTAACGAGGTATTGCGTGCATCAAACAGAGATCATATGCCAAAGTTACGACCCTGGGAAGTTGATGTACCAATTTACCGAAAATGGGGCCCATAGTTTGGCGCTTCATCTCCTAGGGTTAAGGTTTTGGATGTTTGGGTTTTCCATTGTTTCTCAACAATAAATATGTCTTCAAGCCTCATTGTAAGATATTTTAGAGGCACGTAGTCGCCACATCTCTCCTCAAAGATAAGCCACCATCGCCCGAGCTAGTTTATTTCCATTTCTGTTTGTAAGCATATTTTAGTATTTTACATTAATGAAATGAAGTATTATTTCTGTTGTATCTCTGTATTTATGGTTATCTCTGTAATTTGTTGCGTTCTTGTTTAAATCCGGATTAGTGGCATCAGAGTGGTCTGCTCTTTCTCTATTTTTCTTTGCATGACCCCAACGAGGTCGGGATATAAAGAGTTAGGGCTTGAATTGGTCGAACCTTTGCAAGACCAGCCTCGCAAATCCCGACGACCTCCATGGCGGATGAAAAGAAAGACGAGGGGGAAGGAGATCCTATCAAAATATTGCTCAAAGAGGCCCTCGAGCGACAAAGGAACACGATGATGGACAACTTTGCCCAGATCCTTCAGCGGCTACCCAGGGGCGACACATCTACTTCCAACAGCTACTTTGGAAGTGCCACACCCTTTAAGTTACAAGTTAACTTTGACATTCCCATATTTTAGGATCAGATAGATGCAGACGTTGTAGATAAATGGTTAAATCTGCTACAAGGGTATTTTTCTGTTCATGATTTTTTTCGGCCGGGAAAAGATTACTTTCGCTCTTCTCAAAGCCACCCCCCACGTCAAGGACTGGTGGGAAACCTATTGCAAGCAAAAGGATGAAAGTACGACCTCACATTTTTCAGCCACTCCCACTTGGAATTCATTCCAGAATGCCATCAAGGAGCAGTACTCCTCTGTCAAAATCTATGAGGATAAATACATAAAGTGGACCACGTTGCAGCAGGGAAGGGACCAAGACGTGCCAGAGTTTACCAATATTTTTCATACCCTTCGCACAAAGTTGGGTATCAAGGATTTTGAGCTACATTTGGTACTCAAATACCGCGGTTGCCTACACAGGTACATCCAGGACGAGATGGAGTTCCTGGACATCTCCTCACTCAGCACGGCGTACCGATATGCTGTCAAGATTGAGAAAAAGTTTAAACAGAAGAAGTGAGACTTTGGATATGCAAATCCGAAGCAAGGGAAAGGTGCCCCCAAACAGTTGAATAAAGGACAAAGGAAAAGGGGGATGGCCCAGAACAACCTGCCAAAGCCGCAAGCAAAGAATAACACTGTGAAGCCGAAGAAGGACATGGGAAAGTGGTGTGAGTTCCATAAGAGCTCCACTCACAACACAAGTGAGCATTGGGCCAAGCAATCACTGGTGGCTGAGCTAAAGTATTCAGAATCAGATGCATGTTCAGACTCTAAGTCAAAACACGATAAGGGGAATGACAAAGGGAAGCAGATTATCGATGCGGAGTCCAACGCCACCATTGCCACTACAAATATCCAGAAGGAGGAACCCGAAGATCTAGAGGAGGAGGAGCGCCTCTTCCACTCCCAGATGTGGGTAAAGGGCTCCCCGCTATAGTTCATTGTCGACAGTGGGAGCCAAAAGAAACTCATTGCGGCAGAGGTCGTGAAGCGGCTGGGCTTACCGACCACAGCACATCCACAACTGTATACCATCGAGTGGCTTCACCAAGGATGGGATCTTGCGTGAGCCAGCATTGTTGCCTTCCATACAACATAAAACCCTTCACGGATGAGGTATTGTGTGACATTTCTCCCCTTGATGTTTGTGATGTATTATTAGGCCAACCATACTTGTGGAAGCAACATGTTGTCTATGAGTCAAGGCCTCATGCCATTATTGTTACTTTGGGAAATAAGTTGTACAGGATATCGGAGGTAGCACCGCCTACTTCCATCTCTTTGCTTACTGCAAAACAATGCAATAATCTCATTTCCAGAACCGAGAAATTTGTTTTCCTGATGATACGCCCTCAAGGAAAGAAGAAGACGATGGCCACGACCTCCCAACAAGGCCCCTCCACATGACAACTACAAATGGACAAGGTCGTGGAGGAGTACGAGGACATCTTCACCTCCCCCCAGGGGTTCCTCTGCAATGTCAGGTCAAGCACTCCATCGATCTGACCCCAGGTGCATGACTGCCCAATGGACCAATCTATCGACGCTCCGTTCTAGAGAACGATGAAATCAAGGGGCAGATTCAGGAGCTGCTGCAGAAAGGTCACATCCGACCTAGTTCATCACCCCGTGGGAGCCTGATCGTGTTGGTACAGAAGAAGAATGGAATTTGTCGACTCTGTATTGACTATCAGGCGTTGAACAAGATCACTGTTCGGAATAGGTACCCGATCCCACGGATTGATGACCTTTTAGACCAACTGAAGGGGGAAAAATATTTCAGTAAGATCGATTTGAAGTCAGGATATCACTAGGTACCAATCGAACCCTCCGATGTGTGGAAGACTACCTTCAAAGCCAAGGAGGGCCTTTTCGAATGGTTGGTTATGCCTTTTGAGTTGACGAATTCTCCTACAACCTTCATGAGGCTAATGGATGACATCTTGTGGCCATTCAACAACTCATTTGTAGTGGTATAATTGGATGACATCATGATCTTCAGCCAAAGCTAGGAAGAGCACCTCCACCACATCTGATAGGTTCTCCAAACACTGCAGCAACACAAGTTATGTGCCAATTTGGAGAAATGCTCTTTTGGCATGACCCAAGTTCAGTATCTGGGATACATTATTGATGAACAGGGGTGCATGTGGTCCAGCCAAGATCAAAGTCATTTGGGATTGGCCATCTCCAACCACTCTGATAAAGCTTTGCAGCTTTTTGGGTCTTGCCAACTTCTACCGCAGGTTCGTGTTGTGATTTTCTCATATCACATTGCCCTTGAGTCAAGTCACCAAGGGAGGAGCGAAAGCAAAATTCCTTTGGTCTGAATCTCAATAGAAGGCATTCACAGAGTTGAAACATCGCCTCTGCTCAGCACCAGTGCTTGCATTACCAGACATGCAACAACCATTTGAGATCGAGACAGATGCCTCTGACTATGCTATTGGGGCAATCTTTACTCAACACGGGCATCTAGTGGCATATCATAGTGAGACACTTTCAGACACAGTCCGAAAGTATCCCACTTTATGACAAAGAGATGTCTTCCATTGTGCAGGCCTGCTGACAATGGAAACATTACATTTTGGGGAAGGAAACAGTCATCCACACAGACCACTGGCCCCTGCAATTCATACAGACGCAAGGGAAGTTGCAGAATGATCACCATCAAAAGTGGTCCACATACCTGCAACAGTTCCATTTCAATATCAAGTATAAGAAGGGCAACACCAATAATGTCGCAGATTGCCTCAGTTGACCACCGATCATGACGTTAACCACCGTGTTCAACTCTTGTGGGCATGAGACTTTTGATTGGACACTTCTCTGCAAAAGCAACCCAGAATTCAGCCACACATACCAGACACTCTTGGAGGGTCAGCATGTTCTAGATTTTCACCTCCAGGATGCCCTGTTATGCCACCTGGGTCACCTATGTGTTCCTTCAAGCGAGCATGCCAAGATGATTTGGAAAGCACACTATAGTTGGGTTGTTGGGCATTTCGGGGTCGAGAAAACAGTGGTAGTACTGCAGAAGTATTTATATTGGTCGAATCTTTGACAAGATGTCGAAAAGTACATCAGATCCTACACTGCCTGCGCCATTGCCAAACCAACCACAAAGAAGCAAGGCCTCTATACTTCGTTGCCTACCCCTAGTCGACCTTGGGAATTCAACTCCATGGATTACATGTTGGGCCTTCCTTCTACTAAGCATGGAAATGACTGTGTTTTTGTGGTCGTCAACAGGTTCTCAAAGATGGCCATTATGGCGGCCTGCAAGAAGAATATCATAGCAGAAGCCACTGCTAAACTATTCTTCGAATGAGTGTGGGTACACTTTGGGATCCCACAGTCTATCATCTCAGATTAGGACAACATGTTCCTCAGTACATTTTGCTCCAGTTTCTGGTCGATGCTGGACACCAAACTCACTAAGTCCACAGCCTTCCATCCCCAAACTGATGGCCAGACAGAGGTTGTCAACAGGATGATCGTACACATTCTGCGCATGTACAACTCAAAGCATCCACGCACATGGAATGAGAGCCTCCTCTATGTTCAACACAACTATAACTAGGCTCTCCACAACTCAATTGGCCACAAACCTTTTCAGGTGGGTTTGGGATTCCAACCACTATGTACCATTGATGTGACCATGCCATTTGCAGCTACTCAGGCATATTTGGCTCATGTCCCGTCCGAAATACATAAGGAAAACAACTTCATTGAGCACATCCAACATATCTGCCAGCAGGTCCATGACATTTTTGAGAAATCAAATGCCAAGTACAAGCAAAGACATGATCAACATCAGGTGCCACATAAGTTTCATGTGGGTGACAAAGTCTAGTTGCATTTGCAAATGGAACGCCTTACCGGAGCCTATCGGAAACTTAGACCACTCTAATATGGTCCTTACACCATTACCAAGGTTGTGGGAGACAATGCATTTGAACTAAACACTCCCCCATTCCTTGGCCTGCACCCAGTGTTCAATGTGGACCGCCTTCGGCCATACTTTCCACCATTACTAGACACATCCAACATTGCAGAACAGCTCACACTGACAAAGTTAAATCCAGATTGTATGGAACAAGCTACAACTGATCGGATCATGGACACGCATATCAAGCACACTCGCTAGCAGAAGATCCAACTGTATCGAGCTGTCAAAGCAGGCCAACTCCTTCACTAGGGCAAGTGGTTCACAAGGGACCAAGTTCAGTAGAAGTTTCCTCATCTCATGGTCAACGCAATGGGGACCATTGCTTCCTAAGGGGGGAGGAATGATCCAGGTGGATATTGGTGGCCACCTGCCAATTCCACTTGGAATCCCACCATTGCTTCTTTTAGTTTTTTAGTTTCCTTATTTGTAGCACAATTTACTATTTTTGGCAGTGATCTGATGATAAGATCTTAGACAATTATTAAGGTATTATAGACTCATGTGCATGGATTTGCCTATGTTACTTTGTGCAATGGATCGATAATATTGCAAAATACATAAACAATGAAGTAATTAAAGAATATAATAGACAAACACACATAAACACAGCAAGTTTAATATGGAGTTCACCCAAAACTCCTGGGCTACATCTCCTGGTCCAACTTTCAGTGGTAATCTATTATGTCTTCAGAAGTAGATTTTTTACAAAAGTGAGCTCAATTTGAGTCTCACACAACAGATACAAAACAACAAGGCTTCAGTTGGATCCCCCGAGTCTTTCTGAGTACACAGACTCTCCTCACTGACTCTCTGTCTCTGTTTGCACTCTGTCTCAGCACTGCTTTCTCTGTTTTCTATCAATCTGTGGCTTTAAAGCCAATCGGCAATGTTTGTTCATTTCTCCTTCTCAGGCTCTTTGGCTTCCCGGCCTTTGTCCTCTCAGATCCCCCTCTGAGCGTTAGCAATCATTACTAAACGCTTTCAGGGATGGTGGCCACCTTTTCTATAATGGAATGGGTCATCGAGCCTTTGAAATCCCCAACAACAACGTTCTCTGTGTTCACGGAGAAATACACTAAAAACACAGGAAATTCACCAAACTGTCGTTTATCAGATTTGAAACATTATAAATTCCGCCTTATAACTCCTATCGGGTCTGCCTGTATATCGACATCGCATCTCCACTGTTGATCTGGAAGATCTAGATCCAACGACTGTGGTTCATTTCAGGCGGCCCATGCGTACGGGAGTTAACCGCCCGAAAAGAGTGGTTTTCTCTTTCTAGGGCCTGGACACATGGCAGCCAATGTATGGGCTCGGGCAGAGCCCGGCTAAAACCTCTTACCATCTTCGATCCTCCCGAAATCCCACTTGTATCGTGATTTCCCTTTGTATTTAAAAATACATTAAAACATTGAAAATCCCACAAAAATGGCTTTAGACGGACTTGAAATATTATATATTTGCATTCACAAACCCTTTCAGGTCTGGTTTCATCGCATCGACGCTTTTTCCTTTGTATTTCGTTTATTTAACGAAAACGCGAAATACAAAGGAAAACCATGTTTTCCAGATCTCAAAATATATATAATACCATCTATATTTCCATCAGGTCCGACTATCGTGAGTTATGTTTATATTGACCCCGCTCCATTGTAATGCTCCGATGCGATGTTGTGATGCGATTGATCGCAATCGCATATCGCACATACCCCGGGCCGTTTGTAATCGCTCCTCTGTAATCGCCGATTGCGATATCGCGATTCAACTTGGGCCATCGATCTACGCGCTTGATCGACGGTCCTTGTTGACTACGTTGATCGCTATCACAATATCTATGTGGTAGCCTCCGCCGATTGTGATATGCCGATCGAATCTAGACCGTTGATCGGCCAGATTCGACGACTCTCGTGCAAAATTGTTTTAAACCTTCGATACTCTGTTTTTCCACTATTTCTTCATGTTTTTCACTCCTAATAGTGTTATCCGCCTTTTTTTTAAAGTTTTCTTTATGCATTAGTTTTGATCTTTAGAAGACTTAGAGACTTTTTAGGATCCATTTGGATCAGACAGTTTTTCGGGTCTTGAATTTCTGGAGCCATTTTGAGGCCCTAAACAACGTTTTTTGGGAAAACTGGGAGCAATATGGGTCCATGGATTGATGTTTCTCTTCCTAAAAGTTGTGGTCATTGGATAAATATTTCTAATGAGGTATTGTGTGCGTCAAACGGAGATCGTATGCCAAAATTACGACCCCGGGAAGTTGATGTACCAATTTACCCAAAACGGGGCCCATAGTTTGGCGCTTCATCTCCTAGGGTTAGGGTTTTTGATGTTTAGGGCTTTCCATTGTTTCTCAACAATAAATAGACTTTCGAGCCTCATTGTAAAATAGTTCAGAGGCATGTAGCCACCACATCTCTCCTCAGAGATGAGTTACCATCACCCGAACTAGTTTATTTCCATTTATGTTTGTAAGCATATTTCAATATTTTACATTAATGAAATGAAGTATTATTTCTGCTGTATATCTGTATTTATGGTTATAACAATGTAAACTTTGAAATGGGAACTGGGACTATTACCCGTTTCGTAGAGATAGCAAAAAAGTGACCTGATTTTGAAAAGGGGTGATGCAGAACACACATGTTTTTTTAGAGCATAGTTTTTAGCACTTTAATTTTTTTATGTACATTGTGTTTTAGAATGGTAGTGATTTTCATGCTGATTTAAAAAAGTGGTAATTCAGCATCAAACCCTTTTTTTAAAAGACCTACTTTTTTACTTTAAATTTTCTAATGTATGAAATGTAAATAATTATTTTGTAATTTAATAATTTTTTAAGTGGTCGTTTTCTTCATATTTTCTTGTTTTTATTTTAATTTTAATTTTTTTGTAGTGAGGTTTTTATTGTTTTGCATTTTTAAATTAAAAGGTCGATATTTTGAATTTTCGATATTCTACATATTTATACATCCTTAATTAATTTTTCAATCCACATGAAATAATTGTTTCTAAAAAACAATATTTTTTAACAATGGACATAAAAATAGCCATTTTTAACATAAATATAACTAAAAAACTACACGTTTTGATAAATTTTTGTTAGAATTGATATGTCAAAATCACAATTTTTATATGAAAATTTTAACTAAAAATAGTTAAATAATAGTAGTTTGTTTGTTTGTTTGTTTGTTTTTTCTTTTTTTAATGAATTTCATGTCAAAAAAATAATAATAATCACTTTTTTTATTTTTATTTTTTTTCAAAAAATAACGATTAACTTAAAAATTAATGCGAAAATCACATATTACAAATATTGAACGCATAACAGTATCAGTTCCCGTAATTGGAATTGAATAACCACCACCTCACTGCCCATGGGGGTGACTATCCGATTCTCAGAATCGGATAGCCATCGCCTGGCCACCCCCACGGGCGGCTGAGTAGTGTCCATTTGATTTTGAGAATCAGATAGCCACTGCCCGGCCACCCTCAAGGGTGGCTGGGTGGTGGCTATCCGATTCCAAGAATCGGATAACCACCCCCATGGGCAACCAGGCAATGGCTATTTGATTTCAAGAATTGGATAGCCACCCCCACGGGCATCCGGACGATGGCTATTCGATTCCGAGAATCAGATAGCCACCCTCATGGGTGGTCGAGCAATGGCTATTCGATTCTGAGAATCAGATAACCACCCCTACCGGTGGTCAGGTGGTGGCTATCCGATTCTCGGAATCGGATAACCACCCCCTGACCGCCCTTGAGGTGGATATCCGATTCTCAAAATCGGATAGCCACCACACGGGCGGCCGAGCGGTGGCTATCCGATTATGAGAATCAAATAACCACCACCCGGCCACCCCCACAAGCGGCTGAGTGGTGGCTATCCAATTCAGATAATCGGATAGCCACCGCCCAACTGCCCGTGGGGGTGTGGCGGGAAGTGGCTATTCGATTCCGAAATCGAATAGCCACCACCCGGGTGCCCATGGGGGCGGTGGCCGATAAAATTGTTTTTTTTTTTAAATAAAAAATAAATTTTGTTAAATATGTTTATTGTATTTAATATATATATATATATATTTTTAATATATATATATATATATATATATATATATATATAGGTAAAATATATATTTTTTAAATGTTATTTTAAAAAATGTCAAAAATATATTTAGCTTTTTTTATTTTTAATGTTTTTTTGAAAATGATATTTAATTTGAAAATATGTATTTTTTTTTCCTAAATTTTAATTGTTTTTCGGGTTTTTATTTTATTTTTAATTTCAACATATTTTTGGTTTTTTAGGGTTTTTTTTAAATGTTTTTAATCTTAATTTTTGTAGTTTTTTTTGTTTGTTATTTTTATATTTTTTTAATCTAGTTTGTTTTTAATTTTATTTTATTTTTTTAGTTTTTCTTAATAATTTTTTAAAATTTCCTATTTTTACTTAATTTTATAGTTTATTTTATTTTATTCCAATTTTTTTATGGTTTACCACATTAAAAAAATGTTATTTTTTTGAAAATATGTTTTTCTTATTATTTATTTCTTTAATTTTTTAATTCTTATATTTTATACGCTAATTTTATTATTATTTTTTTATGATTGATTTTTTTTTTTAATATATATATTTTTATTTACGTTTTGGTATTTTTTTGTGTTTTTTTCATTGTTTTTATTTTTAATTTTATGTTTTCATTATTTTTTTGAAATTTTAATTTTTTTGGAGTTATAATAAAATCTCTTACACCATTATTTCAAAATGTTGAAAATTTACCTAAAAAAAAGGTATTATTCGAGCATCAACACTTTTCGTTTTGAGGGTGTTTTTTGCACAATTTTTGTATATAAAAATTCGGTTTTAATAACATTTTTTTTTAAATGTTGAAAGTTAACCCTAAAAAAAAAATCCATTGTTCCATTATTAGCACTTTTCATTTTTAGGCTGATTTTTGCATAAAAAATTCGTTCTCACTGTCATTTTTAAAACATGTTCAAAATTGACCCTAAAAAAAAAAACCATCATTCTAGTATACACACTTTTCGTTTTTAGCACTGTTTTTCGGATTTTTTTGGGCAGAGTTCTTGTTTTGAGTTTATAGTTCCCGTTTCAAAGTTTACATTGTTTTATCTCTATAATTTGTTGCGTCCCTGTTTAAATCCAGATCATCTCGTGATGAACATGTCATGCATGTAAGAAAAGTACTTATGTCTTAAAAAAAGAACAATTGTATCTTAAGATGTCAAAGTGTGAGTTTGGAAAAACTTCTTTAGTTTACTTGGGTCATATTGTTGGAGGAGGTGAGTTGAAAATAGATCCCTCCAAGGTTGATGTCATTGTGAATTGGCCAAGGCCCAAGACAGTTATGGAGGTAAGAATTTTTTTGGGAGCAACCCAATATTGGAGGAAATTCATTGCTAATTTTTCTCTTATAGCAGCTCCTTTGCATGCGTTGATAAGCGTGGAAAAGGTTTTTCTGTGGGGAGGCAAACAACAAAATGCCTTTGATGCATTAAAGGAAAAGATCAGTACAACTCTAGTTTTGCACTTCCAGACTTGAGACAATCGTTTGAGATTTAGATTGATGCTAGTGACTATGCTATGGGCGCAGTCCTCATGCAACATGGTAAGCCTATCTGTTTTCATTCGGAAACTTTTAATAGTTGAATTGAGGCCAGCAATCAAGGCGCTTCCGATGGATGGGTTTTCTTCAACTATTACACTTGGTAATCAGGTATAAGAAAGTTATTTACAATAAAGTTGCTGATATGCTTTCTAGGTCTATTGCTAGTGGAGCTACTTTACTCAAGCATAATTCTGTTTTACATGAAATTTATATTGAGCAATATGCATCAGATAATGACTTTCAAGATGTTTATTGAAGCTTGAATCAAGGTAACTAAGTAGAGGAATTGGATTATCATTTGCATGATAACTTGTTGTACCATCTTGGCAAGCTTTGTATTCCACGGGGAGAAAGAGTTAACATCATAAGAGAGGCGCATACTTCTCTTATTGTTGGTCATTTTGGTGTAAGTAAGATGGTGGCACATCTATAGACGTATTGTTATTGGCCTCGTATGCTTGAAAGTGTGTCTCGTTTTATTAAGGGATGTTCATTATGTGCAATCAGTAAGCCTAGCAATAGAAAGTTAGTATTGTACACGCCACTTCTAGTTCCTACACAACCGTGGGAGGGTGTTTTTATGGATTTCGTAGGAGGTCTTCCGTTGTCAAAAAGAGGTAATGATTATTTGTATGTAGTTGTGGATAGGTTCAACAAAATGTGTGCTTTGATGCCATGTAAAAAGCAAATTACAGCGGAACAAACTACTCAATTATTCTTTCAGAATGTTTGGGTGCATTTTGGATTGCCCACATCCATTATTAGTGATCGAGATTCTCGCCTTGTTGGGAATTTTTGGTCAAGCTTGTGGGGATTCATGGACACCAAATTGAAAAAGAGTACAACTTTTCATCCACAAACAAATGGTCAAATAGAAGTGGTGAACAGAACAGTGATACATCTTCTTCATGGGTATTGCAACAAGCATCATGATCATTTTGATGTTTTTGTAAAGAATGGATATAGAAAATACCAAGGAATCAAAGCTTTCAAAAAAACGGAGAATCCTAAAAACAAACAACTAATGGATGATAGTGCATGCAAGGTTTGCCTACCCTACATTCTAGGCACCACTGATAAGATTTCACACATTTTAAAAAAGAATAATATAAAAACCACTTTCAAACCCTTGAATACAATCGACAGATGCCTGAAATCGGTAAAAGATCCCATTGATCCTAAACACCACAAAGGGGTTTATTTAGTTCCGTGTTCATGTGGCAAATCCTACATTGGTGAAACATGTCGTTCTATATTGACTAGGATTCAAGAACATGCCGCTGACATCAAACATAACCGTTTCAAAACCTCAGCTTTGGCCGAACACTCTAGTAAAACTAATCATCACATTTGCATAGAAAATTCTTGTGTTGTGGCCAAAATCAACCATTATCACCATAGAAAACTTAGAGATGCTATCGAAATAGGAAAACACCCCAATAACCTTAACCGCGATGACGATCGAAAAATAAGTGATAATTGGATTCCTACACTAACTGGAGTTTCTACTGTCTCCTAGGTTCTCCCGACCCCACTATCTCGTGGTCCTCCTCATGGTTCAACCTATCCCTAATATCATTTTATTAACATTTGAATAAATAACATTAATCAAGAACCCTACCTTGCTTTCAATCCCTAAAAGAACTTTTAGTAAGGTTAAATTCCAATAATTTTTATTTAAACCTCAGTTAGCATTAAAATTTAGGAAAATCCTGAACAATTTATCTTAAAAATTATTAATTAATAAAAATTCAATTAGTAATATTTAGAAGACCTATTTAGTTTTATTATTATATTACATGTTTTAATTATTTTGCAATATTTATAACATTAATGTTAATACATAATAAATTTAACATTAATAATCCTAATGTTAGCAAAATTAATTAATACAAAAACTTTTATTAATGGACAAATAACATTATATCATTTGAAACATTATAATACTATAATGTCACATTATATCATATTAGAATAATAACATTAGGTATTAATTAATGTTATCAAAAATAAAAATAACTAATACTAAAACTTTTAATTAATAACATGTTAATATTATAATATTACATGGTATTTGATTAAAAAAAGTAGATATTTAATTAATTAAACTAAATTTATTTCTTAACAATATCAAACCTGTCGGCTCCTTACATTACCAACCCAATTTTTCTTCTATTTATTGCCCCAACATTATCTGACTTTTTCACACATCTGATCCTAATGATGAACCATAGAGGTTGGTTCGAAACATCGATACAATAAAACATGAATGTGATGACTCCGGAAGACATCGATACACACAATGCAGATCACAGGAGCCTAAAATCTATAGTCATTACCATCATTTGTTTAATTAGGCTAGTTAATCACGTATTGATAATGTAAGTGTCAATGCCATACAATGAAGCAACATCATTAAAATGACATAATATGCAAACACATCAATTAACACTGATATACCCTAGAAAACCTAAAGGGAAAAACCAACAAACGTTTATTTTATTAAACATTTCATAAGGGTGTTCACCCCTCACTCAATGGTTGTAAGGTAGTCCATTCCTTGACTAGTGTTAAAAATATTACAAAGAAATGTCGTCTTTAATTCAACATAACTAGTTAGAAGCTATTACATTAATTATGATATCATTTACCCCATAGTTCCTCGAACATTGTGTCTTTGTGGCCTAGTCGTACCATGCAATAGATCATCCCGCGTTGATAATCCCTCAATCTACATGGACCATTAATTTATTGCTTGCCATAATGTTAAGCATAATCCAACTGTCGTATAAGTCACAATTACTGTCGTCAGCAAACTTTGACATCATGACTACAAAATATTTATCAAACCCAAACAATAAATCTTTGCTAGTTATGCTTCAAACATCTTTTCATGTGCGTAAGTAAAATATATACAAAGTATCAAGACATGCATTTTTTAATGACACTAACACATACATAATTAAAAGCACATAACTACTAAAACATGTCTATTTATCTGTACATGTGTATGGTTATGACACATGTCTGTTCATCCAAATCTCACATGCATAAGGTAAAATAGAAAAAGATTACCAAGACATGCTCACTTGTCCCTACTTCACATGTCTCATTCAAGAAAGGGAAACAATTACTTTCTACTTCTACCCACAAGAACATGGTAATATTTAAAGAATCTTCATGGTTATCACCATCTGTTTGCATAAGAAGAGGGGAATCTTTCAATGATAAACACCACATTTACTATTATTTCCTTTGCACAAGAACACATTATTTTTCAATGAAAACCACCTCAACTATCCATATTCATTGAAAAGAAAGTAGCACATTAGCTATGATCTTTATGTATGTAATTACATAAACCTTATCCCAAGGAAACTAGCCCCTCTGCTATTATCTTGTGCATGCAATTACATATTCTTTTCCAAAAGAACCTAACACAATAACTATTATTCTTACACACAAATACATAATATTTTCCAATAGAAGCTAACACAATAAATAATATTCTTGTACATGCAATATTATTATTGTGCATGCAAATGCATATTCTTTTCCAAAAAAAATCTAGTCCAACAACTATTTATCTTTGTGCATATAAGCACATGCTATTTCCTCAAGAAAAACTATCATAATAGTTGTTATTTATGGGCTGAAATGTTAGTGAAACTACATGCCCATTGTAAAGAATAATAAACTAAACATATTTACCATCAGGTTCAAAACACAATATGCTCAAAATGCAATATAAATAATGAAATATGCATATATTAAAGGCTGAGAATATTCTACCAATCTATGGACCTCAATCTAATTTCTTGAAGAAAGTGTTCATCAAAAGACATGTGTCTTTTTCCATGAACAAATTAAGTGAGAGCATCGTAATTCAATGTCCATAATTGTAATATTGCACTCGTTTTGTGCAAATTATAATTATAAAAGAATTAAAAGAAAACTACCACAACTTATTTCTCTACGCATGAGAATCCATGGGAGTCTTCCAAGAAGTTCACCACCAATAATAAAAATAACAAGCTCTAACTTAGGCCATATAGTAACAACCGCAAACATAAAGAAAAACAAGGAAGATAGAGTTTAATCCACTTAGTTGCATGCCCCATATTTAAGCATGATGATTGCAGATGAGTAAGAAACTTACTTGGTAGATCAAAGAAAACACAAATTGGTGGAACAAACCTTTGATATACAACGAGGTTCCCACTCATCAGCCGAATGCTCATCCAAATTGATTCTCATTGCAACTTTTCCCTCAACTGTCCTCGAGAGCATCTAGATGGTCCTTGCAAAGAATGGTCGAGACTTTTCACTCTCCATAATTAGTTGTCAGACAAATTCCATAATTGAGATTTGCCTTATGAAGGATGAGTACAGAGACTTGTTTCACTCGACTGCTTCTCATTATTTTAATGATTGGTGGATCCATTCATCCATTTGTCTATGGTAGATTACATCCATTGAATGAACATGATGAATAACATAAGAAGACAAACTCATTATGGATGACAACACGCACCAAAAAAATCAATATAATGAAAGTATATATAGTAACGTGAGTCAATCAACATCCCTTTTTATTAGTAGTCAACCCTCCTTTCAAAGCGTAGATTTTATGACAGATAAAGAATGAAATAAGTTTACCAAGAATTCGTTTTACTTCTAACTGAGCCTTGATGGAAACGATTAAATATATATTAAACTAATAATATTTCACTCATGTAAATACATGAGTTTTACGGGTAGGGATATTACAAGTTAAGAGGGATCAAATCTCTTTTCACTCTAAAAGATGTTTTCACTTCAAGAGATTTGATCCCTCTCTGTTTGGTAGATCCAGAATTAAGATGGATCTAAGCTAGTTTAATATATATATATATATATATATATAATTTCACAAAGTCAAAATGTTTTAATTAATAATAATAATAATAATAATTTTAATTTAATTTAATTTTAATTTTTATGTTTTACAAAATCAAAATTTGTACGTCACATAATAGGATGAGGCACATTAGGATAAAACATGATAGGACAACATCTCTTCCATAGCGCACTGACATGACAACATCTCGTCCATAGTGGGTTGGAAAGGGCCTCTCGACACAATTAATTACCTTAGTATGGATTATTTTCAAGGATTTTATTTTTGAATAGTTTTTTTACCAAGTTAAAAAAAAAATCACTGCATAGATATGAAATATGAAAACTAAAATTTAATTGTAAATTCAAAGAATTAATTATTTTAAAATAAAAGTAATTTTTTTTTTCCTTTCGTGGAAAATCAGGGTAGGTCCACCCAAAGGGACCACACCCCTCGTACTAAATTAATCCGAGCTTAACATCCCTTTTTATCAGTAGTCCGCCCTCCTCCTTTTAGAGAGCTAGGTTTTATGGCAAATAAAGAATGAAAGAAGGTTACCAAGATATCATTTTACTTCTTGATGAAAACAATTAAATATATATTAGGCTAATAATATTTTAGCTACACTTCAAGAGATTTGATCCCTCTCTTTGTTTAGCAGATCAAGAATTAAGAATTAAGATGAATGCTAGTTTGATTATTAATTATAATTATATTTTTTTTTAATTTTTATGTAATTTGACAAAGTCAAAATGTCTTAATTAATAATTATTTTATATTGTTTAATTTAATCTAATTTAAATTTAAATTTGTGTTTTACCAAATCAAATTTTTTATGTCACATAATAGGACAAGGCTTTTTTTACCAAGTTTAAAAATAAAAAATTACTACATATATGAAATATGAAAGTAAAAATTTAATTATAAATTCAAATAATTAATTATTTTAAAATAAAAGTATTTTTTTTTCTTTTTGTGGAAAATTAGGGCAGGTCCAGCAGAAGGGACCACATCCCTCGGCCAAACTAATTTGAGCTTAACCTAAGGGCATTCCTCGGCCAAATTAATTTGAGCTTAACCTAAGGGCATTCCTCGGCCAGGGACCACATCCCTCGGCCAAACTAATTTGAGCTTAACCTAAGGGCATTCCTCGGCCAAATTAATTTGAGCTTAACCTAAGGGTATTCCTCGGCCAAACTAATTTGAGCTTAACCTAAGGGCGTCAAGGAGAAATGAACTAATGACCTCCCAAACTAATTTGAACTTAACCTAAGGGCGTCGAGGAAAAATGAACCAATAACCTCCTAATGACAATGATTTTTTAAATAATAATTATTAATTAATTTATATTTTATATTTTATATTTATTTAATAATAATAATAATTATTTTTAATAATAAATAAATTAAATAACTTTTACCATTTAAAACAATAATAAAGAAAGTAATGGAAAAAAGAAAATAAAAGAAAATATCTTATAAATAGATTTTACCAACATAATCAAATGTACAAATCTATATGTTTTTTTTAAAGAGTGAGAAACCTATCATAATTCATTTGTCAAGCTAGCCTTGGGATAATTATCACTAACTATTATTCGCAAACGCAATTGGCTTATCATTGTTATTCAAGGAAAACTATGCTACATGCTAGTGGTCCATACCTCGGTCTTGGGCGATTAATCTATTGCTTTACTTTAAATTCCTAGCTAAGTAAAAGTTATCACTAGCTATTATTCGCAAACAGAGTTGGCTTATCATTGTTATTCAAGGAAAACTACGCCACATGCTAGTGGTCCATACCTCGGTCTTGGATGATTAATCTATTGCTTTACTTTAAATTCCTAGCTAAGTAAAAACACTTTTAAGATATACCCTAGGTCCAATTTCTTTTACAATATTTAATCATTACTTTAAATTATTTAATTGGTTTAGCAAAAATAAAAATGTTAGATTTTAGGTTTTTGTGATTGATAATGTAGTAAGCATGTCTTTCGAATTAAGCACATCAATATTATTTAAATCAATTAACAAAATTTAAAAATGGAGATTTCCAAAATTATGTCTTTTAGAAATACTCTGTGTAAGAGTCTTCTTTATTCCATATTTTGAGTGGACATTCTACCCATCATTAAAAATATCAATAAAAAAATGCTTATAAAGATAAATAGTAAAAAAAAATACTGACCAAACTCATAAATAATAACCAATTGGAAAATAAAATACCCATGTTAAAATAAATAACCGTCATGTAAATATTAAAATAAAGTAATTAACGGCGAAGAGATATGAGATGGATGACGATAGGAGGTGAAAATATAACCTAGCAATTGTCCCAAAAGGTACAAATAGAGGCCGATAGGATTATTAAATTGGAATTGTTGAATTTTTTTAGAAGAGATATTGGTTCAATCAGCCTGGTTTCCTACACTGCCACAACTCTTCCCGGTAAACCCTGACAACGATTATGCTTTTGTGAAAAATTGAAATTTGCACCAGTAAACGTCACACATATACCTATACAGCTGGATTGTTGATTGATATCTTTGGACGTTGAATAATTCAAGGTAAATCTATTCGCTATTACGCATTTGTGAAAAAATGAAAATTTGCACCAGTGAGCATCACAAATATATACAGTTGGATTGTTGATTCATACCTTTGGACATGCTCGATTAATGAATAATTTAGGGTATAATCTATTACGTAAACAAAGGATCAAAGGGGGAAGGGGTGGGGTTTGTGTACTGGATCAAGCCTTTGAGATTCATGGGAGAAACGAAGGAAGAATCCCCGCCCAAAACCTCCTCTGCAATCATCCACTGTACCCTCTCAGTTGGATGAAATTTGTCCCAGTAAACATATTCCTTGGGATCCTTGCAGATTGAGCACCCTGGATCCAACCCACAACCTACATGGCCATTGTATGGACCATCTCCACAGAAAACCTGTTGACCCACCCCGTACCTCCTAGTCTTCGTCATCCAAAATGAGGTCTAGTCTGCAGCACCCTAGGCCGATGGCCTAGGCTGCCCTGGTTCGAGTCCTCCTGCCGACAGAGCCCTCATCGCTCTCTTTTTCACATCCCCCCTCAAGTGAGAAAGGATTCATAATCCTATATAATCTTATTAATGAATATTATTATATATAATATTATATTAATATTAAGGTTTAATCCTATTCATATTACCAAAAATAATTTAAGAGAGTCATAAACTAAGCAATATGGGGATTAACAAAAAAAAGTAATTAATTAATCTATAAATAAATAAAAATAATTTTTTAGGAAGAAAACGCAAGAATCTAGCATCTGTTGATACTCCAGCCATCATCTCTATTTAAATTAACAAGTCTTTTTTTTTTCAATTTCTAAGGCCTCTCTAAATTTACGATAATGAAAATGGTCAATCCTCGCAATGACTTTAGCCTCTTCAATGGAGATGTGATGATTGGTTTTTTCTGCATGCTCTACCAAAGCGGAGGAGCGAGACCTTCCATGCTTGATGTCGGCAGCATGTTCACAAATCCTTTGGTTAATGGATTGACCGGTCTCACCAATATAAGGAACTCGACAAGAACAGGGAATGATATAAACACCCTTCTAATCCTTGGGGTTAATCGGGTCCTTAACAAAATGAAGAGAACTTCATATAGTGTTAAGAGGTCTAAAAGAAGAATGAATCTCATGCTTCCTCAAGATCCTAGCAATTTTATCCGTGGTCCCTTGAATAAAGGGAAGATGAACACCGGAAGACCAATCCTTGGGGTCAATCTTACTCTTAGGACCCTTTTCAGCATTTTGAAAAGCCTTAAGACCTTGAGACCTACTATAACCATTCTTATTAAAAACTTCCAGGAGGTAAGTTTTCTCATCTTCAAGGTGATTTTCGTCATAAACTTGCAACGCCCGCCGAAGTAGCTAAGGTGTTGAGAACGCCTATCTTTTGAGCAGGAAAATGATGGGAGCTAGCATGGAATTAAATTGAATTTAATTATTTTAGAGAGATGTTACAATGTTTAACATTTTGACTTAGTCAAATTAAAATAAAAATATAAAATATAAAATTTTCCAACCCATGGTTTTTCCTTATCATATTTTTAATCTATGGTTTTTTCCCATGGTATTTTTCTCTAATGTGAGTTATTTAAAGGTTAATATTTAAACTAATCTAAATTCATTTTAACTCTACATCTACCAAATGCCAAAAAAATCAAATCTCTTTTCACTCTTAAAAAATCAAAGTGTCAAAAAAAATCCCTCTTAACACATAATAAACTTACAACTAAAAATAAATCTAAACTAATTTTTAAATTTAAAATTTAAAATCTATATTTCAATTAAATTATAAAAATAAATTAATAATACATTGCATTTAAAAATTAAAAATCCTCAAAAATCTCTGCTTTTCTGAGCTTTTTTCTTTTCGATTTTTGATTTTTATGATCTTTTTCGTGCTTTCTTGATTTTTTTTGCATAGAATCTTTTTTGAGCTTTTGTGCTTTCTTGACTTTCCGTGCTTTCTTGATTTTCCATTGTTTTGTTTTCTGGTTCAAATCAACGGTTGAAAGTGTTTCATCTGATCTAACGGATCAAAGTAAAAGTGTTGACGAAAAATTGATGCATAGGAAAGGCCTATCCACTTAAAAATGCAAAAACGATCTGCAAACTTCAAAATTTTATTGGGTTAAAATGATTCAAACAATTAACAAGTTTTTAAGGCGGGTAATACCTCCCACAGAGATCAACCGAACTTACTCTATCAACTTGATCTCATTGTAAATGAAGCCACGTAGGACAACATCCGAGCATATCGTAACGTCTATGGCCAAGGTCGAGATCGATGCGCCACGTCACGGGATCGATGTGGACATCATCGTAAAAAAGCGCCACGTCATGGAGCGTGTGTTGATGGCCATGGCGGTGGCACAGTGAAGTTTATCAGTGGTGGTTGTGGCCGTAAATGGCCTGCAATGGGAATATGCTGGGGCTATTAGGTGTCCGCAAATCCACAGGTTTAGTTTCATCGCTCGTTTTCCCTTCAAGTCTTAAGGTTGGAAAAGGGTTCTGCTCATTGGTCGCTCAGGCTTTCCCGGCTAGGGTTAAATTCAGGAGAAGTTTTTGTGCTTCACTGGCCGAGGTTAAACCCGCAGTTTCCACAATGGCGTCTGCCCAGAAAAAGGTAACTGGATGGCTTTTCGGGTGCTTTTTAAGTGAAATGGTGACGTGGGACTCTAGCTTGTATTTATCACTGTATCGTATCAAAGGATTGCTATGAAAGGGAAAATCTTTAAAAAATTAGCCAAAATTTGAACAGGTAAAAATAATAAATTCCACTATATTCACCAATATTCAGATTGTTCAGACTTATCATATTCCAGGAAAATATTTAATTTCTTAAGCCCTTAATTCGTGACTAAATTTATTGTTGTCATAGTCTGCTCTGAAAATCCGTCTCCTTTCTGGTATTCGAAATTTGGTAGGAATATTTTAGTTTAGGGCGGCTTTAAAGAGAGACAGCCTCTGGGGCTTCTTTCCCGGGATTGATAAATTCGAAGGATGGAGTAAAACTTTACGATTCTCAGGGCTGCTTCGCGTTAACTGATAAACGACGTTGAGTAAAGGAAAACTGATCAGATATGATTGCAGCTTTACCCTGTATGATGCCGAAGACTTCCATTAAATGCCGCTTCATGCAGGCCGTTACAACACATAAATGGCCACTTTGAATTGAGACACGTCTCGGAAAAATTACTTTAGATGTTTTCAGTTAGATAACAATACAGGAATGGACTGTAAATCTTTGAAGTGGATCATTGGCTACTCAAGAAAAATGCTTGCCCTTCCTCTGGTCGAGCGAGCGGTTCAGTTCGGTTCCCTCGCCCTGGCCCTCCTGATGGTGTTTAGAGTGGCTCGGAATCTCGAGTGGTGAGATGGTTCTCTAGATAGAATTCCTTTACCTGTCTTCGAGAGTAATCGAGATATAATTCCTTTCCCTGTCATCGAGAGTAATCAAGATAGAATTCCTTTACCTGTCTTCGAGAGTAATCACAGCGGCTAATTGCTTGCCTAGATAAAGATAGAAGAGGTTTGTCAGGACTTTCCTCTTCCTTGCCTTGCCTTGAGCGGCTCTTTGGGTCAACTTCGTGATAATAAAATTTTAGCAATGTCCAACAAAGGACCAAGAACGACAAAAAAGAGGAGGTCAATGGGAATCGGGACTAGGAGGTCGAATCGGTGATAATGAGTTGTAAGGGTGCACTATGCTACTCCCAGTGCATAAAATAAACGAAGTATTAATGAAAATTAGGCCATAGATACAAAGAGAGTGAAAGAAAAATGTCAAGATCTCAATAGATGAAGACGAGGGAGTAGCTAGTGAGGAGGAAGTATCTGGTGCTACATCAGTCACGGAGAAAGCACCAATGCACCGTTTGACGATGTTGTGTGGAGAATGCCCAATGCTCAGAGAACCTAGCTGGGTGATCCTGTGAGAAAAACAATTGCTGCAAGAAGAGACACTCCTAGAAAATATTTCTTTTAGTTGAATTAAATGACGGATCTAGTGTGAAGTAAGAGGTAGGGTAAATCTTGTGCGGCAGAATATTTTAAATTAGAATTGCTATAGGAGACTGATATCATTATTTACCTTCATAAGCTGCACAATTCAGATCAATTTAAAGCAATTAAAAAGGCCAAAATCTCATAAAGTAGGTCGCCAAATACTTTAGGAAAAAGAGGAAGCACGGATCAACACGATCACATATGGGAACATCTTCAAAGCTGCAAATGAATCATTGAAACATACATCAATTAGACGTTAGAATATGGATCAGTTTGAAGTGGTAAGTGGCCAATTTTAGTTTGAAGCTTTAACAGAAATTTTAACAATGTCATACACAATTTGGATAGATTCTACCTTTATCCCATCCAGTAAAGTGGCCCTGGTCCCCTAAATCAAATTTAGTCTAAATTTTATTAAACTGTGTATTTCCCACATTTCCTTGATTTTGCAAGTCACATGGATATTGCTTCTAGAATCCAGACTTATTCGCAGCAGGGAGTTTTACTTAACTGCAGGGGTCATAGCAGCAATAATAAGAATTTACAGTCTTATGATCTGCAGACATTTTTTCAGTGTCTAACTACAAATCATTTTAGGGTATGCTGAATTAAAGAGGAATAGTAGAAGATGATGGACTTCTATAGATAAGATAATTTTGTTATTGGCCACGAATGACCAAGGAAATGTCAATGGGACTGTAAAGTACAATCAGCCTCCATGGACTATGGGAGTGTTAGGGACATTTATAAAAGGAGCAAAGAAAAGCTAAAGTGAAAGAGATACAAATTCTAACACCAGAAAAAAAGAGCCTGTCTAATTAGGACATAAGCTATGTCACATGGTTTGAGTTCGACAATGATTAAGTTCGATTCGAATTCGAATTTTCCGATCAGGTTCGAATGAGGTTTGGCATTAGGTTCGACTATACATATTTTTCAATATATATATATATATATATATATATATGACAAAATAATAGAAAATTCAAAATCGATCCATAAACACATGAATACAAATTCTTATTAGTAAACATACATGAATAATGTAATCATTCTAACATCTAGTTAAATGTAAACATACACAATAGCAGTTTGCAAAAAGAAATGACATAATTTTCACTCTTCAAAATTTAAATGGATGTCAAATACTAGTAATCTTTTAAAAAATTCACATAATCAAAACATTGTCAAAATTTAAACATACACATTCCAAATTCCAATACAACTATATTAAGAACTCATTGTAGGTCATCTTCAAATTTCAAAATTTTAAATATCATCAAAGTCATAATATCATCAAAGTCATCAACACATGGAATTCCATCATTTGGCTCATCTAGTGAGTCACCATCAATGCTAATATAATAAGGAAGTCATAAGGACCATTGCCAAGTAGTTATAATCATAGTTTTAAAATTCGGCCGATTCGAAATGGAAACGGCCGAGTTGATCCGTTTCATTGCCCAGAAATGTGACTCGGTGGAAGAAACGGTTCAGTAGGCCGAGTCAGCCATGACTCGGCCGAGTCATGGCTGACTCGGCCAACTCGGCCGTTTCCGTATTGACTCGGCCGAGTCATAACCAGTTGCCTGTAATCCCATCAAAATAGCAATTTGACATTTTTTTAATGAAATTTTGAAGTGTTTGCTGATTGGTTTGGACTCCAATGTGTTTTATGAATTAGTTAAATGTTATTTGGGGTCCATTTCCCCCTCCCAAACCTATTTAACACACTCAAATGCTCTCTACTATTGATATGCTATTGAAATTTCATGGTAATGTTAAATTCTTAAAGTAAAAGTGACATTTTCTTTAATCTTCATTTTCATTCTTTTACTTAAATTTTTAACATTACCATGAAATGACTCAGGATGTTTGAGAGTGGTTTCGGCCTCATTGGATTTCATATGGAGAAAGTAGAATTTTAGATTTCATTCAAAATCCAGCAGACTTATCAGTTTTTCAGGATTTCAGGATTGGAGGATTGCAATGCTTCCATCGAATTTTGTCATGTATTAGGGTATCGAACTCGTATTTAATCAAGAGCACCAATCCCTCTATGCACCTTGATGTTAGTGACATTGATTGTCGAACTCCTCTGGGATTCGCTCCCAAACCAGGAGCTTCTGAAAATGTCACTCCCGCTCCCGTTTTCGCTCTCGCTCACCACTTTCGCTCCTGCTCCCAAGTAACACTGAACCAGATGATGTTGGCAACTCTAGCAATAGCCAGGGCCCAGTAGTACTGGTCACAGACTTTTGTTGTAGAGGCCATTTATCCTTGGTTATGTGTTTTGTTTTGATCTCTATATCATCATCGTGTATGTATTGGACAATGCACTGGGTGCCATTTTGATATAATGGATATATTCATGAGCCTACTTTGATCATATGTTGTCTTCTATCTATATTCTAATGTTGTGTGTTTGGAAACATGAATGAAAATCTTTAAAATTATGTGTTTTTATAAAAAATAAATATTTAATGTATTTTTTACAACGACCGAGTCATTGAAATTGAGCCGGCCGAGTCGATACCGAGTCGGAGTCGACCCTCGGCCGAGTCGGAGTCGGAGTCGGAGTTTTAAAACATTAGTTATAATCCATAAAATTGTTCTAGGAAATTCAAAAAACATAGATAATCTATACTTAATCAGAATGTTGTGAACATATAATTAATTGTGTGCAAAGATAATCACGTGCCTAATAAAAATAGGCTTGAAACTGTAAATTTGGAGTGTAGTTGAAGGCTTTAACGAAACTTTAGGCTGACAAGGGTCTTTTAACGAAACTTTAGGCTGACAACTCCAAGATCAACCAATTTTGAGATTAATTCCTTTAGGAATCTAACATGAGTGGGACTTGAAATCAACTATATATGCACATAAACAGAATATCCTACAATCTTTTGTACATTATTCAGGTAAATTAAAATTCATGAATTACATAAAAACTTTATATGGATGATCATGGTCACAACTTCTGTACAATATGTTTTTAGCAGTGCAGTTATAAAAATTCCTCATAAGAAACACATATTTACAACAAAATTTGAACGCTCTGCATATCTTGAGCAAAAAAAAGCTTGTTTGTAGCCAGTCTGGTCAATGGATCCATTGACTGACGTGACTGTGTTTCTGTTACTTTTATATGGTTATAAATGGCACCAGCAAGTAAAACAACTGTTTTTTTTGCAAATATGGTTTACAAATGGTGGCTATAAACTGCCTACTGCTGTATAAAAGGATTAAGACTGGCAAAAGATTACTCAGTACAATTGAAAGGGAAGCCATGAAATGTTGAATACACGACGAACCCTAAATCGAACCTTAAAAAATCCGTTTAAATTCGCGTTCAGGTTCGTTGAAGTTCGTTCAGGTTCGACTTTAGGTTTGAATTTCAGGTTTGGCGAACCTGAACGAATTTCAGATTTTTTTCCAGGTTCGCTGAATTTCGAACCTGAACCTTCAGGTTTGCCGAACCCTGTGACATAGGACATAAGTACAAGTCCTAAAATGCATGAAGCCCTAACTCAACTCAACGATGAAGCAGAAGTGGAAAGAGAGGTGGAAGAGGCATCCCTTTTATCCTTTTTATGCAAAGCCTGACGATGCCCTCTTGGGAGGATTTGGGGCTGAGGGGGCTTAGCTGGGTGATCTTGGGAGGAGTTTTGTAGAGCAATTATAAAGATCATAATAGCACCAAAAACTTGGAATATTTATGAGTCATAATCAACTCGGTAAGGGAACTTGGCAAGGAAATGAACCAAACTAGAAACATGCCAAAAGCTCGCTTTGACTGAAATCAAAGTTTAAAAATTTGCAAGAACTCATGGATTTTGAAATCTCCCAAAAACTTGCCAAAATTCAGCTGCAAAATCAAATGTTCCCTAGAGGTCAAAATCAGCTCTTTTCATCATCTTATCAGTTGTTTTCCGCATTGTAGCTTGTAAAAGTCCAGCAAAACACTTCCAAGCAAGTTAGAGGCTCTCAATCAAGGCATTTTTCATGCCAAAATCAAGATCTAGCCCAAAATTTCATGCTAAAAAGTGTGATTTCTGATGGAAATTTCTGTGGGGACTAAATTTCAGCAATTTTATTTGCAGAAATTTCACTTGAGCAGCAGTAACCTTGGCAATCCTTAATCCGAGGTGTTACTTTGGAGGCTTACGGGAATGAATTTTCAAAATTCCCACCCTTATATGTATTATGCAGAAGACAAAGCTATCTATTGATCTTGATTTGATCAACCAAACATTAGATTTGGTTGTCAAGACTGAAGAGGTGGCATTTCCAATGATTTCATCTGTTTAGATGGAGACCATGGGGTTCCATTGACATCGGGAGATTTATTGGAGGCAGGATGTTTGGTTTCTGGTTCCCGTACATTATTCTAGAGTCTAGAGTTTATAGTTCGACAATGTACAATGGTCCATTTTTTTTAAGGCTCTTCCTTTGACCATTAGTGCTGTCGAATAAACACCGAAGCCAAAAAGCCAATGGCACTAAGGTTAGGAACTTTGTTCATCACCATGTACAATCCATTTGGTTAACCCTGACAATCCAGAAGCGGTTAATATGTGGAAAATTGAACCTTGGTAAGAGGAATATCACCTTCCTTTCCTTTACAAACTAGACAAGGCAAGCCTTGTTGCTAACTGTGGTCCATTTTGACATTATGTACACTGTTTAATTGCGATTTTGAATCGTATCTTTGGAAGGTTGAGACCATCTAATCAATTTTAAAATATGGACTGTGAGAATTCAATATTTGATTATAAATGCAATGTGGTGAATTGTTATACATGAATTTGATTATTGAATCATTGATGTGATGATATTGACTTAGATGTTTAAGTGATGGATTTCTAATGTATGAATTTGTGACTAATTAATTCTTTTTTCAAAATTGGAATATATGAGATATCTTTGTGTTTCCAAGTTTTGATCGAGTTATTGCCAAGTCTTGAGTAGGTCTTGACTATTCACTTTACTAAGTTATTGGAGAGTCTCAAGTAGGTCTTGATTATTCACTTTACTGAGTTATTACCGAGTCTCGACTAGGTCTTGATTATTTACATTATTGACTTATTGTTGAGTTTGAGTCAAGCTACTGTGATAGAAATTTAAATGTCTTTCTAAGACCTAAAATTTTGAAGCTATAAATGTGAAACACTAGGTCCTCATGTCCAACAAGACCTAAAATAACTAAAAGAACTTTTGTATAAGCAACTACGATAGGAATTTAAGTCTCTTTCTAAATTATTGAAGCTATAAATAATCAATGTGAAACGCTAGGTGCCCATGTCCAACAAGACCTAAAAGAACTAAAAGAACATCTGTATATAGTAGGGTATTTGGGGAAATTTTTTTGTACTTCATTGATGCATATCAAACTAGGTCCTAAGAAAATTATTCACTTGTAGTCAAATTTCCTTTGTTGGGAATTTTTTTATTTCATTGTTGGCTGCTTCATTCCAATTTTATGTTTTAGGCATTGCCAATTGGCATTTTTTTGATTTCTTCAAGTAAAGGCGACAATAGCTTTATTGCAAAGTATGTTAACATTAATGTTGGTTTGTGATTTTGTGGCAACTTGGAGTGGTTTTTATGATAATGATGTAGAACAAATCCAGTGGGCATTCTTCCACATTGTGTGGTGTTAGCCGTGTGGCAATCATGTGGTTTGCGGTCCTCCATATTAAAAGGGCCAATATGTTGGTTAGCATTCTTGTCCAAATGTGTATGTGTGATGTTTGTTGCAATTAATGTCCTAACTTGCTGCTATTGTGATAATCCAAAACAGATCCTAAGGGGACCCTGTGTGTTGTTTGTTGAGTGCAATGTCCTCATTGTTTATGGTCCTCCCTATTAAAGGGGCCAATATGTTGGTTATTGTTTTGAAAACATAATTCCATTATATGGTCTTCCCAATGCCCGTGGCTTTCCTTCGTGAGTGAAATACTTTATTTAAAGGTGGTTAGTCCAAGTGACTGAAGTTTCTTTAGGGTGCCTCAAAAAGGAAAGGAGAGCGGGTGGAGAATAGAATCTCCTCTCTCATTGGTTAAGTGTCTAAAGACCCTCATCTGGCTTTCAAATGCTCCTTTCCTTGACAATTCCATAAATAACTACTAATATTGGTGATGAAAGATGCAATAATTCGAACAATTCAAACTTCAACTTATTTGTTTAAAGGAATCATGGACAAACATTATGATTGATTATTCATATTGAGTTTTGATTTGATTGGAGAGGACTAATGGATCGAGAGTTAATGTTTTTTTTGGATGGACCATAATTTAGGACCAGGATATCGATAATTTGATCAACAATGACACATTTGAGACCTCGAGTTTGGAGGAAAGAGAGGAATGAATATGGGAAAATATAAATGATCATGTTTTCATCCATATGTGTATGAATAGTGTTGATTACAATTAATGTATTAACTTGTTGGCATTTTGTGATCATTGTTGGAATAGGATAGATGGCTCACTATGTTGTAGGGAAAACTGCTTGAAAGATTTAAAAGTAGGTTTGCACCTTAAGGGAAAGCTACTATGGGAAGATACACTTACCTAAGTTAAACCCCCCTAAGGGAGCCTTTAAGCTAAGTAGCTCAATGGTCCTTAAATATATGTTTTTCCCTCCTTCGTAACACCAATTATATATACTTTTTGATTTTTACATTCATGTCTCTTTGTAGATTTCTATTTCTAGATTTAGAAAGGTGGGCTGCCTCACATTTTTTTTTTGGTTGTCTCGTAGATCCTGTTGGAAATAATACTGAGAGAGGGGGGGGGGGTGAATCAGTGTTTGCAGATCAATAACTTTTTCATTTCCATAATCAGATTTATATACGCTACTTCAGTGAAGGGAACTTGCGTGTGCACGCAACTGTTCTTAAGGCAACCAACGTATATCTAGTGAACTTATGATTCAGTTAATTCATCATATGTTGATCTTTAATCTGTGCATCAGTACTTTATTAAACATTAAACAGTAACCATGTGCAGTTAATAACAGAATGAACCATCACACATAAGTAACACACATGAACACCAAGATTTAAGGTGGAAACCCAATGTGGGTGAAAACCACCTGCTGCTGTCGTCTTTGTCTTCTTTTAATAATAAGAAAATCTGTTTACAATCTTGTACTGGTGCAAACTCATACTAGTACGTAGGCTTCTACCTGTAGAAGTTTTCAACCTTCTCGTTTTCTAGCTTCTACTGAAAGGGAGCTACAACCCCCTAGCTCTTGTATTAGCCGATATGTTTATTAGTACCTAGGCGTCGACCTATAGAAGGCTACAACCTTCTTTCTTCCTCCAGGGACCATATTTCATAAATTTTCAGACTGGATGCTCTTGGTACACAACAATACACATGAAGGCCTCGTTTCATCCAATTTTCATACTGGACCCATCAACAACATTGAAGATTAGAATTAATCACCATTGCAGTACAACCATCAACTACATCTGCATCAACCAGTCACTGAAACTCAATCATCACTCTCTGAATCAACCAAACTCAATCAATCACTGACAACCTCTGAACCTCTGACACAACTGAATCAACCATTCATTCATACTTAATCAACTTCAACAAATCAACTAGAACAGATAGATCACTGTAACTAGTACACAGATCTGAACCCAGAACACTGCATCATCATTCAGAACCAGCTGTAACCTCAAAACCATGCATCAGAGTGTATACGCAACTTGGAAGAGCCGAACCAGTGTGTATACGCAACTTCACCAAAGCAAACCAACGTATAGATCTGCAAATACTTACTTATAACTTTGCTGCACTTCCCAACTTCAAACATACCCAGATCATCACATATAAAGGATAAAACATGTGTTAGCAATCAGATCTAGCCCATCAGATCACATAATGATAAGTCATTATGATCCTGATCCATCATTAGATCTCATCCATCATCACTGAAGCAAATCACAATCAATCAATCTGAACATTCAGAACACTGTCACCAGAATGCAGTCACCAGAACATAAAGCAAAACCCAGAACTCTGCATCAACAACCAGAACCAACTGTAACTTCAAACATCATAGTTCATAAGGTATACGCTACTTCGATGTGTCAAACTAGCGTGTATACGTGCTTTTACCAAAGCAAAACAACGTACATATCTGCAAATACTAACTTAAAACTTCACAGACATTCCAGACTTCAGTCATACCCAGATCATATCATTTACAGAATAAAACATGCATCAGTATTCAGATCTAGATTGTCCATGATCAAACCACATAATGATAATACATTTAAGGCTTTATGATCCCGATCCATCAACCATTATCAACCACATAGGTGCATCCTTAGATTAGATCAAGCAAAGCATCAGAAGCTCATAACCTGTATATATGATCTAACACTTCAGAAGATATTCAATACTTGCACACTTTGGCCTAATGATCTTCTCCTCCTTATATAGTTTTAGGCCTTTCTCAATACCTTGGACCAAAACCACTTAGGACCAATACCTTGGACCAAATACCTAGGGTCAATACCTCGGACCAAATACCTTGGATCAATACCTTGGACCAAAATACCTTGGACTAAATACCTCGGACCAAAACCTTGGTTTTCCAACATGTACGCGCCTTTCCTCCTGTGAAAGTGCGTGTATACGTATACGCTCCTTTTGTTCTGTTAATCCGCGTGTATACGCTCTTTTTCTATAGTGAACCCGCGTATACAACTTAACATACCTGAAAATGTCCTTTTTATTCAACTTCTTGATTCTGATCTGTAGTCCTTTGTTCCTTCATCCTATTCTTTTGTACCATTACTTTGTTCCCTCTGAATAGACTTGTTATAATGTGATTTGCCTTTGTACATTACTTCTGAACTGATTCCTTTGAACTACCCTGCATTTTGTCATATCTGTAAACACAACTATCATGCATTCTGTCACATCTGATATCTCTCCTGTAGATTCATCTAGATACATAGATTCATCTAGTTACCATATACAAGTGAGTTGTTCTGCTATAAGTGGGTTGCCATCAAGTACAACACATGCATCATAATGCCAACAATCTCCCCCTTTGGACTTGATGGCAACCATGTTGGTGTTGATTACTGCAAGCTGTAGAAACTGTTAGAGATAACAAGAAACACCAAAATACTCTCCCCCTTTGACATCAAGGGCAAAGGGCGGACCAAGATATTCTCCCCCTTTGATATCAAGGGCAAAGGGCTGACCAAAATGAAGACTTTCATATCTGAATAGCTGAATATAAACATTGATCATGCTCCCCCTAGGCACATGCTGAATTCTCTGATTGAACTCACCCTTTGTTTATGCTGAGATGCACTATATCATCCATGCTCCCCCTGAGCACATGCAGAGTCTGCAAATATTTTCCAAAAGAATAACATGACTCTATAACTCAACTAAGTGAGTTTGGCCTTCCTATCACCAATGACTCATACATACATCAATCTCCCAACCAAGTGGGGATATACCGAATTTGACTCATCCTCCCAACCAAGTGGGGATATACCAATTTATACATGACTGAAATATAGCAATTATTACATCATCCTTCCCATGCATAGTGGGGGTACAAATTACATCATATGACCAAAAAGGACTCATCAAAAGACTATGACAGATAGAGACAAATTATTACATCATGGGTCTTTATATGACCTTTACATCGAATGATATACATGACATTTATAACAGGGACCAAATATCTAAACAAGACCATGATAGTCATCAACAACTATCATACACCATGTATGATCTGCACCATAAGCAGCATCCAGACCAACAACCTGTATATGTTCATTATTAGTTCCCAAGATATGACAGTGTACATATCATCAACTTGTGACAAAGTATGCCACATATAGATATCAACTCATCCTCTTGATCTCATCAAGATCAACTTGCTTCGTTTCCTTAGTAAAAGGAGCCTTATCATAACCTTCCATGAATCAACTAAGCATATGTCATATCTCCAAGCAATAGCACAAAATCATTCACATCATATCATATGTATGTGAAAACACCATAGTCATCATCTATGATCATAACATCATCATCAAGAACTGCATGATCTTTCCACAAGAACCTTCAATATATCAACCATGTATCATCACTAGGGAACATCCCACATTTGATAAGCATCAACCATGATAATCAACATATGTGAGTATCAACCTATCATCATAAGGTAAGAACTCATCATCATTATGTGACTAAGTAAGCCATGTCTTCGAATATCCATGTCTTCAAATAGCTATGTCTTCATGCGACCTGCAATAACACCATTCTCTTGGCCAACCAACAATATTTATCAATATGCAACTTAAGTAATCATCCATGTATCCAACATAATGTGTATCCATCAATTATGTATCTAGAAAACCATGAGCACATGGTCATTTGTCCAGCTTTCTTGATACCATCAACAGCAACAATCCTCAACGATGTGAGAGCCAAGAACTATAGGAATCCTGAATCATAACTACACCATATGCATCTTTGAAGGCATGATGACACCAACATAAAAGAAATGAGTGGCTTATCATCAAATAATGAAGTTGTGTACTCAAGCTTTGTACTTCTCCTTGTCCTTATGAAGATCACCATGTAAGCAACATATATGTACTGTATACATCATCAAAAAGTCATCCACAATCATCCATAAATCTGATCTGAATAACAACTATGTAACCCCAAGCAATACAAGTATCATCTGAGATTTCATCATGGGCAACTCATAACCGTCACATAGCAAGATGTATCATTTAAACACATAAGCATCATCATCATTGATTAGGTACCAAAGACTTCTAAACATAATGCCAACAATGCTTTATTAGAAGCATAGCATGTTCTCCCCCTGAACCTGTTCCACCTGTTCACTGTCAGATCTGATCATTGCATATATCAGTAAGAAGTATCAAGGCATCATCATCAATTAGATATACATCAAGTTATCAACAACTTGTGAGGATCAAAAGCACTTCTAAATAACATCCACAGACTGTAGTCATCTATCATCACGACAGAAAAGATAACTGATAATTGTCTGAATCATATCAAATTAGTTTTCTGAGTCTGTCTCATTGTATTTTGTCTCAAACCACATATACGTGACTAAGCAGCTTCTAACTCGCGTATATACATGACTTGTCTTCACGAAACTTGCGTATGTGATTTAGAACATTGAAGTTTCACACTTTCAGCTCCCCCTGAGTCTGTTATGTCTGTACACTGTGCCATGCCACATTTTTCTGACTGTACTTCCTTCTTCTTCCATATCTTCGAGTGTGATGATGTTTTCTCCTTTTGGTATGGTGCCTGAAATTTTCTCCTGCATTCATTTGCTATATGTCCAAACTTGTCACATGCATAACATCTTACATGTTTCATATTCCTTCTATAGCAGTCAATGACTTTGTGACCAAACATATTGCAAGAAAAACAATATCCCTTAAAGTACCTGGAAGCTGATGATCTTTCTATGTGATGGTCTTGAACCATTCTACTTCTGCATCTTGCTGCAACATGTCCAAAATTATGACATATAAAACATTCAACATTATTCATTTGAGGAAATAACCGACTATCACTTCCATAGTTAGGAGTAAAAGATTTTCTTTGAAGAATTTCTTTCCTTGGTTGTTGATGGGGTTGACCTCTCATCTCCTTGTTGAGCATTTCAGATTTTGCATTAGAGTTCCTTGCCTCACCTTGTGAGCTAGATTCACTTTCAACAGATTCATGAAAACCAAGACCAGTTTTGATGGTAGGAGACCTTTGACTACTAAGAATATCATCCAAAATCTTAGTACTATCTTGAAATCGTAAAAGCTTATCCTTTTCTTCTAATTTACCTTTTAGGATATTTACCTCAACCTGATATTGCTCTTCCTTTTCAAGATACTGCTTCTTCATGATTTCTTCAGCTTTTCTTCCTTCTTCCACTTGTTGCCTTAATTCGAGAACTTCGTTTTCTTGTTCTTCAAGAGCTTGGAGTAGTTCTTCATTCTGCTTATTTGATTTTTCAAGATCTTATTTTAGAGAGAGGATCTTAGCTTCAAGACTTTCATAGTAATTGGATCTATCTTTAAGTTTCTTGATTGTTGTGCTCCTTTTATTTACTTCATTTCTTAATGATGTCACTTCATCCTATAGCTTTTAACATTGATCTTCCTTTTCCTTGTACTGCTTCCTTACTTTGTTTCCTTCCTCCAGTTGAGCTTTTAGTCTGGTAGCTTCTTCTTTGAAGGCACACTCCCTTTTGTCCAATAGATCTTGTTGATCTCTAATTTTGTCTGTGAGTTTTTTAAATTCTGCCTCTATTTGATATCTTTCTCTTTCACCCATAAGAGCAAATTCAGTTGTTTTGCTGTCACTTTCATCATCTTCAAATGAACAGAGAAATGTATCACCAGAGGATAACAAATTCATACCTGATAGTTCTTTTGCTTGTTCATCTTCATTCTGTGGTGATTCTGAATCTGAAGAGTTGCTTCCACATAATCCCCAATCGTCACTCCCACTGTCATAGTTCCTTTGAAATGCCTTATTCTTTTGAGGTGCTTTCTTCTTTCCCATTTTTTCTACGGATCTTTTTCAAGCGATCAAGCTTTTGCCAAAGGACCTGCTTTGATATCAATTGTTGGAAATAATACTAGGGGGGGTTGAATCAGTATTTGTAGACCAATAACCTTTTCATTTCCATAATCAGATTTATATACGCTACTTCAGTGAAGGGAACTCGCGTGTGCATGCAATTGTTTTTAAAGCAACCAACGTATATCTAGTGAACTTATGATTAAGTTAATTCACCATATGTTGATCTTTAATCTGTGCATCAGTACTTTATTAAACATTAAACAGTAACCATGTGTAGTTAATAACAGAATGAACCATCACACATAAGCAACACACATGAACACCAAGATTTAAGGTGGAAACCCAATGTGGGTTAAAACCACCTGCTGCTGTCGTTTCTGTCTTCTTTTAATAATAAGAAATTTGTTTACAATCTTGTACTGGTGCAGACTCATACCAGTACGCAGGCTTCTACCTGCAGAAGGTTTCAACCTTCTCTTGTTCTCCAGCTTCTACTGGAAGGGAGCTACAACCCCCTAGCTCTTGTACTAGCCGATATGTTTACTAGTACGTAGGCACCGGCCTACAGAAGGCTACGACCTTCTTTCTTCCTCCAGGGACCATATTTCATAAATTTTCAGACTGGATGCTCCTGGTACACAACAATACACATGAAGGCCTCGTTTCATCCAATTTTCATACTGGACCCATCAACAACATTGAAGCTTAGAATTAATCACCATTGCAATACAACCATCAACTACATCTGCATCAACCAATCACTGAAACTCAATCATCACTCTCTGAATCAACCAAACTCAATCAATCACTGACAACCTCTGAACCTCTGACACAACTGAATCAACCATTCATTCATACTTAATCAACTTCAACAAATCAACTAGAACAGATAGATCATTGTAACCAGTACACAGATCTGAACCCAGAACACTGCATCATCATTCAGAACCAGCTGTAACCTCAAAACCATGCATCAGAGTGTATACACAACTTGGAAGAGCCAAACCAGCGTGTATACGCAACTTCACCAAAGTGAACCAGCGTATAGATCTGCAAATACTTACTTATAACTTTGTTGCACTTCCCGACTTTAGACATACCCAGATCATCACATATAAAGGATAAAACATGTGTTAGCAATCAGATCTAGCCCATTAGATCACATAATGATAAGTCATTATGATCCTGATCCATCATTAGATCTCATCCATCATCACTGAAGCAAATCACAATCAATCAATCTGAACATTCAGAACACTGTCACCAGAATGCAGTCACCAGAACATAAAGCAAAACCTAGAACTCTGCATCAACAACCAGAACCAACTGTAACTTCAAACATCATAGTTCATAAGGTATACGCTACTTCGATGTGTCGAACCAGCGTGTATACGCGCTTTTACCAAAGCGAAACAACGTACATATCTGCAAATACTAACTTAAAACTTCACAGACATTCCAGACTTCAGTCATACCCAGATCATATCATTTACAGAATAAAACATGTGTCAGTATTCAGATCTAGATTGTCCATGATCAAACCACATAATGATAATACATTTAAGGCTTTATGATCTCGATCCATCAACCATTATCAACCGCATAGGTGCATTCTTAGATTAGATCAAGCAAAGCATTAGAAGCTCATAACCTGTATATATGATCTAACACTTCAGAAGATATTCAATACTTGCACGCTTTGGCCTAATGATCTTCTCCTCCTTATATAGTTTTAGGCCTTTCTCAATACCTTGGACCAAAACCACTTAGGACCAATACTTTGGACCAAATACCTAGGGTCAATACCTCGGACCAAATACCTTGGATCAATACCTTGGACCAAAATACCATGGACTAAATACCTCGGACCAAAACCTTGGTTTTCCAACATGTACGCTCCTTTTGTTTTGTTAATTCGCATGTATACGCTCTTTTTCTACGGTGAACCCTCATATACAACTTAACATACCTGAAAATGTCCTTTTTATTCAACTTCTTGATTCTAATCTGTAGTCCTTTGTTCCTTCATCCTATTCTTTTGTATCATTACTTTGTTCCTTCATCCTATTCTTTTGTATCATTACTTTGTTCCCTCTGAATAGACTTGTTATAATGTGATTTTCCTTTGTACATTACTTTTGCACTGATTCCTTTGAACTGCCTTGCATTTTGTCATATTTGTAAACACAACTATCATGCATTTTGTCACATCTGATATCTCTCTTGTAGATTCATCTAGTTACCATATACAAGTGAGTTGTTCTGCTATAAGTGGGTTGCCATCAAGTACAACACATGCATCATAATGCCAACAAATCCATGATCTCGTAGACATTTTAAGGAAATCTATCTATAGCAACACCCTCTTCTTGCATTAATTACTCGAGTTGAGACTAACAACGTACTTAGGCTTTAGTCCATTGGGCTATTTCCCTTTCTATATCTATATATAGCCCCCCACACACATGAGATACTTAAAATGAAAAGAAAACCAAAGAATCATTTTGAGCTCAATGAGGCTTATACTTAGTTGAATAATATCAAATGAAGCTATAAATGAATGAATGACATATCATATAGAATTGGAACTATTCTAAATCAATACCTGGAACTATTCTAAATCAATGCCTTTGACAATGATCTCCTTTTCATGGAAAAAGCTAGTTATTTATTTATTTTTCTCTTTTGAGGAGAGATCCATCTACAATGTCTTCATGTCAACCACTAGAGAAAACATAGTTCAACCTTTTATCTAGACTACATTGAGTAAAACAACATTTTGCTTATAAAGAGGCATTACAAAAGATCTTACACTCATATCCATACTGGTCCAAACTTCAAACCAAAATTAGGTAACATAGAATTCGTAGAAGGAGAAGTGGGAGTCACAAAGATAACCATAAATGAAGGGAGTGCTACCTGCGATGTCTTTGTTTGCCATACTATTTTGAAGTAGGTTCCTTTCAATGTGTATTAGTAGTTGGTGTCTCAAAACATCTTCCACTAGTGTTTCTAGGTTTTGAATAACTCATCCCTTGAGAGCCTAGTGCACTTATCACCACCATTTGTTGGTTAGCAAATTTCATCATCTTTTGTTGGAAATTAGATTGTCATTAAACTAGTACATCCTCCCTTGACGTTCAATATGAACACTCTTGGCTACGAAGGGATGACCTTATTGGTTGTCTAGATTATAATGGTTGCATGGCTTTAGGTTTTCACTTGACGAATTTTGGGTTTTCTATCACCAGGTTTTAGTTGAATTTGATCACAACCTTATTTTGGGCAGAGAGGTTAGCTATGTACAAGAGGTTGTGTTGGAGGTGCATCTTATTTTCAAATGTCCCATTTATTATAATATTAGAGGGAGATTCCATTGTTTGTCTTGAGATTCAAGGGTTGTCTCGACTCTCAACACCTTATTTTGATTTGGATTATAGGCACTTGGCTCTTTTCATGCATGAGGTGATTACACATGATATAAATTTGATCAAATTCATCCAGATTGGATCCCATTAGAAGGATTACCTCCTTCTTCACCTACTTTATATGCATGTGGTAGCAAGTGTTGTGCAGATGCCTCCTTGAGCATCATGGTACTAGGGTAGTGATACCATGTATTTCCTTCCATTCGTTTATAGTCAAACTTGCTTCCATGAGCCTGCAAAGAAGTAGTAAGGTTCAACATAGTTCTCAACAATTTCAACTGTTAGGAGAACTTTTATTGGTTGCCTCTGGCTTCCTCTGAGGATCACCTAGTGATGCCTTATTACCTCATATTTTGACAAAGGATAACCCTAGTGAATTTCTTCACGAGCTCTTGGATTTTTGAGATCTGGACAGTTGGGAAACCTATTGGGTTCCATGTATCTTGTTGAGGTAGGGGATTTGATGGCATATTTATTGATCAATGATGCATGGTCTCGTGTTGAGTTTGGGCATCTTCACATTTCCCAATGCAATTCACATTTGTCAAGGCAATTCATAGAGCCCAATATATTGACCAAAAATATTTTGAGCTATTCTTTATGAATTGGATCTTCTCATGTCATGCCATATTCCATATTTCCAAAAGTTCACCTTATTCACACATTTTGAGGCATGTGTCACATCATTTGATTGGACGTCCACCTTAGAGTTTGCATGAAGGGTTTGTTTGGCACGTATGGGTTTTTTTAGATCATCCCTTGTTTTGGAGAGGACATTGGAATGGTTTAGGGAGTGTGATTGAACTTTGTTGACTTCACATTTGACATATTAGGGATGATTTAGAGGAGGCTGTCCACTTTTGAGGGCCGCATTCTTCACTTTTGAAGCCTCCTTCACCTTGAAGAGCCATGCAACCACTGGGAAGGGGCTTGCGAGTTCTTACTGGCATATTTGATGAGTATTGGTACACCTTCACATGACTTATGGAGCTATTTTGGAGAACTTGCCCCCTTTGGAAAGTTTTCTTTCATGTTTTTCACCTAAAACGCTCGTGCATCCACATTTGAGGAATTGTAAGAGTCTTGTTTCATTTTTGAGTTTATGGAGTATCTAGATTCTACACACTTTGGGGGTTGTTTGAAGCTAACATTGCATTTTGGACACATATTCTTGCTTCTTTAGAGGGGGCGTCTCCCTTTGTTGGGGTTATTTTACTTGGATGATTATACATGTGGCTTGACCACCATATTTTGTTGTTGTTGTTTTAGAGCAATTAGTTCTAAGAGAATTGCATTTTACTTTTCTTATGCTAGATCTAAGGATCTCACATGAGATAATTTTATTTTATTGTAAGGGAAGATGAGCATCACTCTATAAATAGAGATGCACTTTCTCATCATCACTTATGATTGGATTTTTGGAGCTCTTACTCCTTGGAGCTTAATTGACATATCTTTCTTGGAGCATATGGTTGTGTAAAGGGTTCTTTCTTTGTGGATGATTGTTGTCAATTCTTGAAGCTTCTCTATCTTGGTTATTATTTGGTGCATAAGGATTAATGGTGAAATGCTCAAGTCTTCTACAAGCCTTCAAGATTGATCCATTTGAGGGGTAAGTCTACCACTTGGAAGGAAGATGTTCTAGGGTTTCTCCTTCCTTCTTCCTTTGTTGGTTTGGTGATTATTGGTGCCATGATTTGTTCTTCCTTTTGGTTCCCTAGCAAAACCATCAAGTAAATTATGAAGTCATAGTTGCTTTTGTTGGTGAAGGTTTTTCCATGAATGTTCCCTTCTTGTAGACCTTGATATTCATTGTTGATCTTGATTGGGTGAGGAATTACTTTTCCTCTTGCTTCTAATCTTAAAACCCCAAGCCGTGAAAGAAATAAACCAATTTCTCAAAGGATCTCTTGACTTCATAAGCCATTTGATTCACCTTGAGTCCATTGGCCTTGTTGGATTTAACATTGATCTCTACTTTTGTCCACTCAAAACTCCTTTTTACTAAGGCTACTCCCATCTTCACCTTGTGCTTCATCCCTTGGACTTAGTAATCCTACTAAAGATAACCCCTTTGAGTTGAAGTAGAGCCGACCTAAAGTGCAATGGATAGTTTGCTGAGGTGACAATGGTCAATGTTTTAGCAATTGCCCCATGAGTCGCACCTTGTGGATTAGGGCTTTTATCATTAAGTACAATTTGTGCAGTAACAGGCCCTCTTAGAATGGGTACTCCCTTGTTGACATTGTAAGGGAATGCATATGAACCTTCACAATGGTTGAGGTAGAAGTAGATGCTTATTCTTTATCCTCCACTTCCATAGTGGTTGATGTAGCAAGAAATGCTTCTTTTGCTTGGTACTTTCCCAGTGACATTAGGCACCTTCATAGCGGTTGATGTGGAACCAACTACTTTCCTCCTTTATGCCCACAATGGTTTGATGTGGCAGCGAGTACTTCTTCTTTCTCTAATTCTACATTTATTCTTAATGATGAGTAGTTTCTTATCTTTTTGCTATTTATATGTACTTTATATTTGTTGGTATCTTTATCTTTATTTTTCTAGTTTTAGGAATAGCCTTGGCACTCCTATAAGTTGTTTGTTAATAGTTGAAATTTCGAGTCCTAGTGATATAATTTTTGGTCATTCATGGACATTAATAAAATTTCCCTATTTTATCTAGATTTAGTAGGGTGCATAGGGCTTGTTCATTTGAAATTTTGTATTTGGTCCATCTGTGATATGCATCTCGATGCCTTGTTGAGCTGTGAAATCTTTTAGTATTTCAAAAATTTATGTGTTTTTCCATGTTTTGGTATGGCCCCATATTAACATGGCATATTATATTCTAGTCAAATTGTCGATTGCATGGAGGCAAGCCAATATTTATTGCCTAAAAATTTGAAAAGTATTGTATGATCATGTTAGTCCTAGTCTTCAATTTTTTCTACAAGAGCTTAGTTACTTACAATATGTTGTTTTTGGATGGGGTGATAGGGACAAGTGGCCTTATTGTGGACAAATGGAATGTGGACACTAGAGTGTGTGGACTAAAGAGGGACTGTTTATGGACTTAAGCCAACATAGCTCAATACCCCCACCTCATGTATAGTTATGATAACTTGCCAGAACATAAGAACATATAGCAGGGTGGGCTAGAGCATATGTTTGCCCATTATGGAGGGATGTGTTGACCACACTTTGTCAACAGTTCGAGAAAGTAGTGTACAAGGAAGTGGAATTTTTTTTTCCAAGATTAAAGTCATCAGTCAACATGAATTCATCGTTGTAAACCCAATTTTTGCAAGGTCTATTGTAAATGATGATAGTATGGCCATTTAATTATGTAACAACACCTAGGTAAGCTTTTGATTTTGGCAAAGGATGTCATCCTAGGGAGTTTTTTAATGTGTGTTTGTAAACACGCATAATCGCTAGACTTTTTCTTCTAGCTTAAACCCCAAAGCTAGGGTGGAATTTTTTGGCAATGTCTTAGGTGAGTCCTAGTGTTTATCGAGTCTATTGTAAAAATGTGTTTAAGAATAATTTTAGTGCATGGCCCCTCATAATTAGAACACCATGGCTAAATTACTGTGTTGCATGGGTACCCCCACCCAGGGGTGGGATTCTCGAACCCGTCCCGGGTTCCCGCACCCAAGTATCGGATTCGGGTACGGGTTCTTCCCAAACGAACCCAGAAGAACCGGGTTCTTCAAAAAAAATAATTGGGTTCTTTTCCTTTAACGGGTTCTTGGGTTCTTGGATTCTTCGGGTGCTTGGGTTCTTGGGTTCTTCGGGTTCTTCAGATTCTTCGGGTGCTTGGGTTCTTGGGTTCTTCGGGTTGGGTTCTTTGGGTTCTTCGGGTTTTTCATAAAAAAACTATATTAAAAATTTAGTTTTCAAATATTTTTTTTTTATTGAAATTTAATAAATAACTTATAACAAAGGTAAACTTAAGAAACCCTAAATCTTTAAGACTTTAACTCTTGAGTCTTTACACAAGCAAATATACTGATACCGTGATACGTGATTATTCTTGGAACAAACACCGTGATCACTGATTTGAGGCTTGACTTGTCCCCGTTTACCATTTCCGGTGGCAGTGGGCAGCTTCAGCAGCAGTGGGCAGTGGGCAGCTTCAGCGGCAGTGGACAGAGCAGCTTCAATGGTAGTAGGCCGTGGTATTTACAAGTTTTCCTTTGTAATTTTATTATTTCAATTTTCCTTAAAAGTTTAAAAGTTTAAAACCAAAAACCCAGGCATGTAGACCTGTGTTCTCTGTTCTCTGTAGACCCGTGTTCTCATTTCCAAAGATTACTGTTTCCAAAGACTGTCTTTGTTCACATGCCTTAGCATTGCTTTGTGGGCATGACGTGCTGCTCAAGGGTAATGAATCATTGTAAAAATTTATCAACAGTGATAAGTTTTTCAAAACTTACGAGCGACACAGTATTCTGAAATCATATATGATTATGATATCTCAATATTAAAAAAGGAACATTATGGGTGTACAATCCCACAAGCAGAATATCATATCATATTGCCTGTAGCTTTGTGGAAATATTTAATAAGGTGATGACCATAGTTGGAAAAAAAAGGGTAGCTGTTTGCACATTCATGAGTCCCTTCCTACCGCAGGATACTCTTACGATTAGTCTCTCCATTAGTCTTATGCTATAAAAACAATTTCAAAACTTATGCCCAAGGTTTGTTAGAGTCTCAATGTAAATTATGAATCTCCTGTATTTGTGGATCTTCAATGCCTTTAATATTATATGGCATCGAAACCAGAACTGGAAAAGAGACCTCTTACTCTGTAATTTGAGCCTATAGATTCTTGTAAATCAATTTGGAATGAATTTAATAATTTATGAAACATTCATTCCCGAGCCAAATAAGTTAATAAGTTAATAACCATCAAATTATAAACTGTAAATGCACACATACAGGTTCAGACATTTTTGGTCAAATAGAAAGTAGGATTGAGACCAGCCATAAGCTGTGATCAACTGATGCTGTTAAATGGCGAAGGGCTATTTTGGACAATGGCTAAATTAAGTATCAAAATCTGCCAATTTCTCACAGCATTTTGAAAACATCATGTTAAGATTAAAACTAGGAAAATATGCCTAAATGAATAAGCGTTTTTGTGGAAGGGTAAGGCTGCCACTGTTTTAACTTTTAACTTTTTGGGATTGCTTTACCACAGAGCACACCATGCATGGGGCAGGTGGATAATTAGACATCAAGAAAATTCTAGACCACTATCAGGTTGAGAAGAATCTCCTATGAAAAAATTGTGTTTTTATATGGGAGAGACTAAACATTCAAAGCAAAGTTACAAGCTCAAGCTCCAGCCAGAATGAGCAATTTCAATAAGGAGAGAAGCTGTCTTGAAATTAGAGCAGGAGGCAGAAATGCTAACAGCCTAACACTCCTTGGCTGTGTAGGAGGAAGGGTCTGTACGACCACAGCCTGATTCATTGATAGGCATCCTTGCAAATGAACCTAAGCTGCATAGTTATTTTTAATTTTAAAGCCTGTGTGTGACAAAATCTGTCCCAAGTTTCAACTTTCACTCAAATAGCTGAGTCTAGCATTTATCCTAGTATGTATTTTGAATTTTCAGTTTTAGTAGTAGCCTTGAGCTCTCTCACATAGTTGTCACAGTGTCATGGTTACACGGAAAAGATTCAAAAGAATGTTATGCTGTCATAAAATATAGCTTAGTCTCTCATTAATATTTATTATTAACATCTATTAAGTTTTAACATAACTTTTACTTTGAATTTTGTTAAATATAATTATTAAAATTTAATATTATTATATTACCCGACGAACCCACGCACCCTGTTTCCAAAAATGCCGTCCCCGTCCCCGCACCCACGTTTCCTGGCAACATAGCTAAATTATTTTATTATAGCACACTTGGTTTCATGTTAGGTCATATTGTGTCGCATAATTGGGTAATGTCTCGAGGGTTTGGTCTAAATGTGTATTTCCCCTTCTAAGTGTTGATATTGTAATAATTTGATGTAAACATTATTTTAGTGCATGGTCCCTTATAGTTAGACACTATGGTTAAAATATTTGAGGGTGAAAAAATAATTAAATCCCCCCTAGTCAATTAATTAAATTTTTCAGGCAAAATTAAATAAAAATCCTAAGCCAAAAAATTAATTAATTTTGAGTAAAAAATGAATTATAGAAAAATTAAATTCTCTCCAAGAAGAAAATAATCATAAATTCGTGGGTCAAAGGGGAATCAATTTTAGGAGGTCCTCCACCAAGGGAAAAATTGATATTTTAACAAAATTTGACCCCTTGGATTTTTTTTTTTTTTTTGTAAGTTGGGGTGAGATTCTCCGATTTACATGTCCATTATGTACCTTTCTACCGGGGAAGGGTAGCCCAAGATTTGAACCCAAGACTTCCGGTTCGGTGAGACTTCATTTCCACGACCCTTGCCGCTTGAGCTACCCCATGTGGACGTTGACCCCTTGGATTTTGGTGGTTAAGTCAAAGTCAATTTTTTGAGGAAATTAATCGAAAATATTAATTTTTGGATTAATAAAAAATGGTTTTCAAGAGAAATTCGATTTTTTCCTCAAAAATAAAAAATTCAACGATGGAGATTAAAAGAAGATCAAATTATTATCGACGATGGAGATTATTTTGACGAGGATCAAGCCAACTAGCCGTTATTTTCCGCTTTGAGGGGTTTTCTCTATATAAGAAAGCTATGGAGTTGCTATTTGACATCTTGGGATAATCTTTGGGTGAAATAATTTTCTACTAATGTATTGAGCTTTTGTTCCACTGGAATTATTTTTTTCATAATAGAAAGACTTTGGGGTTTCAGTTCATGTTGTTCTTTTATCTACTGATCTGTGGTATGTGCTAGTTTGTTTGTTTATGCTCTATATTGTGCCAAATATTGCAGCGGTTGTTTCATTTGTCGGGGATAAGAACATTCTATTGGTACAAGTTATCTTAGGTGATCTGATTCACTATATGATCTAACAATTATCTTTAAGATTGAATAGAGATTTAAATGTATTCTAGCCCTTGGGCTCCAAGTTCACAGGCTGTGGGGAAGGACTAACCTTGTTTGAGCTCTGAGATTTCATTGTAATTTGTGACGAATTATTTTTTAGGAGGGTTTTGGCCAATTAATTTTTTGAAATTATTCATCCATAATATTTATTTAAAAATTTTCAAAATTTCTATTTAATCTTGGGCTACAAAGATTTAATTTGCTAATGAGAGCTAATATTTGAATTTTGTAAATATTTTATATTTGTAAATAAATCTAACCCTTGTTTTAGTTTTGTAGCACTTGGGGTTTTGGGTTTTTTTGATTTTTTATTTTTTTGTATATATTGGGGTTTTGGGAATTCTTTTTATTCATTTGTGCAAGTGAATCCTCAAGCCACCAAGAGAAATCGAATTTTTGTGAAGGAACTAGCCCTAAGGCTAGGATTTGAAGGGTTTCTCTCCTCCAAGTAAGACATCTAGCGTTATTGAGGAAATTCATTGGGGTTTTAAGGAAAATCTAGGCCTGGGAAGGCAATATCTAGCCTCTAGCCCTCATCCAAGCTCAACGCTCAAGCAATAGAGGAAGATGCTTGCCCTACAAGGTAAAATTTTGGTATTTTTGTGGTGATTTTCGGTGTTTTGGGCTAATTTGTGCATGTTTGCAGGGGTCCGAGTTCTTTTTAAGGCCTAACTAGTCCTTCTAGGCCTTGTCGTGGCATCTTCTAGCTCTGCTGTCAGCCCTTAGGGGCTTTTCTCTTGTGCCGCAGCCTCTAACCCTTAAGCCGTTGCCTTATCTCCTCTTCCTGTGGCCTTAAAAGGTCTCCTATCCCTCTTGGCAGCCCTTCTGAGGCCTTATTCCCCAAGCCGCAAGCTTATTTAGGCCTTTGGGCCTTGCCGCTCCCTCCTTTACCCGTCTTAGTCCTTAGAGCCTCTTGCCTTGAGCTGCAGGTCATTTTTGGCCTTGTTTCCCTAGGCCGCATGCCTATAAGGCCTTCCTCCCTCATCCACTGCCATTCCCTTGGCCTTTCAGCCCTTGCATTGGCCTCTTAGCCCTATCATATGCCTCCTTCTAGCCCTAGCCTCTCCTTTGCCATACCTCAGTCATATCTTGAGTTAGCATTGGTTTTGTGGCTCTAACATCTTGTTTTGCAGGCATCCCAAGTGGTTTTGGAGCTAATGGTTGTGGTTGCAGGTGGGCAAGTTCTTTGAAAGAGTCTCACTAGTTACCAAAAAGGCCGTAAGGCCTAGGGGTTTGCTCTCTCTATTCCTCTTCTCTCATCACTGTTTCATATATAATTCTGAAGCATATTATGATAGTGCTATGTTCAAGGCTTAAACACATATAAATCAAGTCTAAACTCATTAATCATTCCTCTAAGGCAACAAATATTGATCTTGTGGATGTATCGGTTGCATAAGAGTGAAATTTTGAGGACTGTGGTTGAATTTCAAGGTCTAATCAATGTTGCAGGAAGCGTCCCCCCCGGTTCTAAGGCCCGAAGCGTGTCCCATGCGGATGCGTCCAAGAAGTGTCCCCGGAAGCGCTCTTCTGCCTGTTTTGGACGCTTCCTGGAAATTTCGGAAGCTTTCCTTCAAAGCGCGCTTCGTACGACGCTTCAACAGTACGAAGCGTGGCGCTTCATACGACGCTTCGACAGTACGAAGCGTGGTGCTTCGGAGGGCGAAGCGTACGCTTCTGGAAAAGCGTCTAGAAAATCGTTTTTTTTTTTCAATTTTTTTTTTAATTTTAGGTGAGTTTGCTTGTTGGGGGTGGGTCCACCTTGGGTTAGGGTGAGGAATGAAGGCAAAAAAATTATTAAAAATAAATAAATATAGCAGATGCTCCCTCATGGTAATGTTAAATGCTTAAAGTAAAAGTGACATTCTCCTTTATTTTTCATTTTTATCCTTTTACTTAAATTTTTAACATTACCATGAAATGACTCAGGATGTTTGAGAGTGGTTCCAGCCTCATTGGACTTCATATGGAGAAAATAGAATTTCATATCTTATTCAAAATTTAGCAGACTTAACAGTTTTCAAGAATTCAGGATCAATGGGATTGTGGCATTTCATTAGATTATATCAAGTATGAAGGTATGCAATTAGCATTTAATCAAGAGCACCAAGCCCTATATGTACCCTAGTGTTGGTGGTGTTAATTGTTGAACTCCTTTGTCACGCGGCACGCCCTTAGCAAAAAATTACCTTTCAATCGAGTCAAAATCATCGATCAAGCATGTTAAGCTTTTTCTACCATATTTTAAGTCTTGAATTAAGTAGTTTGATCAAAATTGGGCAATGTTAACTAATATCCCTAGACAATCGAGGTAGAGGCAAAGGCTAGACAAGAGGAGAAGAATCTAGATTCTAGATGGTTGATGCTCGAATAATTAATCATTAATGTACAATGGATGTTATATCTATCTTGATTTATGCAAAAATATGCATGTTTTCATGTCTTCTACAACTAATTTGGTATTTGGGATGTTTGTTTTGAGTACTAATGCAAAAAAATATAATATATATATATATATAGCAGACGCTTCTGCAGACGCTTCGCTTCCTAGATTTTTGGAAAATGATGCTTCCACGTCCCCGCTTCGTCCCTGCTTCGTGCAACATTGGGTCTAATATATCACCTACAGCCACTTTAAGTCACTTACAACAGTAGTATAAACACCTAACAGTGGCATAAAGGCTAGCTAGTAATCATATCATATCATTGGTAAGTCATTTGTTTGGTTGGGCTTGCGTTTGCTTTGCATATTGCTTGTGAATTTATGCACTGTTGTGATCATTTGCTTGGCTGCCATCTCTTGCATCTATTGCACTTTGCATACATAAGCATATCACTGTTTTCTAACAAGAAGATAATTGCTTTAAAGATTGATTGACATTCTTGGTTTTATTGGCAATTGTTGTAATGTCCCAAATGAAATAAATGTGGAACAAACCCTTCACATAAAATTTACCATTCACTCAACAAAAGATTGCCATGTAAAACCAAGAAACTGGAAAAACAATAAATCCATAAATTGTACAAAAATCTCATTAAAAATCACAACATGAGGAACAATGAGAAATGCAGCAACAAAATCCAGCGTTATTATATAGAAATATATATGCCACTACAATAGTTGGGAATGGCCCTCCAAGATATGCTATAATGCTGATGCCAACCTCCAAACTAAAACAGGAAATCAATCACTACACCTGTGGATTTTGAATGAATCCACCAAGGGGAGATGGGTACTCGCCCAATCTCATTGAATCACCCGAGGGTTTCCGTCCTGGGGCTACTGCTGAAGTAGATAACCTCGTTCTCAAATCTCTCCACCAAACAATACACAAATCCAAGATGTCCCAAATGACCTTCTCCTCCTCTTTTTATAGATCTGATGGATAGATCTCCAAGTCTCTAGTAGCATCTTATTTTATTATTTAATTATTTTTCTAGAAGCTCCTCCATTGACTTTATCTTAAGTGACCCTTTTATTTTATTTTATTTTACAGTCACTTTTGGCCCATCTCCTCTAATTAATTATTTTTCCTTAATTAAATGACTAATTAAAGTCATTTTTAACTAAGGAAAATGGTAAATCGCCCACCATACTCCCTTCGGCCACTGGAAGTCACTTCTCAACATTCCATCCTGTAGATCTTCTTGTTTCGGTTCCAACGAGCTATTACACTAAGGTGTTCCATCAATTAGTCTCCTCGGAATGCCACCTCGAGCATAATTAATTTTCCATCAATTAATCTCCTCGGAATGCCACCTCGAGCATAATTAATTAAGTTATGCCAATAATAACCATGTTTTACGAGAATTATCAGAAAGGCACGAAACCAAAAACAAGATGTGCGGAACTGCTCATGATGATGAATATGCCAAGCGAATGCCATCGGACCCCATGAAAACTCCTCAAAACTCCATCAAAACCCCTGATGACATAAACTTGCTCCACTGACCTGGCCATCCCTTGCCCTGGAAATCCACCCTGACTATACTTTGGAGAAAAACAAAAATGGGGACATTACAATTGTTGTATGAGATAAGCTTGCTGCCCTCATTAGTTGTTATTTTTCTCTTAACATCAAGCTGGAAGCATATCATTATTGCCAAAGTTGCAAGTACTTTTACATGTTTAAAAACTTTGATACATTGTCTTGCTTAAAGAATAGCTGGGTTTATTGTATTGGAATACTTCTATTGTGTCATTGCTATCATTGGTTGTTGGACAAGTGAATACACTGCTATTCATTGTTATTGTGGAATAAGCATTTCTTGTGAGTTTATTTTGTAATAAGAGCACTAACATTGTGTTTTGCAAGTGAGCATCACATCTAAGTTCATTTTCTTGTAATATTGTTATTCACTATTTAAAACACCTAATTGATTATCATATTGTGATAAGAGTAATTTGGGTGTCTAAAATATCTCTTGAATTGCTAATTGTGATAACTTGTTGAAATATTGGTATTATCTAATTGGCACATCTACATTGTTAAGAAGAGCATTGGACTTGTGCACTTCACATTTATTATCATTTTAGAGGAATCCTCCATTGTGATATTGTCAATCTTAAATCTAATTGGTTCATTTAGCGTTGCTTTGTGAGGCATGTCTTTGCAAATTATTAAGAAGTTTCCCTCATTGTTCTAAATTGAATATCATTATAATTTGTCTCTAATTACTTAAAATGTTCAACAATCTCACCTAAAGCTTATCACGCATCTTGCACTTGCATTCGAGGATTAGCCTTGTATTAATTAACTTACCTCCAAGCATAAGCTTGGTTGAAAGACGATAGGACCACCTCTCTCACTCAGCTTGCGAAGTCTAGACCCTCACTTGTGGTTAACACGATGACCTTCCAGTTGTTAGAGCCACAGTCTTTGCAGCGCTAGAGGCATTGGGTGGTTAAAACTCCAAGGGAGGTATCGTTAATATAGCCTTTGCTATCTTTCCCTGGGTTTCTCTCCACAACCTACACTTGAGACTAGCTTCAAAACAACTGAGAGAAATGACTCATTTAGATAGGCATCTAATTTAAAATCAACCAAGATTTTGGATTTCATATAGGAGAGTGTGCATCCTAAGCAGCAACTGTTCATTCAGTGACTTGGTAAATAATTTGCAAGTGATTTGACTCCATAAGGCATTGGTATTTCCAATAATCTGATTAAATTGTGCTAATAATTGAACTTGCGAATCATCATTAACTAGGTTGCTAGGCCATTCAATTGTGTCTCTCGTACTAGTCGATTCCCGGCAAGTCTTTCATCCACACATTTCATAGGGACTATCCCCCATAGCCTGTTGTTGGGAGACAACTAGAACCGAGAGGTTAGGGATCAGAGTGATAACCCCTACCCTGAGTCGTTGTCACAGTCACCTATACAATTTGGGCGACAACAGGATGGATTGATAATTTAGAGTTTATTCAATTGATGACTTGTAGAAGGAAATTTAATTTAGTCCTCTGGATTCAACTGTCAATATATAGGGGGGAATGTAACCTATATTGTTGGTTTGTTGGTGCTTAAGGAACACTTTATTGGAGGCTTCTAGAGAGCGGAACTGGATATGAATTTTGTTTGGTGGGAGGTATTGTTGGTTGGCTGCTTGAAGTCCACTACAAAACACAATGGGCTTGAGCTTTGATTTGGTGGGGACTACAGTTTGGTTTATCTGGCAACAACTGTTAAAATATCCTAAAACCAACTATCTAAACAAACGTATCAGATCTAGTTACCCACTGGTATTATTAACTTTTGCATGCAACAAAAAATGAGAAAAGCAATCATACATAGTGCACAAATATTTTTGCCCTTCTAGATCAGTTCATCATTCAAAATTATCTTCAGAACTTACAATAGCTCCCTTACACGGAAAAATGGCTCTAAGAAATTAATTAATCAAACGAACAAGAAACTTGAAAATTACAAATTGCACGAAAATTGAGGTATCCTGCCCTCCAATCTGTATGAATGTATGAAATATGTATGAGGAAACATAATCCATACAAATGATTGTACGACCTGCCCTGCTGGGCTGTATGGCTGCTCTTTTCCTTGCTGCTGATTGGCTGCCTGTCCTTGCTGAAGATTGGCTGCCTTCTCCTTGTTGAACTGTCGTTGAAATCCTCACCAATGGTTGAAAATCAAAACTTTGATTTTCTCCTTCACTCATGTAACTTGTGAAATGAATGCTCTATGTGTCTCTGTCCTTTATCCTCATTCTTTTATAACTTTGACATGAGCCAAAAGCCTAATCTTCAATGGTTGAGATCTAACCATGAGATTAATGGCTTTCTTTTAATTAAATTATTAAGTGACACACTTTAGTCATTTGAGTAATTAAAATCCACTTTAATAAAAAAATGTTCTCTTTATTCATAAATTAATAAAGTGAACTTTTGAAAAAACATAGGATACTTTTAATGACGATTTCCATAAGTAGACACCCTCATGGAAATACCTGTCTGAGATACAAACACTAACACTCCCTCTTAGTGAGGAAGGTATTCTCCACCACTCCAAGCTTGTCTCGAACCATCCGAACTTGCCCTTCACCAAGGGCTTGGTGAAAATGTTTGGAAACTACTCCTCTATAGAAATATATTGAAGCTTGACTGCTCCTTTTAGCACCCTGTCTTTGATGAAGTGGTATTTGATCTCAATGTGCTTTGACTTGTTGTGAAACACTAGGTTCTCTGATAGTTTGATACGTCTTTGGTGATCCAAGTGAATCACTTTCAGCTCAAGCTTCTTTTGTTTAGAAACTAGAACTACATGAACATAATTATAGTAGTGGTTTTTCTACTCTTTAGCTCGCTGTTACAGTGGTTCGCTTTAGGAGAGATAGTGAGCTAACTGTAATCTAAGATGGCTAGGGAGAGTCAGTTAACTCTTACTCGATGAGAAGGAAACATCTAATTCTTGGCTAGTTGGGTAGAGTGAGGGAGGTCTTTTAGTTTCTTCGGTTGGTTAGGTAGAGCGAGGGAGGCTTTTTAGCTTCTTCAGTTTAGTAGCTTGCGAAGCCAAATGACTTCACTAGCAAGATTGGTGCCATGTACCCTGCCTCAGCTGAACTCAATGCTACCGAGGTTTGCTTCTTGCTGACCCCAAACTAACGCAACACCCAGAGGTGCTTTTTTGATCTGTATCACTTTTCCAGACTAAATTTGAGTACCCCTGCAACCTCACACCATATCCATGAAGGTACTGCAATCCATATCTTATTATGCCTTGTAAATATTTAAGCACATACTTTGCTACATCCTAGTGAACCTCCCTTGGTTCCACCGTGAACTAGCCTAGGATATTAATAACAAAGTTAATGTCTGATCAAGTGTTGACCAGATACATCATGAGCCAATCAACTGCTTATATTGTCTAGAGGCTACCAACTTTGAAATTGAAGAATCAATCTTCTTTAGGTTGGTCACCATATGAGTGGCCATCGGTCTGTTGTCCTCCATCTTGAATCTCTTCAAGATCTCTAGAGTGTACTTCCCCTATCCAAGGAAGGTCTTGCGCCATAGCTGCTAAATCTCAAATCCCAAAAAGTAATGCATCGGTCCTGTTGTCATTCAGATTGTACAGGCATTGCGACAACGACTTAGGTAAGGGGCCGTCACTCTGATCCCTGCCCTCTCCGTTCTAGTTGTCTCCCAACAACATGCTATGGGGGGTAGTCCCCATGAAATGAGAAAATGCGAGAACCATTGGTAACCAACAAATCCGGGAGACACGATTGAATGACCTAACCACTTGGTTGATTTTAGCAAGCTTAAAGATTTGGATAGATTTATATATGAGACCAGTGCCTTATGGAGTCAACTACTTGCTTTAGATCGATTGGAGACCAAATGACTGGATGAACAGTCTTTGCTTTAAGGAATGCTTATCTATCTTATATGAAATGTAAGATCTAAAATCTAGATGATATGCAAGATCTTGGTTAATTTTAGTTATATGCCTAGCTAGATGTCTCCCTTAATCCCTAGCTGTTTTGAGGCTAGTCTCAAAAGTAGGTGGTAGAGAGAAGTCAAGGTGAAGCAAGCAAAGACTTGGTTAACGATACCTCTCCTTGAAATCTAACGTACCCAATGCCTCCGGCATTGCAGAGACTGTGGCTCTGACAACTGCAAGGTCACCATTTTAACCACTAGAGAGGGTCTAGCGTTCGCAAGCTAAGAGATGAAGGGTGTTCCTATCTTTCTATCAACCAAGCTTATGCTTGGAGGTAAGTTAATTAATGCAAATCTAGGCTTAGGATGCAAATGCAAGAAGTGAGTGACTTCTTTAAGTGAGATTGTTTTAGATTTTTAAGTCCTCTTATAACGAAATTCAAGGACAATCTCCGCTTAAAAGTAATGCTCAAAAGATTCCAATGATTACAATTAGAATATCAAGTGACAAGGAAATGTGAAATGCTCTTCAAGATACAATGGACAAATTATGAATATCAACAACTATGAAACCTCAAGTCCAATGTTCAAAAGTTAATGTGCCAATCTAGAAACAATTTCAACACTTTAACAAGATGATTAGCAATTCGATTAGCAAATTTGAGTGGTTTATTATTTGCAATGATTATAATGATGAACAATACTTATTGTAGAAGTGAAATAATCACTTATGAGAGCAAATTACCAAGTTAGCAAAGTCCTTTCCAAATATGTGAAGCAATTATTACCACAGTGATTTTGCAAGAGTAGTCTAGCTACTTATACAGGAACAAATGAAACTAATCATGTAAGAGCAACAAAGTTTATTTCAATAGCCAAACTACTTTTATGTAATGCTTCTCAAAAGATAAACAAGAGGAGAACAATGCTATTTGTTAACAGAACTTGCAAATTAGATTTGCAAGTAATAATTTAACTGTTAGAGTAACAAGTCTACCGAGATGAGATTGCTTAACAGATTTTAATGAGCATTAGAATGCAACTAGACGCAAAGGATGCCAATGCAAATGCAAAGAACGCTGATGTAAGGGAGAGAGCAAGGCATCAATGACTTCAGCAGTGACAATTTCGAGACGGCTACCAAATGAACTCTCTAGAACAAATTCTTACCACCATTATCTTGTATTCAGAGATCTGTGATATTCACTTCAGCAGTGACAATTTCGAGACGACTACCAAATGAACTCTCTAGAACAAATTCTTACCCCCATTATCTTGTATTCAGAGATCTGTGATATTCATTTCAGACTTTAGTATGGCCAGCTCTCCAAAAGGGAAGAAGGATGTTGAAGATGGATGAACCAATTAAATGCCAATAAATTTTTTAATGTCTGTCACACATTCTTATCCCACTGCTGTGTATATTTTCAGACTTTTCAATGTTTATACCAGACCTTTAATTAGCTTAGCAGTCCTCAAAATTTGATGAAATACCAAACAACGTACTAATCCCAACAATGCAAAAAGCTTTCCAATTTGACAAGATGACCACTGATTAGTTTTTAAGCCACTGTTAGATGTATTGTTAAGCTGCTAATGAAATAGTGACAGAGGAAGAAGGATAAAGAAGCAAACCACTAGGCCTTATGGCCGTATTGATGCCCAATTGGGCTAATGAGAATCCTACAATAGTCATGCCCACCTGCAATCATAAAATTTATCTCCAGGACCACATGAGACCTCTGCAAATCGAATTATTAATGCCTAGAAATTGCTGTCAACTCAAGACAGGCCTGAAATGATGGCTAGAAAGAGATAAATGAAGGCTGAGGGCTAGAAGAGGGGCAGCAAAGAGGGTCTCAAAGCCTAGTAAGGTCACGGTGTAGCAGAGAGAGGTCTTTTAGGGTCTGCGATGACAAGGGAAGGCACAACAAGGGCTGCTGTCAAGTTTGAGGGGCTTATATAGGCTTGCGGCAGGGGATGAGAGCCCTTTAGGGCTGACAGCAAGGACTAAAGGCTCAAGGCAGGGGCTAAAGGCTCACGGCAGGGGTGTGAGAGAGGTATTTTGGGCTGCGGCTTCAGCAAAGAAGGCAATCAAGACTGCGGCAAGGGTTAGAGGAGGCTCAACTAGGCCTTAGAGACCTCAGAAAATTCAGACCCCTGTAAAACACCAAGAGGGTTAGCAAGAAACACCAGAATTGACCTTAAAACCTCAAAAAACTTACCTCTTAGGGCCAGCGACTCCTCTCCTTGGTCTAGCATTGGAGTTCTTGGACCTTTAGAGGCTAGATTTAGGCCTCTAGTGCTTGATTCAGCCCTTCCCACTCGAACGATTTTGCCCAATAGGCTAGACGTCTTGGTGGAAGGGGAAAACCCTTGAAACCCTTGCACAAAATTTGAATCTTCCTTGATGGCTTGTGGATTCACTTGCATAAATGAAATAAAATAGACCCAAAACCCCAAGATATATACAAAATTTAAAATAAAACCCCAATCCCCAATTTCTGCAAAACAAGGGTTAGAAAAAGTGATTTTACAAAATATTTACCCTTATCTACAAATATACTTTAAAATGATTTTTTTTGGAGAAATAGTTTTTTGAATAATGACACTGGATCAATGTGTTTCGAAAGTTATAGTATTAGCCACAACCTTTAGCGAAGTACAAAAATCACATAAAAATTCCCGGAGCCCAAACAAAGTCGGCTCCTCTCCAAAGTCTGTGAATTTGGAGCCCAAGGGTCAGTGTACCTGAAAATCTCTATATATTTCTTCAAGCAAATTTGTTAGACATATAATGAATCAACTCACTTAAGATAGACCAAAAATCTACCAATAGAATGTTTTTATCATCGACAAATGAATTAACAAGCTCATATAAAAAATTAGCACAATATAGGAAAACACATAACCAACACGTGCCACAGATCAATGGACAAAGAACACCACGAACTGAACTCCAAAGTCTTATTATTTTGCTCTCAATCATTCCCAACAGATTAATGGATCAATACGAGCGTTACAAAATTACATAGCCCAGAGCCAAAATTTTCATCATGACTTGAGAAGCAAATGACTTCTAATTTATAGAGAAATCCTCCAAGTGAAAATTAACGGCTAGTTGGCTTGATCCCTGTCAAAATAATCTCGACTATTAATAAAAATTTGATGATTTTCTAATCCCCATTGTCGAAAATGTTTATTTTTGAGAAACTTTCGAATTTATTTTAAAAACCATTTTTTATTAATTCAGAAATAAATATTTTGGATTAATTTCTTCAAAAAAATGACTTTGACTTAACCACCAAGGTCAAAGGGCTCAATTTTTCTTAAAATATCCATTTTTGTTTGAGTGGGAGACCTTCAATTTTTTTTTTTTACCCACGAATTTTTGCACTTGGAGAAATTAATTTATCTATAATTATTTTTTGACTCTAAATTAATTAGTTTTTAGGCTTACAATTTAAGTTTATTTTGCTAGAAAAATTAATTAATTGACACCAGAGGGGATTAATTATTTTTCCACCCTCAAATATTTAGCCATAGTGTCTAAGTATGAGGGACCATGTGCTAAAATATTTTTTACATCAGATAATACAAATTCAACCCTCAAAGGGAGAATACCTTTTTACAAATAGATCCTCAAAATAATTACCCAATTCCACGACACAATATGATCTAGTAGACCAAGTGATTTGTAATAAAATAATTTAGCCAAATAACTTAAATTATTCCCAAACCACTTTTACAAAGACTCGATATAACACTAGGACTCACTTAAGACTTTGTCAATGAATTCCACCCTAGCTTTGGGGTTTAAGCTAGAGGAAAAACTTTGCTGATTATCCGTGTTTAGAAACACACATAATGCGGTGAGGTTAAAAAACCTCCTAAGATGAAATTCGTTGCCAAAATCATAGGCTTACCTAGGTTGTTACATAATTAAACGGTCGTACTAACATCATTTACATTACAATTTGCAGAAATTGGGTTTACAATGATATGACAGGTAGCTCGCTGATGATTATCCTTCATCCCAAATTCTGATTCTAGATCTGACTTGCAACCTGTAATCAATCTCTCTGCACCTGTCAGAATGAGATCACCCACATACAACACCAAAATGAGGGGCTCAAATCCAACCAACCAAGAAGTATAGGTTGGGATTTGCCTCACTCTAGGTGATGCCTATACCGTGTAGATAACTATTAATTCTGGCATACCAAACCTTGGGTGCCTGTTTGAGTCCATATATAGATTTCTTAAGCTTGCATACGGGGGTCTCTTTGTCATGGACCTCAAATCCCAGTGGATGCTTGATGTAGACTTCTTCCTCAATGATGCCTTTGACTAAGGTGGTCTTCACATCCATCTGATGAATGTTCCATCCCATCTCAAAAGCTATTGAAAGAATTGCTTGAATAGAGGAGTATCTAGCTACAGGAGCAAAAATTCTCCTCATAGTCTACCCCTGCTTTTTGGGAGAATCTGTGAGCAAAAAGTCTGGCCTTGTATTTCTCCACGTTGCCATTTGCTACATGTTTTACCTTGTAAAGCCACTTGGAACTCATAATTGACTTACCCTTTCGTCTCGACACAATCTCCTAGACATCATTCTTCATGATGGAGTTGTGCTCCTCCACCATGGCATCTTTCCACACCTGTTGGTTGGCCGCTTCCTCAAACTGGAAGGCTTTGAGTCTATGATGCTAGTCATTAAAGCCATGTACGTTGGAAGCTTCCACAGAGGTCTGCCTTCCCTAAGAGTGGTCCTGAGAGGCTCGACATGCTCTTGAGCATCCCACAAGGTCTGCTTTGCTTACCTAAGCCTCCTGATTGATGTTGAAGGAACTGATTTCTCCTCTTGCACTGAAGGCTGGTTATCTCTGCTACTAGAAGTCTTTGCTCTCGGCTCCTCCTTTGGTTCCTCCTCCTGAGGCCCCTCTGCAACTGTTGGTAGGTCTTGAGATTTTCTAGATGCCAAGTTCTCCTTGAACTTGACATCTTGGCTCAACCCTGTCTTCCACTAATCTATAAGGAAGACTCTATAAGCCTTTGAATCCTCCTTGTCTCCCACTGAGATGCCCCTCTCACCCGAGGGCCGCAACTTTGTCCTCTTTTCCTCAGGTATGTTGATGTAGACTGGACAACAAAATATCATGAGATGTCTTATCTTAGCTTCTTGCCTATAAGAAAGTTTCCTCTGGTGTCTTATCCTCTGAAATATGGTGTGGGCTCTTGTTCTACAAATACACAATTGTGTTGCATCCCTTGGTCCAAAGAAACATCAACAAACTTTGATCATGGATCATGACCTTCATCATACTTATGGTAGACAAGTCCTTCCTCTTTGCAACCCCATTTTATTGCGGGTTGTAGGCCACTGTCTTCCCCCCTTAATCCCTGCCTCCTTGTAGAAATCTATGAATTCATTAGAGGTGTATTCACCCTTGTTGTCTATCCTTAACACCTTGACCGTCCTTCTTGTCATGTTCTCCTCTTAAGCTTTGAAAGCTTTGAAATGATTAAAGACCTCACCCTTGGTATTCATGAAGTAGATCTAGGTCTTTTTGGAGAAGTCATCAATGAAGGTCACATAGTAAGATGCGCCCTTTATTGAAGATATTGACATAGGCAGTGCTAAATCAGAATGGATCGAGTCTCGTTGCTAAGGAAGGACTCCTCACTCAAATTGTCAAAGTTCCAAGGAAGCAGAAGTGCCAACTTTTTCAACAAGGATCGGATCACATATCAACAGTCTGTGTGTCATAGTCATCCCATTCTGCAAGTTATATATTGTAAATGATCTTAGTAAAACCATGAGTCTATGTAACAACCTAGGTAAGCCTATAATTTGATGACGAATTCCATCCTAGGAGATTTTTTAACCTCACTGATTATCTGTGTTTTTCGACATGGCTAATCAAAAGAGTTTTTTCCCTCCAACTTAAACCCCCAAAGTTAGGGTGAAATTTATTGTCGAATTATTAGGTGAGTCCTAGTGTTTTAGTCGAGTCTGATGTAAAAGTGGTTTGGGAATAATTTAAGCTAATTGGCTAAATTATTTTATTACAAATCACTTGGTTTACTAGATCATATTGAGTCGCAGATGGGTTGTGTCTTGAGGGTCTAGGACGAATGTGTATTCCCTCATTGAGTCTTTAAATGAAAAAATCATATGTATTAGAGGGATAGAAAAATATTCAATCCCCTCATGTGTAAATTAATTAATGTTTTTGGCAAAATAAAATCAAATCTTAAGTCAAAAAATTAATCAATTAGAGTCAAGTTAAATTGTCTTAGGAAAATAAATTCTCCAAATGGAAAAATTCGTGGATCTTAAAAAAATCAAATTTTAAAGGTCCTCCACCAAGGGAATATTGTCTTTTTCAAGAAAATTTGGACCTTTGGACCTTGGTGGTTAAATCAAAGTCAAAGTTTTCAGGAAATTAGTTCTAAATAAATAATTTCGAGCTTAATTAAAATGGAATTTATGATAAATTCGAAAATTCCTCGAAAATAAGAAATCAATGGCCAAGATTAAAAGATTTTGAAGTATTTATCAACGGCTAAGATTATTTTGACAAAGATCAAAGAAACTAGCTGTTATTTTTCCATTTGGAGGATTTATCTATAAATTAGAGAGTCATTTGAGTCTCTAGTCATCTTGATCTCTGGCTAGAAATTTTTTGTGGAAGCAGCTTTGTAACTACTGTTCCGTTGGAAACTATTTTTTCAATCATAATAAAAACTTTGGGGTGCAATTCAAGGTGTTCTTGCTTATTGATTTGTGGTATGTGCTGACTACTAGCATCTCTAGGTTGTGCTGAATATTGGTAAGATTTGTTTTTTTCATTAGATGGAGATAAACCATACTATTGATAGTTTTTGGTTAACCTTAGATGGTTTGATTCTCCATGTGATCTAACAAATTATTTTGAGATAAATTCAAAGTGCTTGCTGGCCTCCAAGTTGGCAAGTTCACAAACTTGGGCAAGAATCACTGTTGCTTGGATTCCAAATATTTATATGGTGGATTAAATCTTCGCTAAGGTTATAGTATACATCGGGGTTTCTAAAGTATTTTCAGCCATTCTTCAAAAGAAAAAACTCCATAAAAATATTTTTCTCAAAAATTTAAATTTTTTTAAAAACCTTGTATATTTGTAGATCTAACTTGTAAATTATTTTTTCTAACTTCGGTTTTGGGGATTTTTAGCAATTTTGTATATATTTGGGGTTTCAAATTTTTGTACAATTTTTTATATTGGTTATTTGGGTTTCTATTCTAAATTTGTATCAGGATTGAGGAAAGAAATTGACATTGGAGACCTCAACAATCCTAGACGTCTAGGGTTTTCAGGCTATTTTTGCAGGTTGCTTATTTTCAAATCGGGGAAAAAACCCATTTTCTAAAGGCCCTAGCCTTTGCCCAACCTAAAAGGCTAGTGTTTGGGATTTATTTTGCAAGCATTATGAAGACCATAAGCCTTACAAGGGCTAGATCTCATTGCAAACAAGGGTTTCTTCAAAGGATTGACATTTTATCTCTAACAATTTGTTTTGTAGCAATTTTGGTTCAAATCTTGTGTTTTCAGGTGCCAAGTACATTGGAGAAATTTTGGCAAATTTGGGCAAGTAATCATCAAAACCGTGGGCTTAGGGTTTGACCTCTAAGCCCTAGTTTTATCTTTGATTTATTACAACAGTCAAATCAATAACAATTAAGCCATAAAATCACATTCTACATGGTCAAAATTGTTTAAAATTGCAAAATTTTCATTTTCATAAATTTTGGCTACTTGGACATCCTAGATCTAGCCTAGATCTAACTTTTATGCTTGTTGGAATTTACTGCATAACTGAAATTTTCAGATCTGAAATTTCTGAAGCATAAACTTAATAAGAGTCTAAAACTTGAAATTTTTATTTTCTGTAAATGTTTCTATTTCTAGGCAATTTTGACATTGATTGTAACTAAATTAGCTTTCTGATCTGTCAATTATTCAGTGTTGTAGTAAATAAATCAGATCTGAAAGTTTCTGAATCTCTCTCTAAAAACCCCCAAAATTGATTTTTTTCAAGTTGGGTGAATTTTACTATTTTTGGGTATATTGGGCATTGTTTCTAACATCTCTAGCTTGCTGATCTGTGGGTCAATTTACTGCTGTAATAACTTATTACAAGTCTGAAATATTATTAAATACATCTTCATAAAGTAAGCTAGACACATAAATTTACTTCTGCTGGTCATTGGAAAATTTTGTACTTCATATGTTGGGCAAATTTTATAATTTAGAGTGATTTTTCTACTGCTGTCATAACATTAATAAGCGCTGAAATTTTCAGAAGTTATTGTTGATTTAACTGTTGAGATCTAACACTTGTGTGGTTTACTCTAAGTTTGTAAAATTTCCGGAATTTGGCACCTAAAGCACTTCTACATTTAAGCTCCAGATTTGATCTTGTGATAATTGGAATCTAATTGGCATTTTTGTCTTTTATAATCACTCTAAATCTTGACATCTAAGTTTTCATTTGGCTATCTTGAATGGTGATTAGTTTATTTTAAAGTGGTATCGAACATTGTTGAAAAATTGACATTTTACATCTTGTGAGAATTTGTTGAAGTTTTGCACTGATGTCTCTAAAGCAATTTATTTTGTTCAAGATTGTCATTTCATCATTGTTAAGTACTCTTGCTATAAGATAATTCACACTAAGTACCTAAGTAACATAAACAATCTTAATTCAAGATAATTTCACTCATCATCTTGCATAAGCATTCTAGGATCTAGCTTGCATTAAAACTTACCTCCTAGCATAAGCTAGGTTGATAAAGATATACGACAACCCTTCTCACCTAGCTTGAGGGGCTTGGCAACTCTTCAGTGGTTAACACAGTGACTTTGCAGTCGTCAGAGCCATAGTCTCTACAGCGCCAGAGGCATCGGGTGATAGGAGCACAATAGAAGGTATTGTTAATCAAGCCCTAGCTTGCTTCCTGTTGGTCTCCTTCCCACAACCTACCTTGGAGCCCAGCTTCAAAATAGTTAAGGGAAGGTTACATTTAGACTAGGCATATAATCTAAAACTAACCAAGATCCTTGCACTTCACGTAGATTTTAGGACTTGCATTTCATATAGGTTAGTCAAGCATTTAAGCAACGGGTGTCCATCCGGCCACTTGGTTTCAATTTATAATAAGCAAGAATTGTGACTCCATTAAGGCATTGGTCGCATTACTTGAAAATCTAATCTAATCAATAAATCTTGCTCTAATTTAACCAAGTGTCTAGGCCACTCATCTATGTCTCTCAGGCAAGTTGGTCCCCAACTTGTCTTCCTTCACTTCATCTCATAGTGATTACCCCCCATAGCCTGCTAGTTGGGAGACAACTAGAACAAAGTGGGCAGGAATCAGAGTGGCAGCCCCCACCCTGAGCGGTTGTCGTAGGTGCTTGTACAATCCGAGCGACAACACCTCAAGCCATAGAAACATCAACAAACTTTGACCATGGGTCATGACCTTCATCGCACTTATGGTAGACAGGTCCTTCCTCTTTGCAACCCCATTTTGTTGCGGGTTGTAGGCCACTGTCTTCTCCCTCTTAATCCCTGCCTCCTTGCAGAAATCTATGAATTCATTAGAGGTGTATTCACCCTCGTTGTCTACCCTCAGCACCTTGATCGTCCTTCTTGTCATGTTCTCCTCTTGAGTTTTGAAAGCTCTGAAATGATTAAAGACCTTACCCTTGGTCTTCATGAAGTAGATACAAGTCTTTTTGGAGAAGTCATCAATGAAGGTCACATAATAAGATGCGCCCTTTATTGAAGATATTGACATAGGTCCTGCTAAATCAGAATGGATCAAGTCTCGTTGCTAAGGAAGGACGCCTTGACATTCTTGCCAAGTGCATACCCTTTGCACACCCATTGCTAGTCCAAACTGAAGTTTGGAAGCCTAGTGATCATTCTTAGTAATGGTAGAGCTTTGTGATGGAGATGTCCCATTTTGTTGTACCAAAGCTCACACATGCTCTCATGGTGTGCACTAGTGCCCGAGTAGGTTGAGCTTGATGTCTCTATAGGTTCCCCTCTTGGACGCCAATCCTAACTTTAGTCTCTGGACTGTCTCCCTTTGGGTAGATGAACACTTGCCCCCTTCAGAATTAACCTCATAATCTTTGTCCTCCATGAATGAGATGGACCAAAGGTTCTTCTTTAGGCCAGGTACATAGTTACCTCTTGTGCATTAAAGGACCTTCTTGACTCAACCTGGAACTAAGCTGTCCCCTGTCCCCTCTCTACATACTTGGCATTATCTGCAAGCTCAATATGGATTCGTGAGTTTTCCTTTGCAAAACTATTGAATAACTCTCTAGCCTCTTTCATGTGGCGGGAGGCACCACTGTCCAAGTACTAGGCGCTTCTAGCAGTGGTGCAGGTAGAAAGGAAAGACACGAGTGAAAAGTCAATCTAGAACTTGGAAGCAAGCTCGCTCATCTGTCTTTTCTATTGTTGCGATTGTCTGCGACTTCCCCTTGTCCTTCTTCCTCTGTGGACACTAAGAAGCAAAGTGGCCATTCTTATGGCAGGTATAGAATTTGATCTTGTTTATATCTCGCTTCTTCCTAGACTGTTGCCCCTCTCCCTTGTTGGTACACTTCCTGATGGAAACTTTTCCTTTAGTCTTCTTTGTCTTGCTGACCAGAGCTAAGTTTTCATTTGTTGTTGCTCTGCCTTGCTTACCGGTCCTAGTCTCTTTATAATTATAGGTCTCCCCTTGGAAGCAGTCATCCCAGAGTCTCTTCTAGTTGGGAAGATGCCTCTGGGCACAGATGCCCATGATGAATGGCTCCCAAGCCTTGGTGAACCCATTGAGAGCAACATTCACTAGCTTTGCATCCAATACAACTTCTCCAATAGCTGCAAGTTGGTCACAGATCTGTTTGATCCTAATAAGGTAGCTAGTTACATTGTCGGAGGAGTTCATTCTGCACTCTTTGAGCTTAGTTTTGAGAATCATTTTTCGACTCATGTTATCATTTTGAAAAAGCGATACTGAGACATCAAACATCTCTTGAGATTTGGGTTTTTTTTTGCAACATGCAAAATCAAATGATTCTTAATAGCTTCAATGATCTGTTGATTTGAGGTAGCATCAAATGTGCTCCCGGCCTCAAATTTGCAGGGAGGCGTGGGCACATGAATTCCAAAGAACTTAGAAACCGTTTTGGGAAATTTTACCCAAAGATGATTATATTAAAATAATTAATATTTTTAATGGAGTTCCTAAGTCTAAACTTAGGAAAATTAAAATATTAATGGGTATTAATCTAATTGTTGGTGAATCTTCTAGATAAAGACGAAGATCAAGTCAAAACGATCTGAGCCTTTGATTAGGAGTTAATCTAGGATGTTGGTTGTCCAACAGGAAGATATAAGAAGGGACTTGAGGGTCATTTGGAAAATACACACAGAGAGATCAAGGAAATTGATTTTCTGAAGTGAGAAGTTTTCAGGAGGAAAAATTGATTGAGAAGATTTCTTGCAGCAGAGGGGCAGTGAGAATTCGGAAGAAGGAATTTCCGGAGAGTACGAGGTAGAGGGAGAACAAAAAGACATCTAGAGGAAGGCTAATGTTGGCCCACACAGTGCTGATGCAGAGGCAGCGCAATCCTTGAGGGGAAGTCGAGTTTCCTGCTAAGGGAAGTCGAGTTTCAGTTGCTGGAAGCCGGGGTGTGAGTCCAGGAGGCAGAAGTTTGATTTTCTCAGCCAGCAGAGGATCTGGAAGAGGGGCAGTGTAATACCTAGGAGGGGTGACGCAGAAACTGCCGGGAGTGACGCAGTTTTGCACAGAGACCACACAGAGGGTGACGTAGAAACTACCGGGAGTGACGCAGTTTTGCGTAGAGACCACACAGAGGGTGACAGAGCCTCCAGTTTAGTAGGATTGGTCACTGATTCTCCAGTGACAGGGTGAGATCATTTCACCAGTCTTTTGTTCAGTATTCTTTTTGTATCGGATTTCTAGTTGAGCATCCTAGAATTGTACTCAAATTTTCTCATGCATAATAATAAAACCCTTAGAGTTGCTGCACTATTTTTCCCGCATTGGGTTTTTTCGGGGACTATTGTCCAAAAATAATTTTGTCCTGTGTTTCTATTTTCTTTGCTCAGTTTCTATGTTTCAGAATCATATTTAAGTTGGTGTAGATTGCTTCAGTAATTTACTTCAATGTTTCAAGAAGAAATCTGAAATAAGCTTGTAATGTAATTTACAATCTAGGTGAAGTATATTCAGTTGGTTGCAATAGGATTCTTGAGATTGTTAGATCTAGGAATTTTCCCGTGGTATCAGGGCGTTTGATGTGAAACAGGAAGAGCAGATCTAACACTGAAGCAAGGGTCAACTTGCTACAACAAGCAACAGTTCGAATCCCTTGAGGGATTGTGCAGTTCTAGCTAGGAGGGCTATATTTTTGTGGGTGTCTCTCTCTGAGTGAGTCAACAGAGAGGTAAGATTGTCGGATCGAGAATTTTCCAAGGCAAAGGGAACCATGCAGAGCATCAACGCAGAGCTAGAGGGATGCAGTTTTTTGCAAGTTGAGTGCTGGGTAGAAAAGTTGTCAAAAGGAGGAAGCAGATCACATAGTGAGGGAATACTTCCTCAGTGATTTCTTGCCGAGGAAATCAATATTTCTCATTTGCTGAGCAACAAAGGAGCAACAGACTTACCAACTCCATCAGGGAGTGTGTAAGCCAGCCTAGAAGCTACGCAGTAGGGAGAAAGAGGGAGTTGTTCGACAGTTTTCGGAGGAGATGGCAACCAGTGGCTTGAGGGATCAGGACAGGTTGGACGGGGCTTCCAACTACGTCATCTGGAAGGCTAGAATGTCTTTCCTTCTAGATGAGCATGCCCTCAAGATGTATGTTGATAGTGTGGTAGCTGAACCTGCAGATGTAGATCCTTTGAAGAAGTATAGAGCTGAGATGGCGAAGGCGAAGAGGATGATCTTGGATGGAGTCAAGGATCATGTTGTATGTCACGTTGCTAGCAGAGGGACTGCTAAGGAGATGTGGGATGCCTTAGCCACATTGTATCAGGGATCTTTCGAGCAGTGGAAGATGTACTTAGAACAAAAGTTGAGATCTGCACAGATGCAAAAGGGAGAACGTGTGGATCCATTCCTCACGAAACTGAAGGAGACCTGTGATGAGCTGTCGGTTGCGGGACATACACCTTAGGATTCAGAGTTAGTGAGACTGGCTCTAAATTCCATCTCAGATGAATGGCAAGTCTTTGTTTAGAGTATTCTGAGCAGCGCAACGTGCCAAATTTGGACGAGATGTGGGCAGTTTTGAAACAAGAAGAGTTGAGGAGAGACCTGGTCAAGGTCAAACTTGACGGAAACAACAAAACAGTGGCTCGAAGCCCAAAGTAGAAGAGGAGGATAACACAACCCTTGCATCGAAGGGACAACAGGGGCAACAGAGACGAAAGAAGGACGTCTCCAAGGTGAAATGTTTCATATGTGGCGAGATGGGCCACTATGCATCCCAGTGTCCCTTGAAGAAAAAGGACAAGGATGAGAAGCATGATCCCAAGGTTGCAACCGCAAAGATTGAATAGGAGGAGTTCGCCATGACAACCAAGATACCTCTAGGAGGGAGGTGGGCTAATATAAAACTGTAGTTCAATAGAGCTACAGATGGGCAGGATCCTTGCAGAGCTCGCCTCTTGGATCATCACCTTGCTACGGGAGCCCATGATCAGTAGTAGCGGGATGGAGGAGTTTTTAGTTGGTGCCATGGAGTGTTGATTCGACAGATGCAGTAGTTAGTAGCGCCAGAATGTGAGCAGCACAGAGCAGAGAGGCAGCAGTGCGTGGAGGCACAGTGCAGAGCTTCAGCAGCGCAGTGGCTTCAGAAGATAGCGTGGGACTAGCAGCAGTTAGGATTTCAGCACTGAGGTGTATCCACTAGATACTTGTCCAGTTTTGGGTGTTTTCAGTTGCTTCTCTCAGCAACTGAGTTGCAGTACGGATGCAGTGTTAGCAGTGGTAGTGCTAGCAGCATAGCAAATGCAACATTTGAGAGGGAGCTGTAGTACAGATGTAGCATTGATAGTGGCAGTGTCAAAGGCAACAATACAATAGTAGCAGCAACCCAGTAGTTGGTGGACAGCATATTAGACATCAACAGTGCAGAGGACGATGCTTCAAAGTCAGTCTTCAGAGCATTATATTGCTAGAGCACATTCCTCACTAATAGGGAGTGTTGATTTGAGGTAGCATTGGATGTGCTCTAGGCCTCAAATTTTGTAGGAAGGCTTGGGCACATGCATTCCAAAGAACCTAGAAATCGTTTTGGGAAATTCCACCCAGAGACGATTATATTAAAATAGTTAATATTTTTAATAGAGTTCCTAAGTCTAAACTTATAAAAATTAAAATATTAATGGGCATTAATCTAATTGTGGGTGAATCTTCTAGATAAAGACAAAGATCAAGTCAAAACGATCTGGGCCTTTGATTAGGAGTTAATCTAGGCCGTTGGTTGTCCAATAGGAAGATATAAGAATGGACTTGAGGGTCATTTGGAAAATACACACAGAGAGATCAAGGAAATTGATTTTCTGAAGTGAGAAGTTCTCAGGAGGAAAAATCGATTGAGAAGATTTCTTACAGCAGAGGGGTAGTGAGAATCCAGAAGAAGGAATTTCCGGAGAATACGAGGCAGAGGGAGAACAAAAAGACGTCCAGAGGAAGTCTGACGTTGGACCACGCAGAGGCAACGCAGTCCTTGAGGGGAAGTCGAGTTTCAGTTGCCGAAAGTTGGGGTGTGAGTCCAGGAGGCAGAAGTTCGATTTTCTCAGCCAACAGAGGATTCAAAGAGGGGCAACATAATACTCGCAGGGTGACGCAGAAACTGTTGGGAGTGACGTAGTTCTGCGCAAAGACCACGTAGAGGGTGATGCAGAGCCTCCTGTTTAGCAGGATCAATCATTGATTCTCTAGTGACAGGGTGAGATCATTTCACCAGTCTTTTGTGCAGTATTCTCATCGTATCGGATTGCTAGCTGAGCATCCTAGAATTGTACTCAGATTTTCTCCTGCATAAAAATAAAATCCTCAGGGCTGCTGCACTGGTTTTCCCGCATTGGGTTTTTCCAGGGACTATTTTCCAAAAATAACTGTGTCCTATGTGTTTCTATTTTCCTTGTTCAGTTTCTTTGTTTAAAAATCATATTTAATTTGGTGTAGGCTGCTTTAGTAATTTACTTCAATGTTTCAAGAAGAAATTTGAAATAAGCTTGTAATGTAATTTACAATCTAGGTGAAGTAGATTTAGTTGGTTGCAGTAGGATTCCTGAGGTTGTTAGATCTAGGAATTTTCACATGATCACCCTCTATGCCTTTATGTGCTTAGTCCATGCTGCTTGCACTGCAGGGTCTACTACTGCTGGTGTCTATGTGCTCCCTGTTGTCGCGCGGATTGACACGACAACCCTTAGACCGGGGGCTGTCACTCTGATCCCCGATCCCTCCGTTTAAGCCTGTCTCCCGCGGCTAAGGGGGGTAGACCCTGTGAGATGATGAAGACCAACTGCCAAACAGTTGGTTGGGAGACACGAGACACGATATGAAAAGCACTAGATGGATTTGATTAATTTAGCAGACCAGTGCCTTAAGAGATTGTTATTTAAACAATTACTTGTTAGACGATATAGAAACATAAACCATGAACAACAATCATATGTCATCACAAGATATCAGCTAAATCACAATGCTCTTAGAATGACCAAAACGATATCCAGCAACTGAAAATTTTGAAGAGATAAATGCCTTAAAACACCACGAGTCATAAACCATTAACCAGATATCATATTCGTATCTCGGCTTGAAACTTCAGCATGAAAGATATAACACGATAAACAACTGAAACTGGATCCGAAAAAAAGAAAATTTTCCAATTTTTTTTTTTTTTTAATTCAATTATATCTAACAAAATGAAACGATAGCCTAACTTACGTCTGACACTAAACTAGACAAAAAAAAGGTAAATTGAAATCTACGCTAATAATTATATGTATGTACATCAAAAAATACGATTTAAGATTTGAATAAAAATAAAAACGAAACTATAATGAAATTGCCGTCGTGAAGTCTTTGATTTAATGCTTATCCTCTGCGCTTTAAACTGGAAAAGAAATTTACGCATAAACCCCATACCTTTGATAAATCACGCTTAAACCTTCAGCTATGGAATCAAGACCTACGACTACGCCTCAAAAAATTACGCAAATGAATAACAGTCGGCCATGCGAATTTTCGAATAACGTAATGGAGCACGATAAAAATCGTAACTTCTACGATGACAGACGACAATCAAATTTATGAGAGAAACTTACCTGGGCCGAGGATGAATACTAGCAAATAAGCTGAACGTTTTCCACGTTTACCTGAGCCGCAGATCAAATCGAAACCAGCTGCCGGCGTGAGTAGGGTTTGATGCCCACGCAAGTGCTTTCAAAAAATACGATGCCTGTAGTGATGGCAGAAGTCTGCAAACGATGGAAAATGTTCACGACGGCGGAAGATCAATAATGGGTCAGAGACTGCGCGTAGGAAGGAATACTCGCTGGAGAACGCTTGACCACAGAGGGTTAGACGTGCTGCGACCCACGGCTTTGTTACGAACTGATGAAAACCTGCGTCTCTGGCTCATACAAAAGAAAATCTCACGCAGGCACGGGAAGAAAACGATGATACGCTTTAAATTCAAACACCAGATTGCAGAAAAATGTGATCACAACAGTAAAAGTCATTTTAGCTGTCACCGTGCGTAAATACTGGAAAAAGCGGACTGAGAAAATCTCAATGAGTATATCATTTCGCTCAGAGATACTCCTTTCTCACAATGCTTACGGAAACTTTGACTGGTACAATATCCGCTTTGCGTTCTCACCACCGGATGACTCTGAGGATGGCGGAAAGGCGAACAATACACAGGTTTATGTCATTGTTTTTTATGGCAACCTGAAAAAAGAAAAGATCGCTGAAAAACCCTAATTAAACCCATATAAGCAAAACTCCAAAACAGCTAGTTCAGTTTAAATAATTTACAGATTTGGTCCCTTAACAGCCAGATTCGGCAATGAGCACAGGAATGTTTTAAAGAAATAAAAATTTCAGATTTTCACTGTGAAGAACTTCAGAAAATCTCTCATGCAAATAAACAAAGTAAACTGAATGATAGACCCAGGATCAAATCCAACTGGGCTCAGCAAAAAATGCTTGTGGGAGTTGGCTGGTTCAGCCGAGAACTTCCCCGAATGCCCACAAATTTCCCTCAGAAAATGTTTTCTGCACAGCTCAAAACAACCATCAGTAAAGAGGGCAAAAATGCTGCTAGATCTCAGGAAGTAATGGAGATACCTACCATTACTTCAGAAACCCTAACAGCACCCAAACCCTAGCAAGTGAACAAGATACCTGTGCTCACAATACTCTACAAAAAGCTATTATTAACGGCTGAAAATAACATATGCAGAAAATTAAACAATCTCACAGCATTTCAAGAGAGTAACACCAGCAAGATATGGACCCCAAAGTCTTCTTTTATTAACCAGAAAAAGATTTACAAGAGAGCTTCTTCAGTCTTAGACTCACAGATCTTCCTCATATCTGAAAATGACCCCTAGCACCCTACTTAAAGAAAATGACTCCAACGGCTAGTTCGAGTGATCCATGCTGAAATGATCTCGACCGTTGATGAGGATCAAGACATCTCTTGATCTCATCCGTCGATTAAAAAAATAATATTTTGCATGCATTCACTTAAAATATTATTATTTTATTATTTAGGATTTTTGTTCTATTTTTTAATTTTTTATTATTTTTTCTTTATTTTAATTTTTAAAATTTTTTAATTATTTTAATTCATTTTAAAATGGATCATCGAACTAAGCCTTCGGAGACATCACCTAGGACCTAGGACTTAGGACTCATGAGGGGATTTAAAACATTTTTCAACCCTCAAGACACATTACATCATGACTTTTACAATTTATATCTCAAGGGGACAAACCCACTTAACATAGACCCTCACAAAACACCCAGTTCTGCGACACAACTATAATCTAGCAGATTAACACACTAGGATTCTCCTAAAGTTCTAATGACAAAATCCATCCCGGCTTTGGGGTCAGGTTTGAAGGAAAACTCTGCCGATCATGGATCGGTGAGACGAAAAACCTTCCGGGACGTAGATTACCATCAGAAAGTTAGGTCCACCTAGGCAATTTACATACATGACTCATGTCTGCTAAGATTATTTACAATTCATACATGCAGACTGGGTTTTACAATCAAAATGATCAAGTTGCTGATGATGGTAGGATGGCACGGATATGCTGATCAGGTGCTGCCCGCTTTTGCCAAGAAAAGGGGGGGGTACTGCATGGGTAGTTGACCAGTAGAGGTCAACACTCCCTAAGGTTTGCGTTGGTGTTGGAGGAGGCTTGGACACAACTGCCAACAAGTTTTGCTTCCTCAAGATCACTGAGATTCTTGCCTTCCATAGCAAGAAATTCGAAACCCCATCAAGAGTCAATCGTCAACTTCGACACTGGTTACCAATATGGCTGTCCCGAGTGTTATCTCTCAAATTCGCTGAAGTAACCTGGAAATTATAGATCTTGTTTTCTCTCATTGTTAGAGCTCTGATACCATGTTAAAATATCCTAAAACCAACTATCTAAGCAAACAGATAAGATCTAGTTACTTGCTGATAATATTAACTTTTGCATGCAGCAGAAAATGAGAAAAGCAATCACACACAATGCACAAATATTTCTGCCCTTCTAGATCAGTTCATCATTCAAATTATCTTCAGAACTTACAAGAGCTCCCTTACAAGGAAAAATGGCTCTGAGAATTAATCAAACGAACAACAAACCTGAAAATTACAGTTTGCACGAAAATCATGGTAACCTGCCCTCCAATTTGTATGAATGGCTGTACAGCCTATTCTGCTGGGCTGTATGGTTTCTCCTTTCCTTGCTGCTCAGTGGCTGCTTGTCCTTACTGAAGACTGGCCACCTTCTCCTTGCTAAACTACTGCTGAAATCCTCACCAATGGCTGAAAATCAGATCTCTGATTTTCTCCTTCACTCATGTGACTTGTGAAATGAATGCTCTGTGTGTCTTTGTTCTTTGTCCTCTCTTTCTTTTATAACTTTGACATGAGCCAAAAACCTAATCTTCAACAGTTGAGATCTAACAGTGAGATCACTGACTCTCTTTTAATTAAATTATTATGTGACCCGCTTTAGTCGTTTTATTAATTAAAAATCACTTTAATAAAAAAATGTTCACTTTATTAATTAATTAATAAACTGAACTCTGAAAAAGCAAGGGATACATTTAATGACGATTTCCACGAGTAGACACCCTCATGGAAATACCTGTCTGAGCTACAAACACTAACAGTAACTGTGAGTCAAGAGTACAGATGAAGAAAGAAGAAGTTGTAGTGGGGACTTTGGTGGCTGGTAAGAGGGTTCTGTGGGGACAACCACATGATGCAAATATTCTCTACGTCTTGGTGTTGGGTCATCTCATGCCAAGTAAAAGGAGCCTTAAACGAAGGCTCTTGTTGTAGCCTATCTTTATATGTTTTCTGAGAAGGTCGAGCAGGAGGGGGAGGGCATGGAAAACAGTGAGTCTGAACAGTGTCAGACTGGATGAAGAATCATTCCTTGGCTTCTTGACACTAGGATTTCAAGGAGCAGAGATACAAAAATTCTAAAACAGTGGACTTTTATTAGCATATCAAAAAGTTTGTGGCTGGTGCTATGGAATAGAAAGAAAACCAAAACAATTAGATTTTCAATAGGCTGGATCAACAGGACAGAAAATTTGAGAGTCCCGTCAATGCTATTCGGGGCTTGGAGGCTAACAGTCAAGAGGAAGCTGTTGAAGGTGTGGGCAAAAGACTACTCCTATGCTCATTGATGTGGATTCTGATTCCCAAGTCTTTATTTTTATAGTTTTTTTTTGTCAATGTAAATCAATGTTATAATTCTGTTTTAGACCTTGGGGAATTTTTTTAGAAATTAGAATCACGGGGTTTCTGTTGGTGCTTGGTTTCAAATCCATAAGGATATAAGGATGCTGTTAGCATCTTTGTTTTGTTTTCTAGTTGTAAGGTCAAGAAAAATTCCCCAACAGGGAGAGACATGGCTCAAGAAAGACAATCATATTTAGGGTCTTTGTTTTGTTTTCTAGTTATATGTTCAAAAACGATTCCCCAATGGGGAGAGACATGGCTCAAGAAAGAATCATATTAAGGGCCTTTTTCTTGTTTTCTAGTTATAAGTTCAAAAACAATTCCCCAACGGGGAGAGACATGGCTCAAGAAAGACAATCATATTTGTGACAATCCTTTGGCTGCCCCTCATGATTGGCTACAGCTTATGGGTTTGTAACTTTGTAAACTTCTCTATATATTATTAATAGATAAATTTAGCTTAAATGATAAAAAAACATCCAATATGTTATGTTATGTAAGATATAACCTTGACGGGAAAGAAATTACTGCATTTACTTGAACCAAAATTTGAAAAGACAAACTAGTCATAGAATACTCCCAAATGCCAAAGAATTGCATATTTCTCCATATGTTTGGATGCCTGCATATTAATGTGGCAGACTAATATTTAATATCAAAGCTCGACTGGAAGGAAATAAGGTAAAACTTGAAACGTAAAACTTTTCATTTTATCGAAGGTAATTATGATCATATTAATCCCTAACCTTGATTTTGTTTCCTATGTTTTATTTCCTTATGAGGTTTATATGATATGGATACAGAAGTTGACAAGGCTATGGCAGTTTCTTAGGAACTTTTGGATATGGTTGGATAGGGCATATACAAAAATACAAAATAAATTGTGACTATAGAAATACTCCTATATACATTTGTTTGTCTGTTGTGTGGGGAAAATAAATGTTTTAAAGCACAATAGTCATTCTAAAACATATTCCACAGAGAAGTAGAGTTGTCAAAAGAATCTTCAATAACCTGGAAAAATGGTTTTCCATCCACATTCTTTTATGTAGTCTAATGTGGTTTTGAATGTTGTCATTTGTGATGCTGTAAAAATTAAAATGACTGACAAAATACTGTCAAGTAGATAAACAATAGATTTCGCTTAATTTTTCACTATTGCCAAATCAAATGTTTTTATTGTGGCAAGAATGAAATACAATTTAAATATTTCTTCAAACATGGTGCTATTAATTGAGATGCTTGTACACAACACAAACTAATATGCATGCTTTTTAAATGTGTTATGTGACATAAATTGAAACTTAAATTACCTGTCCAAGCGCTGGAGAACAAAGGTATTTAGATAAGAAGTAAGCCAAAATGAATCCAATCTCATTTTTATCTCTTTGACAGAATTCGGAAGAAATGGTAATAATTGTGTAAACCAGTGACTACTATTCTATTAATGTATCTGTGAGTGGCAAATCACACTTAATAAACTATACAAGAGAATCTTCTATGAGTTAGTGTTTTGAAATGTAGTTGTCTCAAGTTTGATCCGCAAAAGCCACATAAACTCTTTAGTCAATATTGCTGTTGACAATTTTGCATTATATTTTGTAAGTGACTAGTAAGTGACCTGCTAGTCACATGTCAATTGTTGAAGTATTTAAAAAACTTTTGTGAATCCTATGAATATGTACTGCATCATTATTTTGCATATGATAAAGTATTTTGAAGAGCAAAATTTCAACTTATTATTAGGATTCTTGTAGTGCATATTGCTTAGTGGACAACTGAAATATATGCAGATCTTATATAGTGTGAGTTGTTTTTAAGTCGAGAGTCTAAGTTGTTGCTGATTTTAATTTTGATTGCATCCCCTAGTTGTCACCAAAAGTTTACTGGAATGTTAAGATAATTTGTGACTTGTTATTCCACTTAATTTAAACTAGCACCAATTCTTTTTCCTTGACATGCTTCCTGCAGACAATATTCTGAACTTGAAATTTTCTTTACATGCATAGCATAATGGGAAATTGGAAGCTTGTGACGACTTGTCTTTTGAGCTGCCGCTATTTGTGGGAAAAGTTTTTTGGTAGTTTGATTCTCAAAGTTCCAAGTTTGATGGTTTATTAATGCTGCTGGTGACTGCCTAATCAAAGTTGGCCTTTTGCAGGTTTTAGTTCCAATTGGTTTTGGCACAGAGGAAATGGAGGCTGTCATTTTAATTGATGTTCTAAGAAGAGCAGGGTCTGATGTGACAGTGGCATCTGTTGAAACAGACCTTCAGATTGAGGCTTCAAGGAGAGTAAAGCTTGTTGCGGACATGCTTATCTCCAACTGCACTGAAGAGACATTTGACCTTGTTGTCCTACCGGTATGATTATTCATTTCTTTTCTTTCACTCCATTTTAAACAGAGGTGAACTTGCATTGTGACTATAGAGCTAGCTTGTTGACTTTTTGTAACTGTCCTACTTTCGTTTTGACCCATGTTTTACTTTTGACCTGAGCCTTAAAACATTGTGTTCGAGAAAAATAAGTTAGTTGAATGATTTTTTAAAAAGAAATGGGTAGCAATTTTATATCAAAAGCTGGAAACGGGCTAGGTCCCTTACATTCATAAGAAGAGCAGTCTCAGAGATTTGCAGATAGATTTTCAGTGAGACATTACTGCTAACTTCCTTATTTCTATTGCCTAATATTACATTACATATACTATATATTCTCCAAAAAACTGGCAGAGTTTAATTGTTCGACATAACATAAAATTTAAAAGGCAGGCTACCCGTGACCATCATGCTCCTTGGTATCCTGAGTAGCTTCCATTGTCTGGTTCAGCTTCGCAATTTCCTCAGCATCAGGCTCCTGATTGTTGTTTGTGGCATCCTTAGCTGCCGCCGCCATTGGTCCAGGTGCATCGTGCAGGCCGAACACCTCCTTCAACAGTCCCACCGTTGCCGTTTTGACCTTCACTTCTATATTTTCCACTTTGAACTTCAGATTAAGCATGCCTATCTTCAGTGTTTCCATTGCCTTCTGCAGAAGTTCCATATCTTTTCCAAACCCAGCCAAATGAGCCAGCACCACCGTAATCTAGTCATGAATCTCTTTCACTACCTTCTTGGTTGACTTATCAATCAACTGCATTACATTCCCACTGCTCCCTGAATTCTCAGCTTTATTTCTGCTGCCTGAATTTGCAGATGCCATTTTCCTTGCAATTCTTGCCTTCACCAAGACAATTCTGTTCCCAATTTGCATTACCCAGCTCTTATTTATAACCAAGAGATCCTTTTGCGAAGAGACTCCCATTGTTTCAAGATTAAATGAGCTCCTGACCTGCAAATCTGTCATGACACACTCCTCCAGTTGAAGCACCATCACACTGCATTCAAATTGATATGCAAATGTACTGAGGATAATCTCACCTAAAACACCATTTAATAACTGGCTTGGATATTTCCACTTGTCCCGTTTCATGGCTGCTAACCACTGCTGCGCCCACCTGTTATATATTACACTGCGTCCCGTAACAGCAACCAACAGTCCCATAATCATTCCCGAGGTGTTAATTAAGGTATTATACCTATGACCCGTGCTTAACCCGATGGACCACCTGTACTCCATATAGATTTTATTTAATCCGCTCATTATGGGATGTGACAAGTTGAAACATCGAGATCAATATGTAATTCCCCTTGGGCTAATGTCGCTCCAATGTTTGCTTGGAGGTCCGCCATTTGATTATTCCCTCTTTTAACATGATAAAATTTGAAATCATCAAGCTTATTTAGTAAAAAGATAATCCTTGTTATCAATGGAGAAGGGTCGGCATCAAAAGGTTGCTCGTTTCTAGATAGCCTTATGCAATTTTGAATCACCACCAATGAGTCGCCAACAATAATCAATTTTTTTGTGCCTTTGGAGATGCTTATTTTCAACCTTGCCAAAGAAGGAGCGCTTCAGCTTGGTTATTTGAGGCTTTCCCAAGTCTGCATGCGTACTTTGTTTCATATTTTTCTTCAAGGTTAAATATCACCCCTCCCGCTGCTGCCTCCCTGGATAAGTTAGTTGAATGATTAACAAGCTGGCTATGGAACATTTTCTTTAGTGGTTTTCGATTATTCAGATACTTCGTATGAGATATGCTATTAAGAATTTTAGTTGATTGTTGAGAACAAATTATTGAACTAACTTTGTGCCCTGATTTTTAGGGAGGGATGCCAGGGTCTACAAGACTTAGAGACAGTGAAATTTTACAAAGCATAACTAAAAAACAGGCAGCAGATGGTCGTCTTTATGGTGCTGTGTGTGCTGCACCAGCTGTTGCCCTCGAAACATGGGGCTTGTTGAAGGGTTTGCGGGTATGAGTCTCCAAGTTTATGAGTATGGTCTAAAAATGTCTTTTTAAAGTGCAGTTGTAAAAGTGAGTCAAACTCATTCATGCTTATTAGGATTTTTGATGACTGCTATGTTTCCAATAATGCACTTGTTTGTATCATATGTTCTTACTGATGCCATGTTTGTTGGTTTCTTTTGCTCCCCAAGAAACATTCTTTGTAATATGTAACCTTTAAGCAAGTCAACTATATATATATCTATTGCTTTGAATGGGTTGATCAAATAATGACATTTTTACTGCATTCTCTTTTCTTTGTTTCAAGGCAACTTGTCATCCATCATTCATCAATCAGTTATCATCATCGCTTACTGTTGGATCAAGGGTTCAGAAGGATGGAATAGTAACCACAAGCCGTGGTCCAGGCACAACAATGGAGTTTGCTCTCTCTTTTGTGGAACAATTGTATGGGAAGGAAAAAGCCGACGAGGTTGCAAAGCCTATGGTAAGTCACTCACATTTCCTTATTCTCCTTTCAAGCTGTAATATTTATTTGGTCCATTCTATGGATTAGGACCTTGGTCCTCAGCATGTGAGATTTCCATGATACTTGCAAGGGCTACTTTGATCTTCTTAAGAAAACAAAACTACTTAATTTTTTATGTTGGAAAGTACCATCAAGATACTATAATCAACAATGTAAAAAGATTTCTATATGTATTGTAAGCTGAGATCATAAGGAGGAGTAATGGAACTATAGTGTTTAATAAGGATTAATAGAGGTTGGAATCAACTTGGAAAACCTTTAATGGTTTTGAAAACAACTGTAAAGAAGTAGATTTTTGGTTCCAAAAAAATAAGAAAGTGCTCTTTGGTACATCCACTAATCTTACATGCTCGTGAAGTCTGGGGTTGCAATGTCTCTAAGAAACGGGGAGGAAAATTGAGAAAATCCATAACTGTTTTATAATAAACATTTGTTAAATTGGCAACTAGGGCCAAACTCCATGTGGGTCAGCTTATTTATGACAGCTGATATTTTTATTGGATCCCTCTCGTCGAGAGGTGTAGGATTGATCCAAAGATCATCCAATTCCGATAAGTATTTATGGAGATATGAATTTATTTTATTTATGTAATTATAGTCAAGCCGACCAGCTCTTATGTAGGCTCTAGAAGCCCAACCGACGTGTCTATTCGTCATCTTCGTTTTGGTATAAATAGATGAGGATTTTATGTCATTTTAGACACCTCTTCATGTGTAGTCTCCTCCTCTCCACGTCTGGGTTTTTGGTGAAGGAGAGAGACTCCATGTGTGATACGTTGGTCTTCAAGAAATGCCCTAGTTGCTGTACATTGCCCTAGCCGCAGAGATCTGGCCGCAGTAAACCCTAGCCGCAGAGATCTGGCCGCAGTAAACCCTAGCCGCAGAGATCTGGCCGCAGTAAATCCTAGCCGCAGAAATCTGGCCGCTATAAAAGAGGTCACATATGCAGCCAAAGGAAACGTTCTATTCACATTGCCATTGTGGAAGAGCCGCAGTCATAAGGATATATATACGCAGGGCAGACAATACAACGCAGCAACATTTGTATATGCAATGATACAGTCACGTAGGCAATTGCGTATGTATATATATTTAGTCATCAACGAACAGCTTTCACACTCAGGAAATGCAATATATATTCACTGTTAAGACAACCTAAATCTGCAGTGATATAGAGACCTGAAACCGCAGTAAAATGAAGGGTTAGCTACAGCAAGAGGAAGCTGTTGCTGCAGCAAGGAGAGGCCTAATCAGCAAGGTCATTTGAGGACTGTTTCAAGGGTCCGAGTTGCTGATTGTAAGGCCGAGGCCCTGATCTTGGAGGCCAAGGTTAGGAGGACTTGCTGTAGCGTGGACAGTCCTTACGTTGGGCTTGAATCTGCTCTAAAGGAGCAGCATGTAGGGCAGCATCTTATTGGAGGACATCCGCAGCAAGGGAAAGCAATTCTGGGCCAGTTTGATGGGCTGTTAGGGACTGTGATTGGTGCCCTAACCAGTCCCAGAATTGCAGCAGTGCAACAAGAAGTCTACAGCACTTTTAAGAGATGCTTTAAGCATTTGATTGATGATGTTTTGAAGGAACGTAGTTGCAGTCCAACTGTCCACTGCTGGGCTAGGCCGCAGGCCATAGCCAGCAGTTGGAGACCTTTTTAGGAGCTGTGTTCATAAGGTAAGCAGTCCTATAATGCAGCAAATCATTGGAGGATTGTATGAAGGCTAGCCGCAGTAAACAGGTGAACTGTGGAGTATGTTTAAGGTGTTGTGGCTCTCAGAGTTTGTGCCCTAACCAATGTCCAGGTCTGCCATGAAATGCACCAGTCCTTGTTGCATATGAAAGGTACCAGATTAGCAGCCTTGACATGATCAGTGAAGCAGCAAAGGAAGGAGAGTCTCATGGAAGGAAAGCTTCAGTAATCTGGATAATTGACAGAGCTGTTCATCTGCTGCATATCTTCAGTCCTTGGTATCAGATCTGCAACCTCATTGTGTCATCTTCACGGTGAAGATCTCTGATGTCTGATCTCCTATTTGGCAAGTCAAGTATTGACTTAAAATCATTGTACTCTTTCTCTCTCTCTCTGCTGAACTATTGAAGAACATAAAAGAAGATTTGATCAAAGGGTTTCCCCACACATTGTGGGGTTTGTCCCTGGCTCGCGCCATATCTTGTGTCCTCTTGCCTTGGCTTGTCTTCTGCGTTTTATATTTATGTTCTATCTGCAGTTTAACATAATGCTGATGTGATTGCTAATTGTGAAAATTAAAATAAATTGCTCTAGCATAGAACATACCAAAAATTAACAACATTCTTAAAATTAAAAGCAATACACCTATCCAATCCTCTTCTTAGAAACTGTGCTTTTACCCCTTCAGAGTAAGCCTGTGATTAGTACTTAATGTACAAGCACTATGATTAGGTACTTAAAGTGCGAGCACAATCTAGTACTATCACAATCAAATTTAAAAAGGAATTGTGGTGCAATGAAAAAATTACGACTAAGAGAAAGTTAATGTCTTATAAAGACATCATCAACTCTAAGTCAGAAGATCAAAATTATCTTTCTTCTATGGTTGGGTTAAAGAAAAATAATATTGCTAAAATAGGAACAAACTCTCATGAGCTTTATAATGAGATTGGGCACTGGACTAGACCTATAACACTGTGGGAGGAAAGAATATGTCATTCTGTTGTGATGGACTCCTGATGATACTAAACAAAGTGGGGAAACTTTTCTAATCTAGGTGATTGCTGTTCTAATGTTCTCTCATTAAATAACTCAAAACAGACTTTATGTAATAGCGAAATATTAAATTTCTGAACATTGTTTCAATCACACAACCATTGAAAAATGAACAATGAACGAAATAAAACACATACATACACAGGGATTTATTCTTATAATCATCTTTTCATTCCTTTGATCAAAGCTCACAAGGTGAACTTTACAACTTGCTTGAATCAATGGCTTTACAGTCAATGAAATCTCCTCAAACAGAAGTGTTTGACCTGTGTAAAGGAGGGTACAGCTACAACAGTATGGCCCTTCTCTTTTTTTGCCTTTCCTAGACAGCAATTCATTTTTTTATCCCCTCTCAACTGTGAAACACACTCCAACAATCCACAGAAGACAATGAATGGCTAGTTCTGATGTGGTACAGCTTGTGTGTGCAGCAACAATATTGGCCTTCTTTGTTTTTGCCTTTCCTAGACAGCAATTCTTTTTTTTCTCCCCTCTCAACAGTGAAACACACTCCAACAATCCACATAAGACAATGAATGGCTAGTTCTGAAGGTGTACAACTTGTGTGTACAGCAGTGGTATGGCCTGTGCATAAAGAAAAGACAACTACAGCAGCGATAGTATGACTTGTGGTATCTCGCTGATCTCTTTAGCAGATCTGCTCCTTTTCTTGCTGATGCACTCTTCCATTTTTCATCTCTCTTGCTCTCTTCTCATACAAGGTTGATCTCTCCTCTGTTGTCCTCCTTATGTTTTGAGGAAAAACCTAATATCTTCAATCTTAGTCACCACCTATCTCAATCGTGAGATGTACAGCTAAAGATTAAATCTCAATTGGAGGCACTAGTGTTCTAGAAATTCTAGAACAGTTCATTTATATCCCTAAGACCTGTTGAATGGTGTTGTCATTGATGTCAACATCGGTTTTTGAATGCTTTTAATATTTGTCTATGGATTGTATTGATTGGAAGCTCTATTGGTCAAGAAGTCTTGTAATGATGAGAAGTTCCTGTGGTGTGGTCTTGATGCCCAGCCTTTGGTGAAGAATTTGGATGGGAATATCAATGTTTTTTCTCTCAAGACCACTTTCATTTGATTCTCCCTGTCGTGCTGATTCCAACGGCAGGTGGCACGCCACATAACTCCTTGCGGTTGAGGAGATATGGCTGTTCAAAGTTGAATCCCCGAAGTTTGGTCAAAGGAGCCTTGTTGACCACTACGTGTCAACGACCCATAGCAGTGCACCCCCTTTTTTCGCAGAAGGGATAGCCTCTGATCGATGTGTATTGATTTGGGGTAGCATCGGATGTTCTCTAGCCACGAAAATTGGTGGAGAGGCTAAAGTACATGAGATCTCCAATACCTAGAAATGGTTTGGGTAAATTCTAAATAGTTTGGGAGATATTAAAATAATTAATATTTTTAATGGAGTCCTTAAGTCTAAACTTAGGGAAAATAAAATATTAATGTGAATTAATATAAAACTGTGTTAAAAGGGTCCAAAAGTCATGGATCAAGCCAGAGTTAATCTTATCCGTTGATTAGGGACTTAATTTTGACCGTTGATTTGTCGAGAAAAGTATAAGAGGAGGCTTGAGGGTCACTTGGAGAACACACTGAGGGAGCCCAGTCAGTTCAATTTCTGGAGCGGGGTTAGTTGAGAAATTCGAACTAGTGGTCTGGTGAGCAGTCAGGAGGTAGCAAGTACGGAACAGAGAGACGGGATTAGGCACTGAAGACCAGTGCTGAGGCAGGAGAGGCAGAAGCATGGCATTTTAGGTTTCGCAGTCACTAGAGGGCCTGCGTGGGTGATGCAGAGAGGCCCAGGGTTGACGCAATGAAGCAGGAGCTGACGCAGAGTGTCTGGGAGCCACGCAGAGGTTAGCCAAGTTGACGCTGGGACTGGGAGAATTTTTTCTCTTTGTGGGTAAGCCAGTTTGGCACCCTGTTGTACTGAAGAATTGCTGAATAATAAAATCCTCCCTTGCTGCACCGGTTTTCCCACATTGGATTTTTCCGGGGACTATTGTCCAAAATATCTGTGTCAATGTGTTGATTCTTGTACATGTGTTTGTTTCTGTATTACGGTGTGATATCTGTAGCAAAATTTATTTTAATGTTTATTGAAGGAATTTCATAAATAACTTATTGAAGAATAAGTAGGAAAAATAAATCAGATGTTGCAGTGATAGAATTTTCACATGGTATCAGAGGGAGTAATTAGAGATAGGAAGGGAAAATCAGTTATGGGTCGAGACCATGATGCAGAGGCATCCACGTCAGGGGACTCACATAGATTTTCAGAAGATTGCATAAGAGAAAGAGACTTCGATTTCTCTATGTTGGCTTCCAGGTTGGAAGAAGAAGTGGCTTGTATGACTAGTTCTGCATCATGAGAAGTGTGGTATATAAACAATGGAGCTTCGTGGCATATGACAGGAATCAAGGAATGTTTCTCAGAATATCGAGAAGAGAAGATGAACTTTCAGATCACCATGGGGAACAAGGCAAAGTGTATTCGAGTAGGAAAGGGTACCAGAGTTTTTCAAACAGAATCGGGATAACGGTTCCGTGCTACAAATGCGCTGCATGTACTAGGATTGGGGATGAACTTATTTTCCGTGTAACAACTTCAAGGCAAGGGCTATGATGTCTACTTCATCAAGGAGAAGGTATACGTCAAACACCCAAGTTGGAAAAAGAAAGTGCAGATCGGGATCAAAAGTAATAGGTTGTATAGATTACAACTAGAATCACCAATGGTACTAATAGGCAGTCATGGAGACAAAGACTTGAATGAACTATGGCACAGAAGAATGGGTCATTTGCACCATGGAACTCTGAGAATTCTCAGGAGCACTGTAACAAGAGTTCCGGATCTGAGTACAGAACGAGATGATGTATGCAGCATTGTGGAAAAAGTCTGGAAAAAATCCCGATTTAATCCTAAAAACGCGATTTTTTGAACTAAACGATTTAATCCCCCGACTTTTTGGCGACTTTTTCACAAAGGAAAAAATCCCGATTTTTTCCTTATACTCCCGATTTAATCGGGAGTCGACCCAAAAAGTCTGCCTCCCTTCCCAGGCCGCAGATAAAGAGGCCGCAAAGGTGAAAAAACTGTAAATTGAAGCTTCCATCCATGCATTTTCAAGTTATTGCATTGTATTGTTTGTCATACTTCTTGCGAGCATAGCAGTCTCATTTGTAATCTGTTAGTTTTGAGGTTAAGATATGTTTTTGTTTTCCAAGGAAAAGCAAATCTTTATACTTCATATTTCTAGTTAGAAAGCAAAGTATACATTGGCTAAGCCTCCAGGCTTTCAGTGATCCAGACTCTAACAACCACTGCCCCTTCAAAAGATTACAAAAGTACCAAAAGGACATGCATACAACAGTCTTCCGTAGAAAGAACCCCACACCATCAAGAACATTGTCACAGTTGTTGAATGCTTCCAGAAGAAATAACAAAGAGAAGGTCATGAAGATCATAGCAACAACCTGTCCAAAAAAAACAAAACCAGTGCCTCAAAAAAGAACCCATTTTTTAGACAGGGACAAAGTACAAATCTTGTGACAACAAAGATCCTTCCTGCAATGAGAGCACGTTTTGAAAGGGAATCTTCTTTAGTGGTGAACTCCCTGTAAATGTGGGCAAAGGTTATGTATCAGAAGTGGATTTTACCTCCAAGAGTTTTTGAATAATAGATGCCAAGGCTAAGTTAGTAATCTGACATCTACTGTTTTCTCAGAAAATAAGCAGCTTGGAGTCACCAAGCATTAATTTTCACATCTATTGTGATACTCACTGTTAATTTTCATTGGACCTACCACCTGACACCTTATTACCCAAGCAGATTACAATCTACTGAATAAATGCATGACTTATTTCTTAATACAATTAGCGGAAACAAAAATTAAAAGGGGAAGAGGATCTCAGTGACTGATTACTTGATGACTTTTAGATGACTCATGATATACATTTATTATATTTTTTGTTGATATTTTGACTCTTGAGAGTTGAGACTCAGACAGGACCCAAAACTCAGGAGTTGATTCACTATTTTGATATGTGATGTAGCATTAGACTTCATATACATATTATATATTAGCTTTCTTTACATGTTTATGTGGAAATGCATTTATTTGATGTTGTGGATACTCTAGATGTTAAAAAAAATAAAATAAAAATGAATAATTTTGTGTTTTTTTTAATTTTGCCGACTTTTTCAAAAAACTCCCGACTTTGACGAGTTTTTCAACTTTTGGACCCTTGCCGAATTAATCCCAACTTCGACTTTTCCACATTGGTATGCAGAGGAGGCGCTTTAGGAAAGTATGCCAAGGCAACATTTCCTAGGAGCAAACACAAGGCCAAGAGTGTACTAGGATTGATACACTCAGATATTTGTGGACGTATGTCCGTCAAAGCTCCCAGTGGTGCCAAGTATTTCCTTACCTTCATTGATGACCACTCAAGGAAAACTTGGATTTATTTTCTGAAAACCAAGGATGAGGTTTTCTGTCGATTCAAAGAGTTCAAGGCCCTGGTGGAGAATCTGACTGGGAAGAAAATAAAAGTTTTGCGTTCAGATAATGGTCGAGAGTATGTCGATAAGGACGACACTGATTTTTGCGCTAAGGAGGGCATTAGAAGAGAGTGGACAACTCCCTACAATCCGAAGCAGAATGGAGTAGCAGAAAGAAAGAACAGGACTATTGTAGAAGCAGCTAGGGCCATGATGTATGATCAGGATATGCCGAAATTCCTGTGGGCGGAAGCATGCAACACAACAGTCTATGTTCAGAACATGACTCCTCATCGGGCATTGGGCAAGATTACTCCAGAGAAAGTTTTCACAGGGAAGACACCTGAAGTCAGTCATTTCAGGATATTTGGGAGTTTAGCATATTGCCGCATACCAGAGGAAAAGAGGAAGAAGCTGGATCAAATTGCAGAAAAGGGATATCTGATGGGATATAGCGAGAACACTAAGGCATACAGAATCTACCTTCCAGGGAAGGTAGTAGTTCGACGAGATGTAAAGTTCATGGAGGACAGGGCTTTCAGAAAATCTCGTGAGATGCCTTCCGAGGAGCAGTCAAAAGAGGAGCTGCTGGTTAAGCCTCTTCAACCAACGGAAGTAAAAAATTCTTCCTCGGGTCAGGAAGATTCTCAGGATGAGGAGGAGCTAATAGAAGCACTTGCTGGTAGAGGAAGAACTAGCAGGGAACTTCATTAGATTTTGCGAGATGCAGAGGACTTCATCGGTGTGCTAAGAAACAATAAGAGGGAGCGAAAACAGCTAGATAGATATCAGGCATTAGTAGCTTAGGATGGGGAGCCTGCCAGTTTCAAGGAGGCAACTCAACATCAGGTTTGGCTAGACGCGATGGTAGAGGAGTACAACTCCATAATGGTGAACGATGTCTGGGAGGTAGTGCCAAGGCCTCAAGGCAGATCAGTGGTAGGTTTGAGATGGATCTACAAGATCAAATACGCTGTAGACGAAAGAGTTGAGAAATACAAGGCCAGGTTTGTGGCTAAGGGGTATGTTCAAAAGAAAGGAATTGACTACGAGGAGACCTTCGACCCGGTAGCTAGGTATACATCTATTAGGACCGTGATATCTCTTGCAGCTCAGATGGAATGGGAAATTCATCAGATGGATGTCAAAACGACTTTTCTGAACGGGGTAATAGAAGAAGAGGTATACAATGAACAACCAGAGGGCTTTGAGACACATGAGAAGAAGTCTCATGTATACAGATTGATGAAAGCCTTGTATGGGCTGAAACAGACACTTAGAGCATGGTATGGTCGAATAGATGGCTACTTGCAGAAGATGGGATTTGTTAAGAGTGACATGGATCCGAACGAGCCACTAAACTTAGTATTGTATGTGGATGATCTCTTTCTGACAAGATCATCCAGGCTCATTGGGGCTGCAAGAAGAATCTAGCCACAGAATTCGATATGAAGGATTTGGGATGAATGCATTACTTCCTAGGGTTGTAAGTTTGGTAGCAGAATGGAAAAACCTTCCTTGGGCAAGGGAGGTATGCTACAGAAATCCTAAAAAGATTCCGGATAGAGGACTGTAGACCCATGGCTACTCCAATGGTCACCAATTGGAACAAGATTGATGCATCAGAAGACAAGGATGTTGATCTCACCCTATATAGGTAGCTAATAGGGTCCCTAATGTATCTGGTCAACACAAGGCCAGACATTTGCTACGCTGCCAACACCCATAGTCAGTTCATGGTGGAATTGAAGAGGGTACACTGGGCAGCAACCAAACACGTTCTTAGGTATTTACAGGGAACAATCAATTATGGACTCTTGTACACCAAAGGTAAGGTTATCAGTTTGAGTGGATTTACTGATGCAGATTGGGCAGGAAGTTTAGTGGATCGGAAAAGTACCTCTGGGTACTGTTTCAACATTGGATCAGGAATGACCTCTTGGTGTAGTAGGAAACAAAAGTCCGTGGCTCTGAGCTCATCTGAGGTAGAATTTTCCCCTCTAGTCTTACCCTAAAGCTGGAATGGATTTTGTCGCTAGGATCTTAGGCGAGTCCTAGTGTTTTAGATTGAGTCTATGTAGAAGTGATTTGGGAATAATTTTAACTATTTGGTTAGGTTATTTTATTACAAATTGCTTGGTCTGCTGGATTATATTTATATTGCAGAAATGGGGTAGTCTACGAGGGTATTTTATAGATGGGTTTTGCCCCTTATGATGTAAAAAAAATATGAAAATCATGATGTAAAGTGTCTTGAGGTTTAGAAAAATAATTTATTCCATCATAGGTTAATTAACTAAATTTTTCTGGCCAAAAATTAATTAAAATCCTAAGCCAGAAATTTAATTAATTCTAGGTCCTAGGTAAATTTAAATTCTCCAAAGGCAAAATTCGTCAGTCCTAAAAAAATAAATTTTAAAACGTCCTGAGACCAAGCTAAATTAATTATTTTGTTAAATTTTAAACCTCTAATCCTAGGGGGTTAAGTCAAAGTCAAATTTTTGGAGAAATTAACTCAAAATTTTTATTTTTTGAGTTAATTAAAATGCATTTAATTAAAAATTTCAAATTTTCCCAAATATTTAAATATTTCGATAGATGAGATTAAAATAAATTTTAGTTTTCATCAATGGTTGAGATTGCTTTGGCGGGGATCACTCGAACTAGTCGTTGGAGGATTTATCTTTAAATAGGAAGTCATTTGTCAGTGGATCGACTTCGATTTCTGAGTCGTGTGCTTAGCAAGAAGCTCTAGTGTAATATTTTTCTGGGTAATAAATAAAGACTTTTGGGGCAAATTCTGTTGGTGTTACTCTTCATGAGAATATTGTAAGATGTTTTATTTTCATGCATGATTTTTTCTAAAGCCATTGATGATAGCTTATGAAGAGTGATTTGAGTACAGGTATCTTGCTCAGTGGCTGGGGTTTGAATAATAATTTAAATTTTGAACATAATAGCAGGTATCTCTATTTGTTTGAATTTTATTATTGTTTTCTCGCTCTATTTTTGATGGTTGGATTAGTGTTGCGAAAATCGCGATTTTTTGATTTAGACGAAATTATCGCCCGATTTTTACAAAGTAGTTTTTTTTTTTGGTTTGTTTGTTTTAATTTTGTTGTGTGTTCGAAAAAATCGAGGTTCGAACAGAAAAAATCGCAACTCTCCGGGACATCATGTTTTATAAGCAAATTGATGAGTTTTATTTCTCATTTTTAGCAAAGGGCGGACTTGTTTGAGAGTTGAGGAGGAGAGGAAGGCGTCTATTAGGGCAGAGGAGGAGAAAAACGGGAGATTTCAACATCCCAAGCAAGAAAACTTCGTGTTTGGACCAAATTTCTTCGGCAAACCATGGTTTCCAGGTATGGACACCAAATTTGGCCATTTTGTTTTGGTTTCTTTCTTGTTTTTGTTTGGGTTTCTATAACCCATTGATTATCAATGATTTTTGAATGGATCTGATGGTGTTTTTTTTGTTCATTTTTGTTGCATAGAGTGGAGAGAGTTCATTTTGGTCAAAAATGCAAAAACTTGATCGTTAGATTATTAGTTTAATTTTTTCTTGTGCTCTATTTTTTTGCATTATTTTTTATTGGGTTTGAATGTGCATTTTTTCTATTATTGTTGGATTGAGTTGAGGTTTTTTTTTGTTTGTCAAAAATTCAATGTGTTGTGTCATGTATGTAATTTTTTTTTTTTAGTTTTTTTTTTTTTAACTTACAATTCTTATTGTGCCATAAGTTCAACTTCAAACTTCATCTTACATTGAAACTCAAGAGTTCAACCAAGTTATAAACATGCTAAGGGAATTGGACCCTCTGTGGGAATTTGGTGAACTTGATGGAGGGTTTGATAGAATAAACTTGTCTTGCAAGTTGTGTGGGCAGCATATGTCAGGGGGGGTTTATAGATTGAAGTATCACCTTGCACAAATCCTTGGACGTGATGTAGGGCCTTGCACCAATACAAATGCGGAAATCATTCGAAGAGCCATGAGATCATTGGAAGAATTAGAGCAAGACAAAGTGACCAAAGCAGATCTGAAGAAGCAACTAGCAGGGAGTGTGTTAGGATGTGAATATGGAAGTGGCACTAGTTCTACTTCAACATCAATGTCTACAACCAACCTTGTAGCTACCTCATCATTTTTTGTTCCTAGAACCATGGCTGGTTCACAACCATCTATCACTTCAATGCTTAAAAAAAAAGAGAAAGAACAAGCTGACAAGTTGTTGGGCAAGTTTCTCCTTTGGAGTGATATTCCTTTCAGCGTTGCAAAGAATAATCCATTTTTTCAGCCTGCTGTTGATGCTATTGCAATTGTTGGCCCAGGGTACAAAATTATTTCTTATGATGACTTTAGAGGCCACATTCTTCAAGATGAAAATGTTGACTGCACCAAAAGATTGGAGGAGTTTAGGGCATCATGGGCACAAACAGGATGCACTGTGATGTCAGATGGTTGGACCGACCAAAAGGGGAGAACCTTTATAAACTTTTTGGTTAATTTCCAAATGGAACAATGTTTATGAAATCTATTGATGCATCTTTACATATCAAAGATGCAAAATTATTATGTGATTTGCTGGATGTGTTTATTTTGGAGGTGGGTGCAGAACATGTTGTCCAAGTCATAACGAATAATGCTGCAAATTATGTTGCTGCTGGCAAGATGCTTATGGAGAGGCATCCTACTTTATTTTGGATATCTTGTGTTGCACATTGTATTGATTTGATGTTGGAGGACATAGGAAAAATTTCCTTTGTCACAGATATTGTTGACTCATAAAAAAACATTACAAAATGTATATATAATCATGCATCTGTTCTTACTTGATGAGAAAATTCACCAACAACAAGGAGTTGGTGCGCCCCGCCATTACATGGTTTGTCACCAGTTTCATCTCTTCAATCCTTCTTGAATTCTATGTAGGATGTGAAGAGAATGTTTCTTTCAGATGAGTGGCGTGTTTTGACGTTTAGCTGCAAACTAGAGGGAGAGGCCATATGCATATTAGTTTCATACTAGGAAAACTTCTGGGCAGGAGTGCAGAGGTGTCCAGTGTTACTGAACCTTTGGTAAAGGTTCTTCGATTAGTTGATGGTGAGAAGCCCGCAATGGGCCTATTTGTATGAGGCCATGGATAGGGCCAAAGAATCCATTCAGGTTTACTATGATGATAAGGGAGAAGAGGGGTTTCAGAAACAACTCCTCCTATGGGAAGTGATTGATGAACGATGGAACAACACACTCTATCGTCCCATTCTTGCTGCAGGGATCTACCTTAACCCCGCATTTTCTTACCCATGTGGGTTCTTATTTGACACTGAGATTATGGATGGATTCTTAACCTGTGTTCAAAGGATGGTGCGATCTCCAGCAGAACGTGCAGAAATCTCCAAAGGAATGGAGATATACAGGATGGCAGGTGGCACATTTAGCTTTGAGATGGCTGTGGTTGATAGGAAGACTAAAATGCCAGGTATTTTTTAGTTTGTTTCAAATTTCATTGTCTCTTCAAGTTCATAACTTCATACTTTGCTTCAACTTTCAATTTTTTTTTTTGTATGTTTATCTTATTTGTAATTTTGTTGTAAATGCATGGTGGACTCACTATGGTGCCAGAGTACCCCATCTGCGAAAGCTTGCCATTCGAATACTCAGTCAAACCTGTAGCTCATCAGGATCGAGCACAACTGGAGTGTATTTGAAAAAATACACAACAAGAAGTGTAACAGGTTAAACTTAAAACTTAAAATATTCCAAATTTCCAATTAATTTTTTGAATTCATTAAATAATATTTTTTTTGTAATTATTATTTTATGATCTTTGTACAGGTTGGAGTCTCAGCGACTTAATGGCATGGTCTAAGTCTACGACAATCTATGATTGTGGGTGAGGCAACTTGAGAGGATATCTGATATGGAGGCCATCTCATTGGATGGGATTGACACTATTGCTACATGGAGGGTTGAGGCCGAGAGGCATATCATGGAGTCTGTCGATGATTGGTTAGAGAAGGAGGTAGTGGAAGGCATAGAGGGGGAGGACGAGGAGGTGACACCACCTACCCAGGCTACCCCTGCCACCAGTAGAGGACATGGTCTACCTCCTGTAGCTCCTAGTTCTTCAGCTTCTAGAGCATAGCAGAGTCCACTGCCAACTCCATCGGCATCTACATCTAGAGGGAAAGGGAGAGCTATTGCAATTTCTCCTAAGAGGGGCAAAGGAAATCATTAGTATTAGTTATTTGGTTCATTTCATTGTATATGACATTATGACTCATGATATGAGATACATTATTATATTTTTTGTTGATATTTTGCGGCTGAGTTGGGACTTAGGAGTTAGGACTTACTATTCAGAACATGATTCATTGTCATGTGTGATGTAGCACTAGAAATGATATTACACATCTTATATATTAGTTCTTTTATCATATTTATGTGTCAATGTATTTATTTTATGTTGTAGATGCTTTAGATATTAAAAAATTGAAAAAAATTGAATATTTTTGTATTTTACGAATTTTCTCTGATTTTTACCGATTTTTCCCCCTCGCCGATTTAATCCCGATTGCGATTTTCGCAACATTGGGTTGGATTGAGTTTTGCATGGAAATCTTGATTTTAGATCCTCGGTCGTTGGGGAGAGTTTTCGATTGGACCAACCAACTCCCAATCTGTGTTTCCTTAAGAGCCCAGCTAAATTAGCTTCGGGCTTATCTTAAGAATTTTTGTTGGTGATGCACGAAAGGTTTCGAGTTAGCACATCCAAAAAAATAAAAAAAAAAAAATCTTTTAATTTATGTGCAACATAGTGATAGATCTAGCTACTTAGAGCCTTCAACTTGTAATTCTTGTAATTTAATTGGTTTTTTTGATTTTTTTTTTTAAATTTCATCATTGTATATATTGTTTATGGGTGTTATTGTCATTTGCAGTTGCAGATCTGAAGGAAGATTTTTGTTTGAAGCCAGATCTAGGCCCTGGAGGGTAAGATTTGGACTTAATATCACTTTGCAGGGATATTAGTCAAATTTTTGCAATCCAAGGGTTTCAAAATTTTTAGATCTGGAAATTTTTAAAAGGGTTTCAGGGATCAATCTAAAGCAAAGGGATACATTATTTTAAATCATTTTTTTCTGGATTTTTTGAGTTTTTGGGCTACCATTTATCTGCTGACTGGGTTTTTCGATTCTTTGCAAATTTTAATTTTTTTTTATAGAAAACCCTTATCCCTCCATTACTCCAACCTTCATCTTCCTCTGCTGCCTGAGGTTTTCCAGTTGTTTGCTGTAAATTTCGAATTTCTTTACTGCCTGCATAAACATGTGTTATCCCTTCCCTGCAAACCTGCTGCCGTTCACTCCTCGTGATGTCTGCAAACCTAACTAGCTGCTGCCATCGCTCTCTCCTTATGTTATGTTTTTCCATTTGCTGCTCGTTCTTGCAAGTAAAGTCTCCCGTCCAGTTTCGCTGCAGCTTCTCCCTTGTCACTGCTCGACCTACAACTCTTCCCTTGTTGCGATCCCTGTGTCCAAGCTGTTCCAAAACCCACGGCCATCACCTGCGTGCATCTCTACCCTCCGCGTAGACTCCTCTTCCTGGCTCGCTTGAGTCCCTCTTGCCATCCGCTCGAGCTGCTTCTCACTTCCCTCAGCTCCAGTCCGCAGTGATTTCCGCTGCCTCCTCTCACTTGCTTGCGTATTGCCTCCTCTGCCGAAACTCTTGCTGCTGCCAGACCTGCAAAGCACCCAAACTTTCAACTTTTTTTTTTTGGGTTTCATTCCTTTTATATTTTATGCATTAGGGTTATTTTGTTTGTTTTGATTTTTCTTTTTTTCTTATATCTTTTTACTTTGATTTTTTTTTTACTTAAGCCCTTTCGAAATTCGATTTTATTTTTTTATTTTTTTGTTGGGCTTTTCACTTTTATTTTATTATTATTATTTTTTTCATTTTATGACTTTAATTTTGTTTATGTTTTGATTCTTTTTTATTTTTTATGTTTCACAAACAAAATTCTAAAAACGTTCAAAAACATTAGAAAATCTAAAAAATTGAAAAATTGTTTGGTGACTTTAGAATTTTTAAGGAATTAAACCAAGAGGGGAATTTGTGCCCTCACATTTTTTTGTGGCCTATGGCCCATAAAAATTTAAATTTAATAAGTACTTTTGATTTGATTTTTGGTCACATTAAAAAATTCATTTGTTACATTAAACATTGATTCATAAGCTTAGCACATTAAAAAATTTACCTAAGGGATTAATAAATTATAAATCTAAAGTTCCTTGGTGTCCTATTTGTGTTAAGTGTAAAATTCTAAATTTTGTGTTAGTGATTTTTCTATTGTCAAGTGCGTTTAATGTTTTAGAGTCATATCTAAAGATTGACTATATGAGAAAGAAAATTCTAGATTTGGGATCATTGCTTAGCAGTTAAATTCTTCACGATATTTAATTGGTAGAAAATCTTGCATGATAAAGGTTTGGGCGTTTACATTTAATCGTTCATGATCGTCACTTTTGCCACATTTATAAATTGCTCTGAATAACTTGTTTTTTTATTTAGTCTATGGTTAATTGAATATAAAGACACTGGTCTATAATCATTTTTATCTTGTGGTTGTGTTTTATTCATATTAGTCGTTTGATCTATTCATCCCAGTTAACCATGACTTGTTTACATCCATCAAGTTGTTAATCTTTAAGTCTCCTAGAGCTTGTATTCCGCAGGCTATCCTCATTCATCCACCCCAGGGACTACTCCCCTTGACTTGTCTAGGAGAGAGTTTAAACGGAGTGAGTAAGGATTAGAGTGACAACTCTTACTCTGAGCGTTGTCATAGTGCTTAGACACTTTGTGCGACAACAAGCCCCAAATTGTGATGTTAATGGCAGCTTGATGATTGGTCATTTTTGGGCCTGTTGATAAACTTAAGATGGTATCAATATTAAAAATATTTTTGATAATTTTTATGGGGCTTAAATTTCTCTAATTGCCCCTCCTTTAAACAATGTAAATCCACATTAGGTTGGCGCCAAAAAATTTAAATTTGAAAATTTTATAGGTCGGCTCCATGATTTGTTGTGCATGTCGGTCCTCCCTAGAAGTCCCCATTGTCTAGTATATATACGTGGGCTTGGTTTCATCCAAGATCAATAAATTCATCAATGTGATATCTATCTTTTGTAATCTTTTCCGAGGCCAAGGGCATACATGTCTATTTGAAGCAGGAGGCCGAAGATTTTGTTGAAGTTGGACAAAAGATTGCATGGATCAAATCTAATCTAGTTCTGAGGCAAGGTCATGCTCATTTTTTGAGGTATCCCGAGGTAAATCCGAGCCCTCCTGAGGCACTGCTCTAATCGCATTATTTGACATGGTGTAGAAAGTTTAGGTTCTGCTGTAGCCCCTCCAATTTCAATTTGTTTTGCATATGATGGTTTAATGCCCCACCCCATAGTTCATTGCATTTTAAACATGTATACAAATTAAAAGGAAACACTGCTAGAATACTCTACTTCACTTTATTTCTTTTCAGCTGATAAAATAAACTTTGCAAGCGCACACACAATTTAAGACACTTATATTTTTGTCAACTCAGAGGTTGGAAAAACCCACAAGGGGAAAACCAGTTATAAGGAGGATTTTATTTTCTAATCTCAGAGAAATTTATACACAACAAAAATACACTTCAAGTACTTATCTCTCCCTTGAAATTTGTGCTCAAACTTCCAAAAAAATGTGCCATTGTCCTTGAAACCCGTGCCTCTGTCTGACCTCAGCACTCTGCCTCTGTCAGACCTGTGTGTTGGAATTTGCACTCAAACAATTAATGAAAATTGAGTCCTTCTCTCTTGAAACTCATGTCGATACATAGCAATAAATGCCCCTAAATTTACGTTGTCAGACAAACTTAATTTCCTCAGTCTGCGTTGTTGAATTTTGTAGCTATGGTCGGTCTTCATAATTAATATTTTTTCCCTTTATGTATTTGTGATGTTAATATAAAGCATGTTCTCCATGCTATTGTCCAAAAGAAAAATATATGACATGTTCTTCATGTCATCCTAAAAAGAAAAAGGAATTTTGAATTTATAATATTAAATTTGGCTCCAAAAGTAAAGTCGACCCTCCAAGAAGTTAGGTTGGCTTACCTCTATGGTCACACCTATTTGGCCTCCTACACAAGTATAAATAAAGGCTTTGATCTCCTCCAAAATGCAACTCACTCATCCTTCAAATTACAGAGAATTTGGATCAACTGAGGCAAAGGAAAAAAGGCATAAATGAGGCAGAATAAAGGAGTCTCCTGTGGCAGTTAGAATACATATTCTGAGATAGGCCGAGATTATTCTGAGCTGATGTAGACCAAGTGAAGGCAAATAAAAACCTTAATTTTTGTGATTGAATGAGCCATTGTTAATCTTCTGGGTAGATCTAATGCTGGGCAAATCAGAGTGAATCTAAGGGGCAGTTTGACCAGGTGTGGCTAGAAGCATGCTACTAGTCAGTTTGATGTTGTGATTGACTTGAAAAATTAGATGTATCACTGTTGAATTATTTCTCGAAGGAAAAGGTTGCTAGGTTTTCTCCCATGTGGGTTTTCCCAGGGTAAAATACTTGTGTTCTTGTGTGGCTGTCTCTTTATGGTACTATTGACATTTTGGTTTTACTATTGAATTCCTTTGTGTAATTGCTTTATGATAAAAAAATATCACTAGAAGGTTAACCTAATGAAAATCATAAGAAGTAATTATCAGTTAGAAGATAGTCCTAGGGTGAAAGAGCAGCGTTGACAAGTCAACCTGTTTTGAAAGAATTCTCAAATTTCTATGATAAAGAAGCATGCCAAGAAGCCCTAATTAGGCCAAAAGTTTGTTATGAAGGAGTCTTAGTTCAAATTGCAAAAGGAACATGTTTGTGCTTGTGCTTCAAATTATAAAAGAAGGTGGAAGCCCTAAAACTCAATCCATACATTAAAGGACCAAAGAGCTCAGTTTGTTCTACTTGTGACAGAAGGCCGAAAATATCAGACCCGAAGAACCTTAGACCAAGAGTGTTATATACCTAGGGGGGATAATATGGGGTACAAAAGGAGGCACCCAAGGTAATAATGTAATAATGGGATGGGCCATAGTAATAAATAAGGTAGTTAACCCATATCATGTAAGGGACCACAAGTAGTTAGTAATAATGTAATGGGCCCATGGTATTAGTTCGATGGTATGAGGGAACCATGGTATCGTATGTATGAAGCCTATATAGAGGCTAGAGACTCCACATGGAGAGGGTGTCAAAGAATATTGTATGAACAGGCATATGGCTTGTGGAGTGTTCTTCTTCCTTAAGGAGTGAATGTATGGTGTTGCCCTACCTTAAGGGTTTGATTAATAAATAAGCGTTTCTATCTATTTAGATATTATTATTCTTGAGTTTATTTATATTATCATATATTTCTGGGTTAGATCTATAACAAGTGGTATCAGAGCACTTTCTTGGGCAAAAAAGTGGAGATTTTTTTTTTTTTTTTGCAGGATTTCGGGGGCGGCGAGTTTGCAGATCAGATCTGTACGTTTTGGTGCAAGATCTACAAAATCTAATTGCAGATCTGGATTCTTTGTGAAAAAATAGCCGATTTCAAAAAAAAATCGGTTGAATCGGAGTCCGGATGAAGGAGATATCGCTAATCTAAAAATTAGTGGGGTTGCAGACAATTTTTCAGGGCAGCGAGTTTGCGGCGCAGATCTGGACGTCCTGGTGCAAGATCTGCAAAATCTAATTGTAGATCTGGAATCTTTGTGAAAAAATACCTAATTTCAAAAAAAAAATCAGTCGAATCGGAGTCCGGATGAGGAAGATATCGCTGATTTAAAATCAGCTCTTTTTTCAGAATTTTTGGGTGACGACGGGAGAGTTGCAGCGCAGATTTGAAATTCTAGTGCCTGGATCAGGATTTCTATCACATGGGTAGATGCAGAATGATTGTTCCATTTCCAAAAATAGGTCATAATAGGGATTCTGAGCAATATTGACTAAACTGTGACAATTTCAAATTTTCTCCAAGTAAGTGAATTTTTTCAGAACCCTCTTCATGGCGGTATGTTTTACAGGAAAAGATAATGGTCCTACTATTGAAGAATACATAAAAAAACACAAGTCATTATGGGCACATAATTGGAGAACTTTTGTAGTGTTTAATTTTGAAGATGAGGCAGCCACATGGTGGGGATTACTTAACCAAAAGAAGTGTTCCAACCTACCCGATGAAGAATTTGAAAAATTACTTTTAGACAGATAGTCTCATGCCAGAAAACAAGATAAGGAGAAACATGTGGGGCTATTTCCTACTGGTATATCCTTATTGCAGGTTCATGGATTGATTCAGAAGGAGAAAATCATTGTGTCTATAAATCTGAGTTGCAAGCAAAATCTTATAAATGTCAACTTGGCAAAAAAATTGCAAATTCCAGCAAAATACATTGAAAACACACAAGTGGATGATGAGAATGTTCAAGTGTACGAGGATTTGAAAATTTCTATGGATAAGTATGGGTTGCATGGTGATTTTTATACTTCAGATATGGATAACATGGATGTTGTTTTGGGATACCCGTGGATGGAATCGGTGGGTACTATAAATATTAACGTGCAGAAGAAATTCCTGAAGCTCTGGTATAAAAAGAAGAAAATTACATTACATGATATTTCCATTAATAAACAGGTAGAGTCCAAGGAGGCTGAAGCAGAAGATTTTCTAGGGACTGACATATCAGATGATGAGCCAGTGATGATCGACAATCAAACACAAACAGAGGCTGAAGCAGAAAAGGTTACAGGTGTTGATACATCAGATGAGGGCTCAGTGGTTGAAGTAATATTGGAAGATAAGACACCACAGCAAGCACCACAACATGCACCAGATAATAGTCAGGCTCCAGTAAAGGGTGAATTAAAGAAAAAGACACCGTGGGTTAAAACTTCAACATATCATCACCCACATCACCCCGCAAGACAACAACCAACAAGATGGCAACCAATTAGCCACAAGGACAACAACCCCCGCAGGACAGATAGAGAGGAGCGAAGATCCACCTACTACACATCAACACAGAAGAGCTGCCACGGTCAACTTCCATCTCAAGCGAGCGAGGCACCAGTGAGATCGAGGGTTCACCTTTCTCTTGGATGGCTAGATGCACGTGCATGGTACCAGTGGACTACTCTTTTGAGTAGATCTTATTATTTGTGTTCTTCCCATGTTTCGGGGACGAAACATGCTAAGGGAGGTGGAATGTTATATACCTAGGGGGGATAATATGGGGTACAAAGGGAGGTACCCAAGGTAATAATGTAATAATGGGATGGGCCATAGTAATAAATAAGGTAGTTAACTCATGTCATGTAAGGGACCACAAGTAGTTAGTAATAATGTAATGGGCCCATGGTATTAGTTCGATGGTATGAGGGAACTATGGTAATGATCCATGGTATTGTATGTATGAAGCCTATATAGAGGCTAGAGACTCCACATGGAGAGGGTGTCAAGGAATATAGTATGAACATGCATATGGCTTGTGGAGTGTTCTCCTTTCTTAAGGAGTGAATATATGGTGTTGCCCTACCTTAAGGGTTTGATTAATAAAGAAGCGTTTCTATCTATTTAGATATTATTATTCTTGGGTTTATTTATATTATCATATATTTCTGGGTTAGATCTATAACAAAGAGTTGTCTCAACTATGATGGAAAGGTCAACCTATAATTATTTTTATCTTGTCTTGGATTATTGAAGAATATCTTGTTCAATAAAAGGGAAACCATGAAGCTTGTCCATCCTTTACAAGATCGAAAAGTCTCTGGACTGGTTGTCAAAATCTCAAGAGCATCGAAGCACCTCAAATTAGGCCAAAAGAAGTAATTAACTAAGAAATGTGAAAATTCTCTAAAAACTTGTACGGATTGACTTGGAGATGATCTCAACCATCGATTAAGTTTTAATCTTGGCTGTTGTAGTCCCAACTGGAGATTATAAGAAGAGGTCGATTGGTAGATGGAGGACACACCAGTGTAGATACTCAATTGCCGAGGCAGTTCAAATTCCCAGTAGCAAGAGTGATTCCGCTGTAGACATTGAGCCAATGAGTGAGTAACAGGTGGCAGAGGGGCAACAAAGCAGTATTCCGAAGGAGTTTTCAATTCCAGAGAGTCAAAAAGAGGAGGTTGAAATTTTCTCGAGGAAGCAATGCAAGAACTATGCAATTGCTTCAGTAGAGCAGTTCGATTTGGTTGAAGGGAAGGTCGTTTTTAGTTCTGTCGTTGTCCGGATTGTACAGGCACCGCAACAACGCTCAGGACAGGGGTTGCCACTCTGATCCCCATCCACTCTGTTCTAGCTGTCTCCCAACAACAAACTATGGGAGGTAGTCTCTATGGAATGAGATGAAGAAAAACAAGTTGGAAACCAACTTGTTTGGGAGACACGGATGAGTGGCCTAGCCACTTGGTTGAAATTAAGCAAGATTATTGATTAGATTAGATTTTCTATTATGAAACCAATGCCTTAATGGAGTCACAAATTCTTGCTTCTTATCAATTGGAACAAAATGACCGGATGGACACCTACTGCTTGAATGGTTGACTAACCTATATGAGATGCAAATCCTAGAACCTACATGAGATGCAATGATCTTGGTAAATTTTAGTTAAATGCCTAGTCTAGATGTAACCTTCCCTTAACTATTTTGAAGCTAGGTTCCAAGGTAGGTTGTGGGAAGGAGGCTAACAGGAAGCAGACGAGGGCTTGATTAACGATATTTTCTGTTAGGCTCCTATCTCCCGATGCCTCCCACGTTGTAGACCCTGTGGCTCTGACGACTGCGAGGTCACAATGTTAACCACCGAAAAGTTGCCGAGTGCCCTCAAGCTAGATAAGAAGGGTTGGCCTATGTCTCTATCAACCTAGCTTATGCTAGGACGTAATTTTTTAGTGCAAATCTAGATCTAATATGTTTGTGCAAGATATTATGAGTGAAATTTATCTTGAGGTAAGATTTTTTAAAGTAATTTAAGTACTTAATTAGAATTTTTTCAAGAGTACTTAACAATAGTGAATTGCAATCTTAAACAAGATAAAATGCTTCAACAATATTCCACAGGATACCAAGTAACCCAAGATGCCAAATGCTTAAAATAGTCAATCAAGATGCGGATCACAAATTTATGATGGTTTATACCAGCGACACTACTTTAGAAAGTTGAGATCTTGTCAATGTTGTAACAATAGTGCATAAACCAATTCAAATGATGAAACTTGCCCAACACATAAAAAACCGAAATTCTAGTGACCATCAAAGGTAATTCAACTTGCTTATATCACTTTAAGATGATGTATTCAGTTAACTTTCAGATTTGATTTCTTGATTTGCAGCAGTAAATAAACACATATCAAAAAAGATAAAATTGCCAAAAATAGGTGGCCAATATGCCAAAAAATAGCAAAATGCACTAGAATTTGAAAATTTCAATTTTAGGGCTTTTAGAGAGTTTGATTCAGCGATTTTCAGAACTGATATGTTTATTACAACAATGGGTTAACCACAGATCAACAAACTAAAGAAGCGTAATATGATGCCTAATATTTCCAAAAATTGAAAATTTCAATTTTTGGCTCTTATTAAGTATTTGATTTAGAAGTTTTTGGCCCTTATTAAGTATTTCATTCAAAATGTGGTCCTTGACACCCTCAAGAATAATTCCTCTGGCTTTTGCATTGTTCTTGTTGTTCACAAACTCCCAAATGGCTTGTTTCTCTAGTGCTACAACAATCCTTTCCCTCCAAAAATAAAAATTTGAGGCTCCATCCAGGGGGTCCTTAAATCTCAACCCCAAGTATGCCATGCTCTTGTTCGAACTGCTCATAAAAACCCTAGCGCTGATCTTGACTGGTAAATTGCTCCTTCGCTGCCTTTAACTTGCTCTTGAGGAAGTAAACACTTGTGTTTTGGACTTCAATAAGAGGTTGTGCTCTAATATCATGTTAGATTTTAAATACCCAACAACTAATTTAGTGAATTTGCAGCTATGTTACGGGATCCGTCATACCCAGACCCAGTTGCTGGATGCGATCCCCGGATCGGAGACAGATACGGATTCGGATCCGCCCAGATCTGTCTAGCATTCGTCTGTTGGTAAAACCATCCACGTCAACGCAATAATCCTAATCCGACGTGAGCACAAAATTCTGAAATAATTTTTTTATGGAGGAGTCGCCACAACACAAAAAAGTCAATGGATGGAAGGTAAGAATGGATTAATTAGCCAACGTCCACGAAAATGTTAAAATCAGCGGAGCTAGTAATAAATTAAAGAGTTAGCCGGCCATAGTTTATTATCTTTATATTAGTTCACCATATTATAAACCTTAATGCGGGACACATTATAAACGTTAATGCATATGAAGTAAAGGTTACACGGGACGCACATTTATTTAAATATTCTTATTAATTTTAAAGTTTATTTCCGAGTGTTAAAAGTAACTTCATAAAATAAGTTTACTTTAATGCATATATTTAAATATTCAAATTAATTATAAAGTTTATTTTCAAGTGTATAAAGTAAATTTTATGAAATGAGTTTAATGCTCTCTTAATATAAATATTATAACTAATAATCAATGTTTAAATATTTATAAATGGTGCATTAATTCTAATATTATTAAATTAATAATTATTTTTAAAGCATTATATAGAAGTTATATATTTAAAAATTTTCGTATGTTTTTATTTTTATTTTTATACAAATTTAATTTAATTAATGTTTAATCAATATTTATAAATGATATAATGAATTTGATATTATTTATCTAATAATTAATTATTATAAGTAAAAATTTATATATATATATATATATAGATATATATATATTTTTTTAATATCTATAATTTTTTTTTTTTTTTTAAATTATAAAACATTTTATATTTGTTTGTACTTGTTGTTTCTTTGCCTTTTCCGGATCTTGGCTTTTCAAAAAAATGGCGGATCTGTATCCGAATCTGTATTCGGATCTGAATACAGATTCGGATCTGAACCCTGGTAACTTAGATTTGCAGCATTGAAAGAAACTGAAGTTGAAACCTTCAAATACACCAAACATATTGAGTAGTCTAACTTGGCGTGCACAATGGAAAATAGAACCTGAAGCCAATAACACCATAAAAACACAATGACATCAGAGATACCCAAGAAACCCCAACTGGGGAAACCTGCAATGTGTGTGTTTTTTATTTCTTCTTCAGCAATTGTTCTATTCAGAAACTACAATGACGAGGGAGAAACTTTCCTTTCACTCAGCAACCTCGGAAAATCCTTCTATGCCCAAACTGTGCCGCACCTTGCCCTCTTGGCCTTCTCCCTGTGCTTTGTACGGAATCTGTATGGCCCTCTACATGGCCCTTCTGCATAGACAAACTCAGCCTGGCTGAAGGAATGCTTGGCTGCAAAATCTGAGGGCCATGGCTTCTTTTCATCTGCCCTTCTGTGCTGGAAATGATGCCCTAGAACTGATCATCTTGGCTGCAAATGCTGAGAACACACAATTTTGATGCCCAATTCGATCTGTCCACCAGCTGCCTTATCTCTTATTTCTAACTTGACTTGGGCCCCACCTAGGACTACCAAAGGCTGAGATCAAATTGTAATTTGACTTTGGAAAAATAAATTTTCCTAAGTCAATACATAGGAAATAAATAAATTTGTAAAAGTGGAAATCTTTGGGTCTCTCTGCTAGTCTAGGAATCATAAACCAAGCAGAACACTTGCTCTCTAACTCCATTCAACAGAATCTGTACAACAACAACATCATACAATTGTATAACAGTATCTATTGGCTTCTTTCCTTAGCAGAGCCATAATTCTATTTCAGCATGTTATACTTCTTTGTTTCGTAGTGTTTCTGTTTAATTGCTAAGTTAGAACAGACTGTGGAGGTACTTTGTAAGGTTTGATCATTGGAATGATAAGCTGATTTGAAGGGGAAAATTACTATGCATGTATGTTACTCTTTTACTATTTCCGGTCATTTTTCAGCCATATGTGTGATTGTTGCATGTTTAGAAATATTCGTTTTTGTGATTAAATAAGTTCAGATCTGATTTATTTAAGAGAAACATAGGACAGCATTCATCTAGGGCTTAAGAATTTACATGGTATTTGAGTTGATCTTTGATTGAGATCCTTGAGAGTTTACAACAGTAGATCAACTGCTGGAATCAAGGACCAGCAGTTGAAGGGTTTTATTATTGTTGTTTGAAGGACTAAGCACTTTCACAGGGCATTTTTTTGGTTTTATTTTCATAGCTGGGAAATTTGTGCATTTGATCTCATAGATGGCAGCAACTGACCATAGATTCGAGGACAGATTGGATGGTGCCTCAGCTTTTTTCCCTGGAAAGTCAGGGTGACATTTCCATAAGAAGAGAATGGACGGATGTTGTGCCTCCACCTTTAGGTCCCCAACAGTTGGCAGCACGTCAGAAAAATGTTATGTTACCAGGATTCGGATATGGATATTTTGAAAATCCAGGATCCAGATACGGCAAGAATACGTCATGTACAAAAAAAATAAAATATAATAATATTTTTTAAATTTTAAAAAGCATTTTAGAGTTCAAAAATCAAATACTCCATGAAACTATCAAACACTTTTAGAATTGAAACCATTAGATATATTATAAATATCAAGACTGAAACACTGAAATGATGCATCCTCCCTCATACAAAGTAACAAAAAGGATCATAATATCATAAATGATAATAGTAAATACATTTACATATCCTCAAATGGATCTATATCTTTTGCATATTGCAACTCTACATCATGAATAGATGATGGGGGTCCTAGAATGTAGGTAGTTGCATCAGTAGGTTGCACTGGCGGTGGAACAATATCCTCAAGTAGGTTGAGGTGAGTCATGGTAATATCAAGATTGAAACACTGAAATGATGCATCCTCCCTCATACAAAGTAACAAAAAGGATCATAATATCATAAATGATAATAGTAAATACATTTACATATCCTCAAATGGATCTATATCTTTTGCATATTGCAACTCTACATCATGAATAGATGATGGGGGTCCTAGAATGTAGGTAGTTGCATTAGTAGGCTGCACTGGCGGTGGAACAATATCCTCAAGTAGGTTGAGGTGAGTCATGGCATTTAGTGTCAGGTTCAAGTCAGAGATCTCAGGCTCCACATCTTACATCCTGCTTGGACTTTTTTATACTCTGGTTCAACATGTGATAGAAGACGGAGGTTGGAATCAACATACACAAGATCTTCAGCCTTTGCCGTTCCCAGCCTCTTTTGCGTCACTGAATGGATGAAGCCATATGTACTCCAATTCCTCCCAGCTGATGAGGAACTAACAACCTGTGATAACAACCCGATGGCTAGAGTAGAGAGATGAATGCTATCCCCACCATGGAAGCCCCACCAAGTAATAGGATCAAGGTGCCCTTGATCGTACATAGCTATTGGATCTGAAAAGTTGCCAGTAGACTGTACAAGCTCTCCAAATTCTTGGCAGACTTCCATTGCAACTCCCATATCTCTATAAATTTTCCTCAAAGCTGTCTTGTATCGTTGTACCACTTCAGAGTCCTTGTTTGGCGCTGTTCGACCAGGGAAAGACAAAATTTTGGAATGATAGTATTTAGGGTGCAATGCATATGCCAAAAGGTGTAATGGCGTGGTCATGGCATTTAGTGTCAGGTTCAAGTTAGAGATCTCAGGCTCCACATCCCACATTCTGCTTGGACCTTTTTTATACTCTGGTTCAACATGAGATAGAAGACAGAGGTTGGAATGAACATACACAAGATCCTCAGCCTTTGCCACTCCCAACCTGTTTCGCTTCACTGAATGGATGAAGCCATATGTATTCCAATTCTTCTCAGCTGATGAGGAACTAGCAACCTGTGATAACAACCCGGTGGCTAGAGTAGAGAGATGAATGCTATCCCCACCATGGAAGCCCCACAAAGTAATAGGATCAATATGCCCTCAATCGGCCATAGCTACTAGATCTGAAAATCTACCAATAGACTGTACAAACCCTCCAAATTCTTAGCGGAATTCTATTGCAACTCCCATATCTCTATAAATTTTCCTCAAAGCTGTCTTGTATCCTTGTACCACTTGAGAATCATTGTTTGGTGCTGTTCTACTAGGTAAAGACAAAATTTTGGAATGATAGTATTTAGGGTGCAATGCATATGCCAAAAGGTTTAATGGTGTGGTCATTTTGTTCCACCTTTTTGTAACTATGTCCTTCACTAAATAATAAATGTTTCATAAGGGTCATTTTCACTTGCCCTGATAATTTCCCTTATCCTCTCCAACATACTATCAATGTTTTCATAAAATTCCCCCAAGCAAGCTGTATTTGTATCAAATGCCCTGTTCAAGGTCAAGATTGGTTCAATGAACCATAGAAGGTATTGGACCTTGTCCCACCATGCATCATCAAGAATGATGGACTTGATTTTTTGCCCTCTATCAGAAGTGGAAGTCCTCCATGATTTCCAAAGAGGGTAAATAACCATTGCTTGTAATGCTTGTCTCACCTCCATAAGCCTCTTTATGACAAGAGTGTGGGAGGCAAAACAAGTTTCAACAACCTACAAGTTTCAAAGTGACAAAAATTCAAATCTCAAATGAGAAATCATTTGTAGTTAAAATTAAGAATTTCCAATACAAATTTGAAATAATATTGATTAAAAAAATAGTACCTTCAATAGCTCCAACTTTGCAAAACCTTGATATATGGCCTGAGACATTGGATGATTGGTTATGAACATTTGGATTTCTTTTGCTGCTGCATATATTTCATTAATCCATTCAATCTCACCAATTTTGGCAAGCATAAGGTTCAATGAATGCATTGCACATGGAGTCCAAAAAATGTCATCATATCGACCCTCCACAATCAGACCTACAGTTTTACAAACCTGTGCATTGTCCATAATGACTTGGCTAACATTATGTGGCCCCACACTTTCTATTGCATCAATACGAATTGTGGATATGAAAGATGCATCTTTCTCTATTCCACTGCAATCAACAGTCTTCAAAAACATTGCCCCTTGTTGATTTGGGGTAGCATCGGATGTGCTCTAGCCACGAAAATTAATGGAGAGGCTAAAGCACATGAGATTTCCAATACCCAGAAATGGTTAGGGCAAAATCTAACCAGTTTGGGAGATATTAAAATAATTAATATTTTTAATGAAGTCCCTAAGTCTAAACTTAGGGAAAATAAAATATTAATGTGAATTAATATAAAACTGAATTAGAATGGTCCAAAAGTCATGGATCAAGCCAGATCTAATCTTAGTCGTTGATTAGGGACTTAATCTTGGCCGTTGGATTGTCAATGAGAAAATATAAGAGGAGGCTCGAGGGTCACTTGGAGAACACACCGAGTTGATCAAGAATTTGATTTCTGGGGCAGGGCTTGCTGAGGAAATTGGAGTGATCAAAGTTGTAGCTGAGGGGCAGTGAATGCAGTAGCAGAGAGGCAAAGACAGTACGGGGAGCATCAGCGCAGAAGCTGGGAGAGGGTTGACGCAGAGCCAGCTAGAGGCCACGCAGAAGCAGCGAGAGGCCACGCAGAAGCAGCCAGAGGCAACCAGGAGCTACGCAGAGCCTAAGGAAGGCCAGCATGGGAGACACAGAGGCTCCAGAGTTAGACGCAGAGCCCAGAGAGGCTGATGCTAGGCCAGAGAGGCTAACGGCGTGATGCTGGGCTAGAGAGGCTGACGCAGACCCTAGAGGTTGACGCTAGGAGATTTCGTGGGGCTGATTGGGGCTGATATCTGTCTCCGACTGAGAGGTACTACTGTTGAGGGCATTCTCTGTTGGGTGAGCCATTTCTGGCACCCAGATTGTATTCTGAAACTGCTTAATAATAAAACCCTCAGATAGCTGCACCGGTTTTCCCGCATTAGGTTTTTCCGGGGACATTAGTCCAAAAATAACGGTGCCACTTGTGTGCTTGTTTTTCCTTCAGTTGATGATCTATATGTGTTGAGACTGTACTTGTATTTATTTTTAGCGTTTACATGGTAAATAACTTGTTAATTAACAGAACAAGTGGGAAGAAATAAATCAAAAAGTACAGGAAAGATTTCTAACAGTTAGACTTAGAAATTCCAACATGGTATCAGATTGTGGTTGCAGATCACAGGATAACTGAGGGCATCAACCAAGTAGAGCAGTAGCAACAGAAACAGTTGTCCCGAGTGACAAAAGTTGTTCCTAGTGGAAAAGCATCAAGGAAGGGGTGATGCAGTGCCTGCGTCATTAGTTCGAGCTGGGAAGAGGATCAACGGAGTGGCAGAGACGAGCAGCCTTGACCTACGTAGTGCCCGGTCATCTTTCTAAGTCAAAAAGGATTGACACCCGTGGCCAAGAGGTGCGGATTTTGCTGGTGTCGAGATTGCGCAGAGCCTAGAGGCTCTTACCTTCTGTTCGCAGGGACATAGGAGGCTGTGGGTAAGTTGCGGAGTGAAGCTGGTGGGGTTCTGTGGTCAGAACAATACCTAACAGGGCAAGACCAAGGAGGAAGGAGTTGCTTCCGAGTATTTCTAGCCAAGAAATCCGAATCAGTGGTGCAACTGCACTAATGATCAGAGTGGGGCCATCTCGACATTGGCAGAGGGGTTTCCAGGAGGGAAATCGAGGCTCAGAGGGAGTCGCACTGAGAACTTCTAGGAGGGAAGTAGAGAGACTCGGAAGAGGCGCAACAAAATGGTAGTGAATGGGGTAAGAGATCAGGATAGACTGGACGGAGCCTCAAACTTCGTAGTCTGGAAGGCCAGGATCTTGTCTGTTCTAGATAGGAATCGTCTCAAACACTTCACCTTGAACACGATAGCAATCCCAGTTGACCCGACTGAGAATGAAAAGTACGAGGAGGCAATGGCGAGGGTGAAGAGCATCATCCTTGACGGGGTCAAGGACCATGTAGTACCACATATTGCCGAAAAGGACACGACAAATGCGATGTGGGAGGCCCTGATGAAATTGTATCAGCATACTTCCGTGTAGAAGAATATGCTACTAGAAAATCAGTTGCGGTCATACCAGATGCAGAAGGGAGAACAGATAGACACCTTCCTCGGTTTGATTGAAGGAGATCCAGGATCAGCTGACTTCCATAGGGGCCACGTCGGATGAAGAGATGTTGGTGAGGACCGCATTGAACGCAGTCTTAGAGGATTGGGAGGTATTTGTCCAGAGCATATTGGGTAGGTCGACCCTTCTAGATTGGGAGGAACTGTGGGCGACTCTTCATCAAGAAGAGATTAGAAGGCTAACCAAGGTGGGAAGCAACAACAAGGGTGTTAGAATCAAGAAGGAGGAAGAGGAGGATGCTGCCCAAGAATCTAAGGGAAAGCAGGAGAAACGAAAGAAGAAGGACCTCTCCGAGGTCAAATGCTTCCACTGTGGGGAACTAAGTCACTATGCGAGGCAGTGTTTGAGGAAGAAGAGCAAGGGAGAGGCTTCTGAGACCAAGGCTGCTCCAGCAAAGGCAGAGAAAGAAGTGGAGACAGATGATGACTGTGCCATGAGTGCTCATGCGCCACTTGAGAGGAAGTGGGGAGACATCGAGCTGTAGTCAGACGGACTACAGGCGATGAGGGGTAGGATCCTTGAGGTACCCAACCTCTTGGATTATACCTTGCTACGAGAGCCCCGAAGAATAGCAGGATTGGCGGATGTCGGTAGAGACGGATGCGGATGGAGCGACAGAGGGAGCTACAGTGCAGGATTCCCAGGACAATGTGAGGCAGTAGTGCGAGATGCACAGAGTTGTTGCAGCAGTGCAGAGGTCAGAGAGGGAGCACTTGTTAGTGATAGAGGGAGCTTCAACATCGAGAGTGTTTCTAGCCCGACGGAGATGTCAGAGTTCGGAGATCAGTTACTTACTTCTCAGTAACTGAGTTGAAGTGCAGCAATTAGTAGTGGCAGTGCTATGGGCAACACGATGCAACATGATGAGAGGGGTGGTAGTGCAGATGCAGTAGTGGTAGTGGCAGGGCCATGGATGCAGTAATGGTAGTGGCAAGGCCATGGGCAACAACACGGATGCAAAGGGAGCTGCCGTACAGATGCAACAGTGGCAGTGGCAGGGGCATGGGTAGCAGTACATGATGCAGGAGTGCAGAGGATGTTGGGCAACAATCCTAGCATAAGCACAGGGACCAATACCGGATGATCAGGGTGATGCTCAGTGAGGAGTATTACTAGAGCATAATCCTCGCTAAGAGGGAGTGTTGATTTGGGGTAGCATCGGATGTGCTCTAGCCACAAGAATTGGTGGAGAGGCTAAAGCACATGAGATCTCCAATACTCAGAAATGGTTTGGGCAAAATCTAACCAGTTTGGGAGATATTAAGATAATTAATATTTTTAATTAAGTCCCTAAGTCTAAACTTAGGGAAAATAAAATATTAATGTGAATTAATATAAACTGAGTTAGAGTGGTCCAAAAGTCATGGATCAAGCCAAATTTAATCTTAGCCGTTGATTAGGGACTTAATCTCGGCTGTTGAATTGTCAACGAGAAAAGTATAAGAGGAGGCTTGAGGGTCACTTGGAAAACACACCGAGTTGATCACGAATTCGATTTTCTGGGGCAGGGCTTGCTGAGGAAATCGAAGGAGTGATCAGAGTTGTAGCTGAGGGGCAGTGAATGCAGTAGCAGAGAGGCAGAGATAGTACTGGGAGCATCATTGCAGAAGCCTGGAGAGGGTTGACACAGAGCTAGCTAGAGGACATGCAGAGGCAGCCAGGAGCTGCACAGAGCCTAAGGAGGGCCAGCGTGGGAGACACAGAGGCTCCAGAGGTTGACACAGAGCCCAGAGAGGCTAACGCTGGGTTAGAGAGGCTGACGCTGGGGCAGAGAGGCTGACGCTGGGGCAGAGAGGCTGACGCAGATCTTAGAGGTTGATGCTGGGAAATTTCATGGGGCAAATTGGAGTTGATATCTGTCTCTGACTGAGAGGTACTACTGCCGAGGGCATTCTCTGTTGGGTGAGCCATTTCTGGCACCCAGATTGTATTCTGAAACTGCTTAATAATAAAACCCTCAGATAGCTGCACTGGTTTTCCCGCATTGGGTTTTTTCGGGGACATTAGTCCAAAAATAACGGTGTCACTTGTGTGCTTGTTTTTCCTTTAGTTGATGATCTGTATGTGTTGAGACTGTACTTATATTTATTTTCAGCGTTTACATGGTAAATAACTTGTCAATTAACAGAACAAGTAGAAAGAAATAAATCAGAAAGTATAGGAAGGATTTCTAATAGTTAGACTTAGAAATTCCAACACCCTTAGGGGCACACTGCGACAATATTAATTAATGGGCGGTTTCTTTGGTCTTTCCATCCATGAGAAATGATAGACATCCCTGTTTCTGCCCATGTATCCTGGATTGCCTATAGCTGTCTATCCACAGATTGTCTCTCTGATGCCAACAAAGTAGTGCAGACTTTTTTATATCCAGGGCTTTTGTACCCTTTTGGTGCTTCATTAATTGCCTTAATCATTTGTTTCCAATAAGGGGAACACACCAAATTGAATGCTAGCACATTTGCATAGATGCAACGAGTTACATGTTCATCGGCTATGTCTCTACCTTGATTATTGAAACACGTTTCAAGAGGGCTTAGAGTGGGCCTTTTATTAGTTGTGGAAACAGGCCTAGATGGCAATGGAGGCCTAGTTGTAGAGCTTTGCCCAGGGTGTTTTCCCTTAGCAAGCTTCTTATCAGCAACTTCTTGTAAAGATGCATAGAATTTCATTTTTGCAGGACTCAAACCTTGGCCAGGTTTGCCATTTGCATCTTTTGGCCCGATGCATACTTGCACCCTTGTGTTAGTTTGACCAATGAGATGGGCCTTCACTCTAGTATATGAACCATTTTTTATATCTTGGCATTCATTGCACTTCCATTTAAATGAACCACCTTCAAGATTTTTTCCATTAATCTCCACATATTGCCATAGAGAAGATTTTGGGTCTGTTTTGATGATTTCCCCTTCACTATGCTCGTGCTGTGATGGTTCCATAATGATAATGGTCTATAGGTTACTGCATATAAAATTCAAATTATAATATATTATCAATAAACAATTAAAAATTAAAAACACAATTAATTTATTAAATGCATAAAAATTAAAATACATTAACATTTAAAAAGAATTTTTATTGAAGAAAAAGATAAGAAATTGGAAAGGGGAATTAAAAAATGTGCTAAATAATAGACATTTTGATTTTACTTATGTTATTATTATATTATATAACATATACATGCTAGAGATGACAAATATAATTTTATAAAGATATATAATATATATTATGGAGAGAACAATAAAATTATAAATGCCTAAAGGCTAATGGAGAGAACATATAGAAACAAAACATGATAATTAATTAAAACAATAAAATTATAAATGCGACAATGCATAATGGAGAGAAATATAACTTTATAAAGATATATTATTATAATATATATTATGGAGAGATTCAAGAACAATAAAATTATAAATGCCTAAATGCTAATGGAGAGAATATATAAAAACAAAACACGATAAATAATTAGAACAATAAAATTATACATGTGGCAATGCCTAATGGAGAGTATATAATATTTATTGTTAATATATATTGGATCAAGCTCAACATATAATTTAATATTTTATGGTTTATTAAATTATTTGTAAAAATAACACTATGGAGAGAATGAGACTATTGACTATTGACTATCGGGCTAGCAACGAAAAACAAGACAAACTATCGACTATCAGGCCGACAACCAAAAAAAACAAAAAATCGACTATCGGGCCCTGCAAACAAAAACAAAAAAACAATTAGTTTTTAACATTTGCGGTTTACCTGTTAGCTGAGCGGCACCGAAGCTTCTGCTGAGCATTCCTAGCGGCAGCTGAGGGTTCCTGGCGGCGGCTGAGCGTTCCTCTCACAACGCAGGCTGGTAGTCGGACTGAGTGACGACTTCCTCAACTGCTTTGTCCCAATGCAGGCTGACAGTCAGACTAAGTGACGGCTTCCTCGACGGCTTTGTCTCGATCGACGACAACTTCCTCAACTCCTCAACGGCTTTGTCGTTGTTCCAACTTCTTGTCGCTGTGTTCATGAGTTCCAACTTCCAAACATTGCGTTGCTGTGTGAAGCAGGGGCCTAGTTCAATATTTAACAGTTGCTGGGTGAAGAAGGGGGATATTTAGTGTGAGTGCTGACAAAGGTGAGGGACCACAAATTTATAAAGTTAAAAGTTAAAACCTAAAACCAAAAAAACCTAAAGCGATAGTCAACCCATTCATTTCGGCAGTTTCGACAACTTGCTAAATTGCCTCGGGATCCGTTTCATCCAGTGTATATAATATCACTGAAATATCGGTTATTTTCAGAAATATCGCAATATTTTCGAGGAGACGAAATATCGCCGAGAAAATATCGCGATATTTTGTCTCCTCGAAAATCGATATTTCGGGAAAATATCGTGCGACGATGCAAAAAATCGCCTGGAGATAGCGAAAAATTGCCGCGCGGCTATAGAAGTTCGATTTTGTTTTTTTTTTCAATCATTTTCATTTCTGATTGCTGGAGAAGGAAGGGGAGAGCTATGTGCTTGCTGCGAAGGAGGGTTTGAGAGCTATTATCGCCACCAACAACGAAGATTTTGTTGATCTAAGCTTGAAGAACAGTGAGACAATTTCATTTCTTCCATTAACAGGTATGTTCAAATAAACCCCTATGTTAATGAGTTTTTTGTTAGTTTTAGGATTATTCTTGCTTGCCTATTTGCCTACAATCATTTTGCTTGTTTTTTTTTTTCCATTTGCTATGATTTTCATGCCCATGAGCAAATGCAAGGGTTTTATCTTTTCTCCATATTTGGTTTTTCATTGAATTCACATTGCAAATAATGTAGCAAAAAAACTATTTCTTAAAATGATGTGGTTATTACTTATTAAGTTATTAATTCCAAATTTTTTTTTGGTGCCCTAGGTTTGAGTTAGCCCACTACAAAATTCAAATATGCCAAAAGCCTTGGACCCATTGTGGGAGTATGGGAACCCTGATGGTGGGACAAATCGGGCATATTTTACATGCAAATTGTGTGGGACCAGGATGACAGGAGGGGTTACACGATTGAAATACCATCTGGCTAGATTCACTGGACATGATGTTGGGATTTGTACAATTTCTAGTCCGGAGCTTATACAAAAAGCTCTTGAGGCAATTGATGAAAAAGACATAAAGAAGGAAGAAGCATAAAGAAACAAGGCTGAACGTGCAGGTAGATCTTTCGGGATATCTTCTCCTGATTTTGATGTTGAGGGTAGTGGGAGGGGCTCCACAGCTGGCACATCATCACCTGCTACTGCTAGTGCGAGGTCATCATTTTTTGTTCCACGAACAGGACATGGATCACAACCTGGCATAAAATCGCTTGTTAAAAAAAAGGAGAAGCAAGAAGCAGATAGAGTCATGGGGAGGTGTATTTTCTGGAGCGACTTACCTCTCAGCATCACCAAAACCAATCCATTTTGGTAGCCAATGTGTGATGTTATTGCTGTTGTGGGCCCAGGGTACAAAAGTGCTACATATGAGGAGTTGCGGGGGCCAATTCTTCAAGCAGAAAAGCAAGACATCAACTCTAGATTGGCGGAGTTGAAAAAAACATGGGAAGTTACTGGATGCACAATGATGTCTGATGGTTGGACAGATAGGAAGGGTAGGACCCTTCTAAATTTCTTGGTACATTGTCCTAAAGGTACCATGTTTATTAAATCATTGGATGCATCAGAACATATCAAAGATGCAGCAACGATATGTGAGTTGTTAGATGGGTTCATTCGGGAGATTGGTGTGTAGAATGTGGTGCAAGTCATAATAGACAATGCAACTAATTATGTGTCTGCCGGCAAGATGCTTATGGAGAGGCATCACATTTTTTTGGACTCCGTGTGCAACACATTGTCTCGATTTGTTGCTTGAGGATATGGGGAAACTCTCCTTCATCAAGGAGGCGGTTGATATGGCTAGGAGCGTCCCCAAGTTTATTTATAACCATGCTTTTGTTCTTAGCCTCATAAGGAGATTCACTAGAAACAAGGAGTTGCAGCGTCCTGCGATCACACGTTTTGCCACAAACTTTATTACTCTTCAATCTTTGCTTCGATGTCAGTTCGAGTTGAAGCAAATGTTTGTGTCTGATGACTGGTGTAATTGTAGATACAATAGGAGACAGGACGGGAAAACCATTGCAAAAATGGTGTACTCTGAGACGTTTTGGCGTGGAGTAGAAGAAGCATGCTCAATTAGTGAACCTATAGTAAAGGTTCTCAGATTGGTAGATGGGGAGAAGCCTGCAATGGCTTATTTTTATGAGGGCATGGATAGGGCCAAGGAGGCCATTCGTTCTTATTATGCGGACAAGGGTTCTGTTGGCCTTGATAGGCAGATGATGTTATGGGATGTGATTGATAGTCAGTGGACAGGGATGCTTCATCGACCCATTCATGCAGCAACACTCTTCCTCAACCCGCATTTTCATACAAATGCGGCTTTGATTTTGATGGCGAGGTGATGGAAGGGCTCCATTCCTGTATTCATAGGATGGTACCTGATCTTGAGCTTCGTAGCAAAATCAATCGCGAGATACAATATTATCGGGATTGTGTTGGCCTATTTGGCTTTGATGATGCTATTAGGGAAAGGACCCTCTTCATGCCACGTAAGTGACAAGTCATCACTCATTAGAAATTAGAATTTCCTTACTTATAATTCTATTTTTTTAAAATTCAATTATGTAACTTTTATTTGAAAGTTTAATTATGTTTTAAGTTTTTGAATTTTTTATTTCTTTATTTTGTTGTAGATATTTGGTGGCGAAGCTATGGTGCAAGGGCACCAAATTTGCAGAAATTGGCCATACGAATCTTGAGTCAAACATGTAGCTCTTCAGGGTGTGAGCGCAATTGGAGTGTATTTGAGAAAATACACGCAAAAAAGCGCAACAGGTATAACTTTGAGCTCCAGCCTTTAGTTGAGCAATTACACTTATTGTAATTTTTAATTTTTAATTTATGACCTTCAAGTGTCAAGAGTCAAGAGTCAAGACTCATTAGTTTTTTTGACACTCTTACAGGGTGGAGTTCACACACCTCGATGATTTAGTGTATGTGCATTACAACATCCGACTTCGAGTGAGGCAAATAGAAGCACCAATGGATCCAGATGCCATTTCCTTAGACAATATTGATGTATTGTCTTAGTGGAGGGTGAAGTCTGAGGAGCCCATCTTGGAGGAGTCACCTTCATGGTTAGAGCCAGATGATCCATTAGAACAGGGGCAAGAAGAGGAGGAGTACGAGGAGGAGGAGGAGGAGGAGGAGGAGGACATTGTGGGAGCATCAACATCAACACCATGTGCTATAGATATAGGAGAGCACAGCCCCATACCTAGCACTAATTATTTGACATTAGGTGCAGAGGCAGGGTCAGGGCCTTCTACTATTAGGGGCAGGCCTGGCAAACAACCCATCATGTTTTCTCGTAAAAGGGGGAGAGGGCAGTGATTTCAGATAGATAGCTTCTATTTTTATTTGTTATGCTACATATAACTCATGATGATGAAATACTTTTATATATGTGATGTTATTTTGTATTGGTTATCCACATTTCAGTCCTTGAATGGACAATTATCAGGGATCAGCAGGATTTGGTATCGCCTTTCATGTATCGTTTCTATTTGACATCATATATCAGTGCTTTTTTCATATTTATATGCCAATGTGTTTATTTCATGTTGTTATTGCTTTATATGTTTAAAAATCTGAAAAAAATGAATATATTATGCATTTTTTTATGCTTGCCGATATTTGCCGATATTTTCGCCGATATTTCCGATAAGATATTTTCTGGACCCTCACCGATATTTTTCCGATACCGATATTTTCAACACTGGTTCCATCCGAGAACGAGATGTTTCCTAAAACATCAAATCTGCAGCCATCCATATGTGAGCCGTATTTTGGCGCATCCGGATCAAATCCGCCAAAACGCCAATATTCGCCCTTCCTGTGCCGGATCCGGCAACATAGGAAAATTGAAGTGAAGGTTGGGCGGATGATGTTGAATGCTGTGAAGGATCACTTAATTCCTCACATATTTGAGAAGACAACAATGAAGGAGATGTTCGATGCCCAAATTAGACTCTACCAAAGTGAAAACATTAATAGAAAGATGATATTGTGGAACAAATTCAGATCCATAGAGATGACTAGATCAGACACCAATCGCTGGTGACCTGACAAAAATCATGCAGATCTGTGATCAACTTGCAGGTGTTGGGTGGAAGGTTGTAGACATAGAGTTGGTGAACATGGCACTGAATGGATCTCTAACTTCATGGGAACCATTTGTTAAAGTTATTTGTGCTCTAGACAACATAGGGTAGCTTGGATTTCTGGATGGAGGCTTGGAGTTGTCTTAGGAATGCGTGGGCTGTGATAGTGTTTATACAAGTGGAGTGGACCTAATGGAATACATGGCTTAGGAGGAGTGATGGAGTATTTTCTTTTGTAACAGGTGGCAAAATTGAACTATGGGGTTCTGTAGTAACCATGTAAAAAATCAAGCGGATGAAAATAGCAAGGACTGTTTCTTTTTCCTGTTAATATATCTTGGATAGAACTGTTAAAAATCAAGCGGATGAAAATAGCAAGGACTGTTTCTTTTTCCAGTTAATATATCTTGGATAGAACCCTTGGGCACTTCCCCTCATTCTGAGGATGGCACTCAGGGTAAACCCTTGATTCTTCAAGGCAAAAGGCTAGGTCAATAGTAGGGCTTAAAGCTGTTGCAACAATATATTCATTATGAGCTCAACATGTACCTTATGCGAATGAAACCTAAGGGTGGAGGATAACGCTCTGTCCTACAACCACCTGGGCTAAATCCAATGGATAACAAGGACTAGTTTAAAGAAAGAAATAACCAATTAAATTGTAAACGTGAAACCTAGAATCATGAATACAGAGAAAGAGGATAGAGAAGAATGAAACTGAAAAGCTAAAAAACTGAAGTTCAGTGTGATTGTATGGTAATTGGAAATAGTGAAAATAGTTATGTAATGAAGGGGCAGTTTTGATTAACTTTACTGGCAAAGATTATTTTGTGAGCTCTCTTAGTTTGCTAATTGATTTGCGTCTTTTCCATTCTCTTTTGGAGATAATGCATGGCAGCTCTTTTTGTTTCTGTATCTGTAGTCATTTAAAACATGATGACGTGTTTTGTTTAATAACTTGGTATTTTTGTGTTTATACATGCAGGTGATGCGTACTAAAGGCAACAGTGAACTTGTCAAGCAAGAGTTTAACAGAGTGGAGTGGTCATTCAGTAAAACTCCTCGTGTAAGGCCAATTATCGAATATGATATGTTTTGTGTTATGCAGTTTGAATCATATTTTTTAATCTCCAGTTTAGCTTACAAAAGTCTTGTTACCTCTAAAATTTGCACTTCAAAATATTCAACTCGAACAAAGATGCAAACTTAGGGTATCACAAAAGCACCACCACTGTCACCTCGGTGGTTGCTTCCCTCTCATTAGGCTTTCTCTTTTCCAGCATAAAATGGGATTCCCTGAAAAGATTACCAATCTGTTCTTTATGCCCTGTAACAATTTTTAGATTGGTAAGATAGAATTATTGTGAGATTTTCATTCTATTTAGTGTTGGATTTCAGTAGAGTAGTGCCTACTCCAAGGGTTCTGGAGTCAAGAATGATAATGAAGGCTTAGATCCTGATCAAGGAGTGAAAGATGACTCAGTCAAATCACTAACAGCAATCATTACCAGCCCTTAACAGCTATGTTGCATGAAACTTCTAAGAACCCGGTGTTTCGGGCTGTACCTGTACCTGAAACTCCGAAAGTTGGTCGAAACTTGACCGAAACTCGACCATCATGTAATCATGTATGAGAGTTAATATAGACTTGGTTTTCCTTCTAAATTGTCGTCTATGGACCTTATTCCCTTTTCTCTTGCAAGATAATGTGTTATTCACTTATTTATAACTTTTTTTTATATATATCTAGACATATATGACATTTCAGTTTATGTTTCGGCTGATGTTTCCCTTTTTGGGAGGTGACGTTTCTAAATATACCCGTTTCAGAAACTCTGAACTGTTTTGGCGTTTCGTGCAACTTAGCTTAACAGTTTTTTGAAATATGAGTAACAGACAAGTACAAATGTCCAAAAGATATGCCAGCACTTCCAGAAAATACTTGTATTAAGACATGACATCAAATATGAGAGAATGGAGTAAATGGAACAGCTTTCTATTGAATAGAAGCCATGAAAACACAATACATAACAGATCTGTTTTCATAACATCTATAAGAGGATGAACAGGTCTCTCTTAACAGCCCTCTTATGCTAGTGATACTCCACAAGTAGACAGCAAACACTATCCTCCAGCCAAGGAAGTGAATACAAGCATGAAAGGGCAGCTTTACAGAGATATTTCTTAGAAACCTGTAGATTAAGCTTTAAATCTGACCCAATACCTGTAACAACCAAACTGTAGTTAAGGTATTTTCTCCAATCTGAAATCACACCCTGTGCACACGAGGTGATGCCTCCTTTTATAGGCTCTCCTCTCAACTATTGAATGAAAAATTTAATCATAGGATGTGCTAGAAACCTCAGAGAATCGGGTGCTGTGCTTCTAGGGTTACATTTGATTGGACACCCAACTTTGAATATGTCAAACATGCTACATTTTCATTCCAGTCCAAGCACATCTTCTAGGTGACCTTAATCCCAATAAAACATGGAAAGGGAGCATCTAAAGGTCTTTTTATGAAGGCTGGAACAATTAAAACTTGTTCACTGAATTTGGCAATCGAAGGCACATAGATGCACACACACACACACACACACACATATATATATTATTCAATAATGGATGATTTACAAGACCTTGGGCGGTTCTCCTTTATAGGAGTTGACTGGCCACAAGGTTAAGACACGACTTTTGACATAAGTGCCCTTTCATAATTAATTGGGCAACTTAATTTAATTTAATTTATTAATTAATTATTAATTAATGTCTATTTATTATTATTTTATTATTTATTTTAATATATTATATAGTTATGAATATTTTATTCATAACATTGCCTCTCCCTTAAAAATGCTTTGTTCTCAAAGCATAGGCAATGTTGGGTGCAATGTTACCAGACTCGGAATCGGCAATAAATCGGCGAGGCAAAAGAGCGAAGAGTTTTAATCGGATCGGGAAAAAATCGGGAAAAAATCGGCAAATTCATTAAATAAAAATATACACATATTTTGAATTAAAAAAACCATTTTTCATTAATATTGGGTAAAGGTATGTCCAAACAATGCATAATATCAAATTATCAATAGATGTCCAAAATATCATGAATAAATAAGTATCTCATATATGTTATGAGTCCACACATGATCCAAAGCACTGAGTCTTGAGTCCTTAGAAGCATATGCTTCTAAAAGTTTACAAAAAAGTAAAAAACTGCATACTAATCAGAAAAAAATCAGCAACTAAGAGTCTAAGACTCTTAAGAGTGAGAACTAGAAGCAATTCCTCCCGCTCCTTCGCTTGCTTGACTCTCAAAGTTCTCCAAGTCATGAAGGCTGAAAAGAGGAGGCTCATCTAATTGAACCCATTCTGCCGCATTTGTAGATTGCAAATCTAACTCTTCAAGGTCAATTGGTGAATGATCAATACCTGTCATTATCATGAGACATTGAAATGTGAATTAAAATTTCACTTTGAAGTTTGAACTTTAAACTTTTAAAGTACGAACTAGATTATGAAACCTTCAAATTCAAGCTCTCGAATCTCACCTTGTATTTGTTTGTTGCGAAGTCGTAGATTGTAATGGACAAATACAAGGTCATTCAAGCGCTTTTGTGTCAATCGGTTGCGCTTCTTAGAATGTATTTTCTCAAACATGCTCCAGTTGCGTTCACAACCTGAAGCACTGCATGCTTGGTTTAAGATTCGAATGGCAAATCTCTTCAAATCTGGCGTATCACTACCAAAGTTTTGCCACCAAAGACCTAGCAAGTGGTAAGGGTTTGTGAGTAGAAGACTAGAAGTACCAAATTAGTAAATAGTAAAAACTTAAAAAGAAAATAAAATTTAATAAAACATTTAACATACAAAATAAAGTTTAAACAAATTTAATGAATTGATGAAGCCTTCAAGCTGGGTACCTGGCAACATCTTTGACCTTTGTCTTATAGCACTGGTATAGGCAAACAATTTAGATGGTGTCCTATAATCTTGTAGTTGGGAAAAGACACGACTTTGTTGTTCTGGATCAGGGAAGCACCTTTCCAAGCATGTCATAAGTCCTCTGCCAACCTCCCCATCCTCATTAAATTTGCTCTTATCATAAAAATATTGTGGGTTTAAGAAGTACCCAACAGCATGTAAGGGGGAATGCAATTGCCTATCCCAACGTGCATCTATAATGTCCCAAAGAGGCATATACTTTGTCTCATCATCCCCATATCTTCTTTTGATGGCCTCCTTTGCGAGATCCATCGCCTCATAAATGTAACCCATAGCGGGTTTGTCACCATCAACCATCCTGAAAGTTCAAGCATTCAAATTTAAAGAAATATGAAACATTGTAAATAAAAAGAAGCTTGAAATGAAATTTAAAAAATGAAAAAGTTAAAAGACTAAAAGTACCTGAGAACTCTAACAAGGGACTCCGTCACAACAATAATCTCTTCAGCATCTTTCCAGAAGCCATCATTAAACACAAGTGCAGCAATTTCGATGCCTTCAGGGGTCTTGGAATGTTTAGATCCCATCCACTCAGGTCCCAAGAACATCCTCTTCAGATTTATCTTTTGCTCAACCACAGATTGCAAAGATATGAAATTTGTTGCAAATCTAGTCACTGCAGGTCGAACAATTTCTTTACCTTCAGTGTATATTCTCATAGTGTTTAGGACAATAGTGTGGTTGTATAGGTATTTGGTTATGGATTTTGCCTTCTCCACAACCTCATGTATCCAATGAAGCTTACCAATGTCCTCAAGCATTAAATCTATGCAATGGGCAGCACAAGAGGTCCAAAAAATAGTGGGGTGCCTCATCTCAAAAAGTCTACCAGCAGCCATATAATTCGCTGCATTATCGGTGACAATTTGTACAACATTTTCTTCTCCCACTTCTTGAACAACTTCCTCCATCATTTCACAGATAAGTTGGGCACTCTTAACCTTATCTGAAGCATCCACTGACTTGAGAAACATTGTGCCTGCGGGACAAGATACAAGGAAATTTATTAAAGTTCTATTCCTCTGATCTGTCCATCCATCACTCATGATGGTGCACCCTGTTTCTACCCATGATGAACGAAACTCAGCTAGCAGAAGCATGACATCTTCAACACTCTCTAACAACATATCTGTCCTAAGGCTCTCTGATGTAGGGGCTTTGAACCCTGGACCTGCATTAGCAATTGCATCAATCATAGCTTGCCAATAAGGACTTCTGGCACAGTGGAAAGGTATGTCAGAATAGAACCAAAAGTTAGCAATGGCCTTCCTTGCCTGAATATGGATATTTTTTTTCCAACCAGTGCCATCCAAGGTAGGTTGGGAACCGGGTTTTGTGCGGGGAGCAAAAAAGGCGTTTATGTTTCCACCTCCAGTGTTCAAGGAAGGAGTTGAAGGGCTGGCATGGCTTTGAGGCATGTGTGGAAAACTTGGGAACGGCATTGAGGATTCAACAGATTGAGGTGACATGGGGCTAGTGACAGAAAAAGTATCAACTCCAACATTTCCTATTTCAGCAGTTTGCTTTGCTTTCTTGGCATTACGCTGCTCTAACATTTCAAGGGCCAAGGCTGCTTGGTGTTGGACATTCTCGTCAACCTTGGTGCAAATACCTATATCATGGCCAGGTATTTTTGCAAGGTGGAACTTGAATCTATAAATGCCTCCACTGCATTTTGTTTTGCAAAATTTACAAAGGAGCCTGGGGTCTCCGGGAATCCTGTCACAATAAGCCCAAGCAAAGTCCTTCTCTCTCGGCATTGTTGTTGCTTTGAACTTGTGTTTAATTTGTGGCTTCTGTTAAGATTTGGACTCTGGAGTCTGGCTTCTATTTTATTTGTGGCTCCTGTGAAAGACAACAAAAAAACAAATTTAAAAATTATCCAAAAATTTAAAATATGCTAGAAATTTAAAAAATTAAATGAAGACAGAACCCCTCTTTTTCCTTTCTGCTGGACAGAAGGCTTAAGCAGATCAAGACATCAAGATTCAAGACATCAATGCTGTCAAGACTCAAGAGTCAAGACATCAACACTGAACAGCAACAAACTGAACAAAGTCTGTCAAGAATCAAGATTGTGGAAATAACTTAATAAGCAAATCTATAAGAACTTAGAAGCACTTTGAGTGCTGTTACAAATAAACAGATATATCTATTATCTGCAAATTTATATATAAATTTTAAAATGAGTGAACAACAACTTTTAACTTCTGAGATCTATCACAGTGTCTCGGTGCTGCTACAGTAGTCATATCTCGTTGACATTACATTGACAAAGTTTCGGTGCAAAATCTAGTAGATCTACAGTTTGTTGAGGTGAACATCTCAGTGTCAAGAATGTCGAAGAGGAAGAGGGGTCCAGAAGAAGAAAAGAGCAGAAGATAGTCTGGAGTCTGGACTCTTTAACTACCCCTTTGACTGAACAACTCCAATTGCAAAGACCTGCAATTTATAAAAACTCCATCTCAAAGATGTTTCGGGAGTTTGAGGCTTTAGCCATTTCAAAGAAGTGGATTTTGCTTTTAGACATGACTTCATGAATTGATAAGATTGGGTGTTCATCAGTTTCAAAACTGAGCAAGGCATGATAAAGTTCAATTTCACAATTTAATCAAGTGGTTAGAAATCGTAACCACATTGGTTATGCCATGCAAGCTTAAGTCTGGACTCTGGAGTTCCATGTATCAGACTAAATCTGCCGTGCTGCACCAGAAATTGCATAATTCGTGTTCTAAATCAAATGTGATTTGATGCTTTGAAATGACAGGGGGAACATTTGAGACAATCTCTCGTAGAGAAGAGGCAGAGGTATTTGAGGTCCCTTCTGAATGTCATAGAAGAAACTCTTTCTAGGAGTCTTAGAGATAAGGACTTGGAGATGGAAAAGGTGAATCGTAGAAAGATGGAATTGGAGGAGAGAGTGAAACAGCTGAAACTAGAAGCCCATTTATGGCAGAGCAAAGCTAGGAATCATGAAGCGATGGTGGCAACCTTAAAAAGTAATCTTCAGCAGGCTGTTTCAATTTTGCTGTTGCCATGCAGACACCTCTGCCTCTGCCGGGACTGTGAAATGATGTTCGATACATGTCCTGTTTGTCATGCTACAAAGAATGCAAGTGTGGAAGTCTACATGTCATGAGATTTTCTTTAGTTTCTGTGTTCTTTTGTCACTTCTAAAGGTACAAAAACTATACTGTTGGGTTTCTTATTGGTGTTGGACAACACTGAAGGACGGGTTAGGCCTAGAGAAGCAGTATTCATATTCATTATCTATTCACGTTGGTTATTCTGTTGTCGAAATCAGATACAACAGCAGTTCCACAGGTGCACAGTAATGCTGAGTCAAAAGGGTGAAAAATATCAAGTGTGCAGCGTGCTAAGAGGAGAGTGTGGAGTTCTTGTAGTGCTAAAATGTTTTCTCTTTCTTTATTGCCCATTTTCACAGACCAGATACAATTCTCTGATCGTGAGACGCTCTGTATATACTATCAGTTTTTAAAGCATACGATGATCTTGACTCTTGAGCAGCAAAATATGACTGTGTCACTGTGATACCATATATAAGTGCTCTATTTACCTTTTTGCGGCTTCCAAGTTTGAATGCTGCAGCAGTGCAGCCTGCTCTGTGGTGCCCGTGCTGCGGTGGACGCTGCTCTGTGGTGCCCGACGCCCGTGCTGCGGTCGAATGCTGTGCTTATTGTGCAGCGTCACAGCGTGCTCACTCTGCGGCTTCCAAACGCGCTATCAACCAAGGTCCAATGTATCACCATTCACCAACGCGCTATCAACCAACCAAATCACGGTCACCGTTAAACAATCGACGGATTTTATAAACGCGAAACCGGAACCGAGGAGCGAAAACCGTATTCTAAATTGGCGGGACTCGCCAACAAATCGCAGAGTCGGGAAAATCGGATCAATCGCGAGTCAAACTCGCGTTGACCACGAGTGAAACTCGGTCAACGCGAGTTGACGCGTAAAGTTTCGAATCGAGTCTTTCTGCAGCCGATCCGATCAAAAATCGCGATTAATCGTAGGAATCGGCGATTCCTGTTACATTGGTTGGGTGTTGTTGGTGAAAACGTTCTATCTCCCATGACTTCTGGTAGTCTTTTCCATTTGATAAGATATTCTTTAATAGTCTTGGATCGTAGTACCTTCTCTTTGGTGGCAAGTATGCCTTCAGGTTCTAATATGATCCTTCCTTCTTCGTCAGTCTCAGGTATCTTTGTTTGCACTGTTTGATTTTGACCAAGTACCTTTTTGAGGCTTGATACATGAAATGTGTTGTGAATCCGACAATGGTCTGGTAACTTTAATCCATAAGCCACACTACTTATTTTTTTGATTATTTGGTATGGTCCATAATACTTAGGAGATAACTTATTTTTCCCTTGTTGTTTTAATGATAACTACTTATAGGGTTGAAGTCTGACGAAAACCCAATCTCCTTCTTCGAACTCTCTTTTGGTGCGGTGTTGGTTAGCTTGTTGCTTCATTCTATTCTGTGCCACTATTAGATTTTCTTTTAACAAGTTAATAATTCTTTGGCTTTCTTCTAAGTGGTTCTTTACTGCTTGAACTTTAGAATTGTGCAGCGCAAAATCCTTCCACCTGGGTGGTTCATAGCCATATAGGGCTTGGAAGGGAGTCATTTTAGTTGAAGTATGATAGGTGGTATTGTACCACCATTTTGCCAGGTGTAGCCATTGAGACCATTTGTTTTGTTTGTCGGTGACGAAACAACGGACATATGTTTCCAAACATTTACTTTCAACTTTAGTCTGACCATCTGTTTGGGGGTGATATGCTGAACTCATGTTGAGAGATATTCCTTCTTGGTGGTAGAAATCTTTCCAAAAATTGCCTTTAAATTTTGTGTCTCTATCACTGACAATAACCTTGGGGAAACCATGTAGTTTGTAAATGTTTTTACAAAACACTTCCGCAATTTGCTTGGTTGTGTCAGTTTTTCTGATTGCCATGAAGTGGGCATATTTGGTGACTCTATACACTACGACAAATATCTTGTCCTTACCATCGGACATAGGAAGTCCTTCAATGAAATCCCTTGAGATTTCCTCCCATTTTTGATTTGGAATGTGTAACGGGTGTAGTAAACTAGGAGTTGGAATATTTTCACCCTTATTTCTCTGACAAACATTGCATTTAGCAACATACTTTTGGAAAACGATTGCCAAATGTTGTAGTAAGTTTTGAAAAAGCCGACATGTCCAATTGCAGGAGAACTGTGAGATTCCTTTATTTTCAGTCTAAATTTGGATGATGGAATTAGGTAAATTCTACCTTTGTACCATAATATGTCATTTTTCCATTCAAAATTGGCATATTGACTGATATTTTCAATCTTAGACCCACAGTCCAAATCTTTGGCATACTCAACTTGTATTTCGTCTAACTAGTCAGGAACAACTACTGAGGCGACGCATGTTGTGTTGTCATCATCCTTCCATGAGAGTGCATCAGCTATGACATTTTCCTTTCCCTTTTTGTGCAGTATTTCTAGGTTGAATGCTGAAACTTTCTCCATCCACTTTTGTTGTTCTATTGATAATGTTTTTGTTGAAGTAGGAATTGAAGACTATTGTGATCGATTCGGATTGAGATCTTATTTACGAGTAGATACTGTCACCATTTAGTTAAAGCGTGTATAATGGCAAGCATCTCCTTTTGGTAAATTGATTTCAGGCTTTCCCGTTCGTTAAGCTTCCTTCTTTCGAAGGCTATAGGGTGGTTGTCTTGCATTAATACTGCTCCATTTCCAAACCCTGAAGCATCACATTCGACTATGAATGGTTTGGAGAAGTCTGGAGATGCCAGTACCGGTGTGGTTGACGTCACTTCTTTTAGAATATCGAAGCATTCATTTGCTTGGTTATGCCATTGAAAAGTGTTCCTTTTTAACAAGTTTGTCAGGGGCACCGCCAAATGTGCATAGATTTTTATGAACCCTCTATAACACCCAGTTAAACCTAGAAATCCTCTCAGTTTTGATATGTTCTTGGGTTTGGGCCATTTAATTGCTTTATTTTGTTGGGGTCCACCTTGACTCCTTCCTTGGATATGACGTGTCCCAGGTATTCAACTTCCCTTTGCCCAAAGGTACATTTTGATAACTTGGCATAAAATTGATTCTTCTCTAATACATAAAGTACTTCCTCTAGATGCTTGAGGTGCTCCTTCCACATTTTACTGTAAACGAGGATATCGTCAAAGAAGACTAATACAAATTTTCGCAAGTATAGATGGAAGAGTTCGTTCATGGTTGCCTAGAAGGTGGCTGGTGCATTTGTTAAACCAAATGGCATTACCTTAAACTCATAGTGCCCTTCATGAGTTCTAAATGTAGTCTTTTCGACGTCTTCTAATCTCACTTGAATTTGATAGTAGCCTGATCTCAAATCTAATTTTTAGAAATATTCTGCGCCATGGAGTTCGTCTAGCATTTCATCAATGAATGGAATAGGAAATTTGTGTTTAATCCTCTGTAATTTGTACACAATCGGAAAGATCCATCTTTCTTCTTGACTAATACTACTGGTGCAACGTATGGACTTCTAATTTTCGTAATGATTCCATGCTTTAACATATCTTGTATCAGTTGTTCTATTTCTGTTTTATGATGAGAGGGGTAGTGCTATGGATTTACATTTACTGGTGTTGAATCTGGTTTGACTTCAATGATATGTTCAATTTTCCTTTCAAGGGGTAATTTCATCGGTAAATCTTGAAAAGCCTTGTCATATTTCTGGATTAGGGATGAAACTTTAGGCTGTTGGTGAACCCCTTCCATCGATAATAACTTTAACGGTTGACATTGTGCGACAAATACCGAGGCTCCCTTGTGAATAAGCTTCTTCATTTGCTGAGAAGAAATGACTTGGGTAGGTGGGGCTTGGAATCCGAACAACTTATACTTCCTTCCATTCATTTTGAACTTAATGAATTGTTTTTGGTTTTTTGCCGAATACGTCCTTAGTGTTTGCAACCATTGTACTCCCAAGATGGCATCTACTCCTCATAAAGGGACCATATAAAAATTGGACTCCATTTCGTATTCGTTCAGTTGCATTTTAACTTTATGGCACTTCCCTACTCCATCTATTCGTTTTCCATCTGCCACAATAAATTTTAAATTTGCTACGGGATAGGCAAAAATGTTTAGTCTTTTTGCGACATTGACATCTATAAAGTTGAGTATACTTCCTGAATCTATTAACACAATAACGTTCAACTTCTTAATATGTCCCTTAAGCTTTAATGTTTGTGGTTGAGCTATCCCTGTGATAGTTTCCAGAGAAATTCTTGGCATTTCTTCTTCTGGATCTGGATTACGAGACTTGTTTTCTACTTGTTTTCTTCGTCGGAGCTATTCTTTGAAGATTCTTCGTCTTGTTCTGCTTCGCAGTTGTAAAGTTTTTGCGTAGTGCACCTGTGCCCTGGGGAATATTTATCTTCGCATGTCCAACATTTGCTATCCCTTTTTCTTTCGAAATTTGACTGTTGTTTTCCTCCATCGCGCATTGGTGGTGGAATGCACTTACTAGTGTTTTCTGAATATGACTTACTTGACTTCCCTTTTGAGTAGTTGTTTGATTTTTCACTACTGGTATATGGAATTTTATGTAGCTTATATTTTCGCTCAATAATTATTGTTGCATGTCTAGCTTCTTCAATGGTTTTGGGTTTATATAGTTTTAATTCTTCCTGAATATATTCTTTAAGGCCACATCGATACATTTTTAACAGTTCTTCGTCTGAGAATCCCCTTTGCCTTATAGCTAATACTTCCCACTCGTGGGTGTATTTGCTAACCGATCCTTTTTGTTTGAGGTGAACAATTTTTTCGTAAACATCATCTTCTTCTTTGTCAAGGAACCTTTTGAGCAGCGCGTTTTTAAAGTTTTCCCAATTGAACGAACGAACTACACATCTGTTGGACCACCATAGAAACCAATCATATGCTTTAGCTTCCAGGTTGTTGGATGCGGTCATGACATTCTCTTGTTCACTTATTGGCGGGTTTGCTCCGAAAATGGCGTCCATTTTATTTACCCATACAATGGTGCCCTTATGGTCCTTACCATCATACTTAGGTAATTCTCTTTTAATTTTAAGGTAGTCTTTTTCGGGAAACTTTGTATAGTACTGACTTCCTTCGAACTGTATATGCAGTATTCGTGGCTTTTCGTGCATCGACGGAAATTCATGACTTGGAAAAATTTCGCCTTCCAGAGTCTTGGGACTTTGTGTGGCTGAGGGATTAAAAGGTGGATTGGCTCCTCCCATAAACTGGCTCATCATGCTCTTCAATTCTTTGATATTCTTTGCCATTTGGTCTTGAGTACTAATTATCTTCTCTTGGCCCTTTTCGAATTCATCTTGCTTTCTTTCGACATTTTGAAGGCGCTTGTGCATTCTATTGAGTTCTTCTTGAAATTTCTTCGAATTGTCGTCATTATTACTTCCCATTTTGTTCTTCTTTTTCCTAGCAGACCCAATTTTTTTATTAATTAATTATTTAAATAATATATATATATATATATATTTTAAATTAATTAAATTATATAAAGCAATTAATTAAATCGTAACTTGTAATATATCGAACTTTATATAAACTGTGACTCCAAACTGTATATAATATATCGAACTTTGTAATTAAATCGTGGCTCAGGTTACTCAATCAGCACACCTCATGACTTAACAACGTGTTGTTGCTCGACGTGATTGGTGGTCACGCTGTTTGACTGATTTGGGGATAAAGCGTGGAGGGTGGCCTAGCGGACAAGAGCAGTGGCAGACGGAAGGGTGATTGAACAACATCGGTGGGGGTCAACTGTGTATCGGGCAGTGGTCTCGGCAATGACAGGGATCTTGTTGGGAGGATCTTTATAGTATAAGCCACGGTGTCACGAGGGATCTGGGCCGAACAACTACTGTTGACTGTTAACCGACAACGTTTGGAAGTACGCCTGTTGCGGGCAGACCAGGGAGCGATGCAGCGGATAGGGTTTGGAGCGATGCAACGGATAGGGTCTGGAGTGATGCGCAAGGAACGACGGAGAAGGGGTATGGTGCAGGGAACAACAACGTACAGTGAACGATGGAGAATGAAGCAGAAGGTGATGAACTGATGGGTGATGACACAGTGAATTGTGCAACCACTTATCGAGGAAGGAAATGCTCTGATACCACTGGAACAATTAGACTTGTTCACTGAATTTGCCAATCGAAGACACATAGATGCACATAATATATATATATATATATATTTTTTTTTTTTTTTTTTCAATAATGGATGATTTACAAGACCTTGAGTGGTTCTCCTATGATTGTCCAAAACTAATTGAGAAACGGGAGGCACATTATGGGAGGCAGTGCGGTGCTAACATGGTGAAGTTTGTTTTTTGGTTTCGTTTCCCTCTGGGGGACGCGCACCCTAGAATGTGGAGATGAACTGACCCATCGGTTGACCAAGGCCCTTTCAGAGCGAATGGTTCTGATGCTCATTCATTAGTTAGGTAGGTGCAGGTCAATTTATTTATAGGAGTTGACTGGCCACAAGGTTAAGACATGACTTTTGACATAAGTGCCCTTTCATAATTTTTTTTTGGGTCAAGTAAGAATGGATTTTTCTATTAACCGAAACAAGTGCATTACATAATTTACAAGGTAAACCAAACATCCTTGCGTTTACCAAAAAATGCTCCCCATGACCTAACTGAAGCGGAATTGGCATAACACCTTTAAGAACTTGGAACCATCCCCTCATAACGGGATATAAGGTTAACACAGTTAAACCAAAAAACCCCGACCCACAACCCAAACGGTTGGAGCTCAAAATTATTACATTCGCTACCATAAAAAACGGCGGGTCTGCAATCCGGTACATCGCCCTCCCACTGCGCTCACCGAAGCTCGATCATCGATCGGCCAGAGTTCCTCCGTCCAACTTATTCAATGATCAACGTTTAACGTTGAATTGAATAATCTCATCATTGAATCACTGTGTCGCCATTGATCCATACAGTGATCAATGAACGGACAAACCTGCAGCACTTCTAGAATCGGTCCTCACGCCACTTTATCCTTGGTCTTCCTCCGTTGCTCTCAACCTTTCCCATTGCTCCATATCTTTGCCAGCCTGATAGAGATAGTCCTCAAATAGTTTGCCTGGGGATAACAACTCCCAGATGTGCCAGGTGTTCCTTTCCTTATTAATCACTCCTTCGTTTGCTAAATGGTTTGCTACCATGTTAGCTTTTCTTTTCACATGGACAAAGCTTACAGTTTTTAAGGTTTGCAGGTGGGAGTAGATACGGTGAAAGACTTGCGAGAGCCTCTAGTGTTTCGACACTTTATCCGGTGATGTACCATTGCATATTTTCTTGGCCGCTCTAATAATCAATTCCGAATCTGCTTCAATGATGATATTATGTGAATCTGAATCCACCAATATTTCTAAGCATTGCTCTAGGGCCATGAGTTCCGCCATGTTATTAGTGGCCTTCCCCAAGTGGCCATGAAAGATCTTCTTTATTTGCCCTTGTTCATCTCTTATAACACCTCCAAAACCAGTTAACCCTGGGTTGCCCTTAGATGCTACATCTATATTGACCTTTAAGAATCCATTTGGAGGAGGCTTCCAAATGTTTATATCTGAATTTATTTGGCTCACTCCCTTGATAATGCCTTGTGGGCTTATGGATTGAAGACCCAAATGTAGTAGAATACTCACATCTTGGGGCAGAGGAGGGTCCTTAGGAAGAGTCCTCAACAAGCTACTGACTGTATCTTTGAGCTGCCTTAAAATTTGGTCAATTATGTGCTGGGGCTTGCTTGCTTTGTTCTTGAAGATCCGACTATTGCGCTCTTTCCAGACATTCCAGATGACAAAGCCTGGAACCAGGGTCCAGGCTCTATTAATAATTTCATTCCCTGAGAAGTTTTTCCTCCAATTCTTCAATGTGTTAGAGACGCTGAGTCTGTCCCTATCAGTATGCCTAAAGATTGAGGCCACCCAATCCCACACGATGGAGGTGAAAGGGCAGAGGTTAAGAAGATGATCCATGGTTTCCTCTTGAGAGTTGCAAAGGTAGCATTTGGACGGTCCAGTGAAGCCTTTTTTCAGGAGATTCTCCCAAGTTAAGATTTTCCTTTGATGAACTAGCCAAATAAATAATTTTATTTTCATCCAGTGGGGGCTTTGCCAAAGATTCTTCCAAACTTTACTACCTGTTTAGCTTCTTTGAGGTTAAAGTTTCCTTCAGTGTTCTTTCCCCATCTTAGTTGGTCAGGCAAGGAGGATACCATAATCCTTCTATGCTCTAGATCCTGGGTAAGAGAGTCTGCCTGGGCCCTTAGAGGACTCTCTTCATTGTGGCCTAGATCCTTCCAAGTTCTCCATTTTTCATTGTTCCTTTGCTGGTTCCAGAAGTCTTTTACCATAAGTAGACCTTTGTTGTCTGTGTCATTCTTGAGAGCTGCTAATTCATCCTTATACAAGTTGGGTTCCTGCTGCCAGTTGTCCTCCCAAAATCGTGCTAGGTTCCTAGCTCGAATTTCCCAGAAGCTATGTTGCTGTACAATACTTTTATTTTCCCAGTCAAGGTTCCAAATGTGGGAGCCCTTAATGTTCCCTGACATTCTAATGTGATCTTTCTCCTGCCAATTCTTGGCATATTTTTGTTTCCAAAGCTTAGCCCATGGAGTTGCTGATTCCTTTATCCATCTCCACCAGAGTTTAGCTCCCGAAACCTTGCTAATGGTTTCAGGATCATGAAGCCCCAAGCCACCGTGGCTCTTGGGTTTGCAGATTTTATCCCAGGCTACTAAGGCCCATTTCTTTTTCACTTCTCCTTTGCCCCATAGAAAGTCCCTTTGTATGCTCTTGATCTGCTATGTGACTCCTTTAGAAGTAGGAAGAGTAGAGAACATGTATATAGGAATGGCCTGCAGTACAACCTGTGTGAGCACAAGGCGCCCCGCCAAGTTTAAAGACCTGCAAGTCCATTTTCGGATCTTGTCCTGCATTTTATTTATAGTTGGCTCCCACACTTCCTTGCTGAGAGGTTTATCTGTTAGAGGTATGCCCAGATACTTGGAAGGAAGCTGGTCCCTTTGAAACCCCAGAATTTTGGTGATATTTCTTTGAATAGCAATGTTAGTGTTAAAGAAAAAAAACTTTTGATTTGCTGAGGCTTACCTCTGTGCCAACAACCATAGCAAAATCATTCAAAATTTGTTTGATCGTTCTGGCTTCCCTGACTGTGGGTAAGCCCTGCAACATTGTGTCATCCACAAATTGTTGATGTGTGTTTGCCTCTCCATCCAAGGTGAGTTTGATGCCCTAGATTCTTCCTTCAGCATTAGCTATTTTAATCGCTCTACCAAGCCCTTCCATCATGAGAACAAAGAGAAAGGGTGAGAGTGGATCCCCTTCTCCGAGACCTCTGGAGGGTGTGAAGAGTCTTGAAGGAGCGCCATTAAGCAGGATGGAGAAACTAGTCGTGGTAACTAGTGCCATAACCCATCTTATCCAGTTTTGGTCGAAGCCATATGCTTTTAGAACTGCCCTTATATAAGACCAGCTTAGCTTGTCATAAGCTTTTGCTAGATCTAATTGAATGATCATACCGCTTGTTTGTTGCTTTTGAGAGAGCGTACCACCTCATGCGCTTGGATAATATTATTGAGGATTTGTCTTCCTTCCACATAGCCTATTTGCTCCTTTGAGATGAGAGCTGGTAAGAGTGGCTTGAGTCTATTGGCTATCACCTTGGAAATAATTTTATACACCACATTACATAGGGCTATGGGTCTGAAGCCATCCGGAGTCATGGCATTTCCTTTTTTGGGATCAAAGCTATGAAGGAAGCATTAAATGCTTTCAAAACCTTTTTGGATCTTCTTGAGTCTTCCACCACCTCAAGGATATTCTGTTTGACTGTTTTCCAACATGCTTTGAAGAAGTCTACATTAAACCCATTCGGGCTTGGAGCTTTTCCATTTTGCATTTCATTGATCACCTCACTGACCTCCTCTTCTGACACTGGCCTGTTAAGATTGTGATTATCTTCTCTGGTGACCAGCTGAGGGATGTACTGAGTGAAATGGTTGATGAACATAGATTTGTCCTCTTGAGGCTCCTCTGCAATACTGAGGAAATGTTGTACAAGGAGAGATTCCATGTCTTTGTGAGAGAAAATTTCTCTCCCTTGAGAGTCTTCGAGCTTTGTAATTTTGTTGTGTGCCTTGTGGTCCATGGTGGATTTGTGAAAGAACTTCGTGTTCCTTTCTCCCTCTCTAATCCACTGTATCCTTGACTTCTGTCTCCAGAAAATCTTCTTTTGCAAGCATCGATCTTCCCATTATTCCTACAAAGAATCAGCTTGCTGTTTCCGCTTCTCAGTAAAGCCCTCTGCGATATTGATCTGATTGATTTCCTGGAGTTTCTGCTCAGCTTCTCTTTTGGCTTTGAATATATTGCCAAATTCCTTTTTGTTCCATTTTTTAAGCTTGAATTTGATATGTTTAAGTTTCTGTTGTAGCATGAACATTCTAGTGCCTTGAATGTTTAGATCCTCTTTCCACCATTTATCAATATTACTATTGAATTCAGGGTGAGAGAGCCAGGCATTCTCAAACCTGAAAGGTTTGTTTCTTGGTGTGCCCATGAAGGTGGCTTCCAGTTGTACAGGCCAATGATCCGAACCTCCAAATGGAAGAATCGAAGCTGTCATGGCAAGGCCTGAGAGAAAGAGTTCCTCTGAGATAATAAATCTGTCTAATTTAGAGGCGACTTGTGAAGCTCCTCCCCTTTTGTTGTTCCAGGTGAAGGTCCCATTTATTGTTTCCGTGTCCACTAACCCCATGTTCATTATGAAGTTCTGGAAAGCCATGGAGTCTCTGCCTAGCTGCCTGATGCCCCCTTTTTTCTCTGTAAGAGATCTTATCATATTGAAATCTCCTGCAATGATCCAGGGCATATTAGGGTATCTTGCTCTTAGTTCCTCAAGGGAGGTAAGAAGCTTGAATTTGTCTTCTTGCTTTTGAGGGCCATAGACATTTGTGATCATGTATATCTCCTTATCCCCTAAAGGTTGACATACCAAAGAAAGATAGTTCCTAGATGCCTCAGCATCTAGGATTCCAAATTTTTGTGGATCCCACAGCGTGAGAATCCCCCCCGCTGAGTTTTTTGCTTTAACCTCTAGATACTCATACTTGATTAGCCATTTATTATGTATTTCTCTAATCTTATCCATCAAACATTTTGTCTCCTGAATAAACACCACATCTAATTAATAATTAATAAATTAATTAAATTAAATTAAGTTGCCCAATTAAGTGCCCTTTCATAATTAATTGGGCAACTTAATTTAATTTATTAATTATTAATTAATGTCTATTTATTATTATTTTATTATTTATTATAATATATTATATAGTTATGAATATTTTATTCATAACGAAGGCATCCTCTACCACTTAACTTCTTGAGATATACAAAATGGTCCACGATGCCAAGTGTCAAGCTATCGCTTCAAGAGCTCCTCTAATTGATGATTATTTTTTGATATTATGACAAAGTAGGTTGTTGTAGATGCATCCATGGGGGCACTTTTCAAAATAATATTTATTTTTCGTTGTCACATGTGAAAAATGGTCTACAAATGCCTTGTAGCATGTCCTCGATCAAACTATTTTTCTTAGAATGAACCTTTGACCTTGAAAGAGGGGTTCTAAATGTTGTGCGTCTTCATCTCATGAAGGTGTTCTCCTAGAAACCTTCTCAATGTTTTCTAAATCATGTCAAAAGCCTAGTAGATAATGAGTCATGCCTCCAAATTGCTTGGGGAGTGTGACAGGTGTACCTAGTGGAGAAATATGCATAAAGATATGTGGAAAGCTCCTCCAAGGTAAGATTAACGACCAAAATATGTGATATCATACAGTGCTAGCTAAGTGTTCATCATAAGGAGGAGTTTATTCTTCTTTATGTGGTAACGACTGGCTCCATTGGGGGGACTACAACACTCTCATGATGTTTCTGCATAAAGAATGATATGGATGGAATAGGGGACCTGATAGACTCAAACATTCACATCTCTGTCACCACAACATATAATCCAAGATCATATTGTTCATTTAATCTACTAAAGTCTTCAAAAAACAATTCTACAAAAAAAGGCATGAGCCAAACTGACAAAGGAAAAAAATAACATCTCTTTTTCTAATGCTCATAGAGCTTATTTATCTTATTCTACACCATCATTGAAATTGCTTCAACAATTGTGGTGTTTGAGATATTGCCCACTCATGGGCAAATCTAATTTTCTCCATGTAGATGGTGTTGAGAAATAGCACCAAGGAAGTGTTCCCTAGTGCTTTGTGCCTAGCCTAGGAAAAATGGTAATCCCTTGTGAGAAAGTGAATTCATTTTTAAAGTGATGTTATAAAGTTAGAAAGTTGCTTTTTCTATTTAATTAATAAAAGTGACTTTATAAAATTTGAGTGACATAAGTGTTAAATTTGGCAACTAGGGCCAAACTCCACCTTGGACAACGCATATGATGCAACTGCTATTTTTATTGGGTTCCTCTTTCCGAGAGGTGTAGGATTGATCTAAAGATCATCTCATTTTGACATATACAAATGGAATTATTTATGGACAAATTGTCAAGGTTGGCCAACAAACTAATGTAGGCTCAGAAGCCCAAAAGACATGTCTTTTCATCCTCAACGTTGCATATACATAGAAGGTGCATCTATCTCATTTGAACATCATTCATCTCACACATATTTCTCTCCCCTCATTTGATTAGGTTGTACAAACTTTAGGCTGCCTTATTCTTCTCCACACGTGCGAAGTTTGACTGCGATTTTCTGTTTCTAGCATTGACCAAGTTGCAAGAAATTTGACCAACATTGACCAGGCAAGTTGACCTTGTTTGACTGCGATTTTTGTGGGATTATTTCTGTTTGGCTACGCTGTATTCTTTGGCACAAAAACTGTGATTTTCTGTGCTGTTTGACTAGCATTGATTGCAACAAGTTTAACTGTAGGTTTGACTTTGTGTTGACTGAGTTTGACTGATATTTTTGGGACTATTTTGGGCTGATTTGGACTATCCTTGGAGGTCGAGTTGATTGGGTTTGACCGAGCTAATTTGGAGGAAGATTTCTGCTAAGTTGATCAACGTTGACTTTCTAGTTAGGGCATCTTGTTGATTGGACAGATTTGACTGTGATTGGGCAAGTGAATTTTGTATATTGTACTCTTTCTCTCTGCTGAACTTTTGAAGAATAATAAGAAGACTTGATCAAAGGGTTTCCCCACATTGGGGTTTTTCCTTGGCATCCTCCAAATATTGTGTCCTCTTGTCTTGGCTTGTCTTCTGCTTTTTATTTATGTTCTATTTGCATTTACTGTGATGTTGATGTGATTGCTAATCTGGAAATTGATATTGGGCTAATAAGAAAAATTAAGTAAATTGCTCTTAAGCATAGAACATACCATTGTTATCTAAAATTAACATGGTATTAGAGCAGAGGTGAAGACAAAGCCCAAGCAAGAGTGAATGAGAAATCACTTAGAAGAGTCATCACTGAGATTTGTTAGACAAGGACAAGATTCAATGGCCTCCGCATCTTACTTCAAGCTTGATGACAAGCTCAATGATAAGTTTCATTATCATGCATGGAAGATGTCTCTTGATTTGACTTTAGAAGAGCATGATGTTATGGACTATGTGTAGGGAAAGAATACTAAACCTCCTTCAAATGCACCGACTGCCGCTAAGACAAAGTACAAGAAAGGTGAAGTCAAAGCAAAGAAGATCATCAACGATTCTATTAGCATTTGGTTGCATACATCTTTGGTTTGAACACATCCAAGGAGATGTATGACAGGTTGGTTGGCATGTTCAAAGTTAGCAATGCAAACCAAGTTCTCTTTCTCAGAAACAAGTTGAAGGACATAAAGAAGGATTACCGAGATAAAAAATGATCTTCTTTCATTGGAGAAGTTATTGCTGATAGGGAGCTCACTCTTATTAACCTTGGAGGACTCCCTTGTGAATGTCATGTGTTCAACACTACTATTCTTAACAATGACAGGATTCCAGGTTTTGATGAATTGTTGACTAGTTGCACTCAAGAAGAAACAAGGATGATGGAGAGAGACATGCCTTCAAATAGGAATGAACCTACTGCATTCTTCGCTCATGCTAAAAAGAAGAACAATGCAGGTTCAGAGAAACAATGTCAAGAAAGATCGGGTTTCAAATATGGAAGGAAGGGAAGATACTTCATTTGTAACAGGTTTGGATACTATGATAGGGAGTGTCCTAATAGAAGGGATACACTTCATTGTGATGACAACCACAACCACAACAACAACAATTTCAGGGGAAACACCAATCAAAGGAAAGGTAGATTCAACAGCAAAGGAAAAAGGAATGCTCCCGCTACTCAACATGGAAATGGTTGACCTCCCAAAAGATCAAGAAACTCCAAGTATGATGAATCTAATGTTGTAGATAACAAGCAAAAATAATTTTATTTTATATCTGCCCTCTCTACTGCCTCTCCTCTGGATACCTTGGGAAATTGGTTGATTGATAGTGGTGCCTCAAGGCACTTCACTGGGTATAAGGAAGCTCTTTCAAATCCGATAGAAAAGGATACAAATTTGGAGATCATTCTTGGGGACAATGCCACCTATCCCGTGAAGAGCGTTGGGAATGTTACTCTTCATTTGGATCAAGGCAACACCATTCATCTACAAGAAGTACTATATGTACTTGATCTAAAGAAGAACCTGGTATCTATCTCGACGATGGCAGACAAAGGATTCAAGGTGGCATTCATTGATGGAAAGGTACGCTTTTGGAATAGAAACTTCAAAGCAACATTTACTCTTGGATTCAGGGTTGATACCCTATATCAAGCTGGAGGAAGCCCATTGGGAGCTATGTCTTACGACACATTACTTCAATCCGATTTATGGCACCGGAGGTTTGCTCATCTACATTATAAGGCTCTACCTGATTTGAGGAAGATGGCTACAGGTATGACCGAATTTAAAGTAGAACATGAAGGTGTTTGTCAGGGATGTGCTGAAGGAAAACATACAAGGGGACCATTCCCCTCAAGTGATAGCAAGACTACTGACATTTTGCAATTGGTTCATTCTGATCTATCTGGTATGATGCCCGTGACATCTTTGGGAGGATATTTATATTATGCTATCTTTGTGGATGATTTCTCTCGCAAAACTTGGATATATTTCTTGAAGAAGAAGGACGAAGTATTCTCATGGTTTCGTTCTTTCAAAGCCTTGGTCGAAAATCAAACCAGGAAGAAGATCAAAATATTGAGGACCGATAATGGAACCGAATATGAATCAAATGAGTTCAATGACTATTGTAGAGAAGCTGGCATTAAGAGGGAGACTACTACCGCATATACTCCTGAGCAAAATGGTGTTGCTGAAAGGAAGAACCATTCTATTATAGAAGCCACTCGTGCCATGCTTCATGATCAAAGCCTTCCGAAGTTCTTATGGGCGGAAGTTGCCAACACTGCTATGTACGTTCAAAATAGATGCCCTCATCAAGCGTTGGACTCCAAAACTCCCAAAGAAGTTTTCACTGGTAAGAAACTTGATGTTTCTCACTTTAGAATTTTTGGTAGCCCCATATATTTTCATGTGCCGAAAGAAAAGAGAAGCAAATTGGATGCATCTGGGAAGAAAGGAACATTTGTGGGCTACAGTGAAACTTCTAAGGCATATAGAATCTATGTGCCTGGTCAAAGAGAAGTGGAGATAAGTCATGATGTCACCTTTGACGAAGATGTTGCCCTTGGGAAGATTAGTAACCTTCCTATTCCAAGGAAGGACAAAGAAGCAGATTCAGGAAAGCAGGGAGAACCGCAGGATGAGCCGATGCCCGATGTTGAAGGACCAATGGATCCCATTGATCCACCTCCTCATGAGCCCTCCTCCTCAAAAAGGAGACCCTCATGGCTTAGGGAAACTCTCGAAGATGCCGAGAAACATGTTGCACCAAGGGGGACATTTCGTGAAAGTAAGAAGCCAAATAGGTACTAAGGGTACTTATTCAATCTGAACCTTGCACATTTGAAGAATCTGTGAAGCACCAAGTTTGGAAGGATGCTATGAACGAAGAGTATGAGTCGATTATGAAGAATGATGTCTGGGATGTGGTCCCTAGACCCAAGGACAAATCCGTTGTCACCTCAAAATGGCTCTACAAGATCAAGCATGGAGTTGAAGGAAGTGCTGAAAAGCTCAATGCCAGGTTTGTTGCTCGAGGCTTCTCTCAAAAGGAAGGTGTGGACTACAATGAGGAAGTCTATGTAGAACAACCTGACGGGTTCAAAGTTTAAGATCGTCAAACACATGTATGCAGGTTGAAGAAAGCCCCTTATGGGTTGAAGCAAACACCCTGGGCTTGGTATGAGAGGATTGATAGCTATCTAATGAAGTTGGGATTTACGAGTGATGAAGTTGATCCAAACCTTTATTTTAAGGTTGAGAATGATAGACCTCTCATCTTGGTACTCTATGTGGACAATCTCTTTCTAACAGGTGCAGACTCTCTTATTCATCAATGTAAGAGGGAGTTGGCTCTGAGTTTGAAATGAAGGACCTAGGACTTATGCATTATTTTCTAAGGTTGGAGGTTTGGCAAAAGCCAGGTGAGATTTTCCTTTCTCAAGGAAAATACATTGTGAAGCTACTTGAAAGATTTGGGATGGTGGACTGCAAGTCCATGACTACTCCGTTGGAACTTAACTTCAAGAAGTTATGCGGAAGTGCTCCTGGGCCCGATTTGGGAAATCCTTCTGAGTATCGTCAACTCGTGGGGGCCTTGATGTTCTTAGTGAACTTCTGTCCGAACATATGTTTTGCAATGAATACATTGAGTATTTTATGGTCGAGCCTCATCACATACATTGGATTGCTGCCATGAATCTCTTGAGATATCTCCGGGGCATAATCACCTATGGACTGAGATACATTGCCGGGAATGTGAGGCTCCATGGTTATTCTAATGTTGACTGGGCTAACAATGTGGTGGATCGTAAAAGCACATTGGGATGTTGCTTCTCTAGGTTTTGCTTCGATATCCTGGATGAGCAGGAAGCAGAAGTCGGTTGCTTTGAGCGTCGTTGAGGTTGAATATATTGCTGCTAGTATGGCCTCCTGTGAAGCTGTTTGGTCGAGGAAGCTCTTTAGTGAGCTGTTTGGACATGTGTTGGATACCATCGTGATCTTTTGCGACAACCAAAGTGGGATTCCTTTTTTTGAGAATCCCGTGTTTCATGACCGCTCTAAGCATATTGATATAAGCTACCACTTTATCCGGGATATGATACAATAGGGAGCAATAAAGCTCCATCACATTGGGATTGATGATCAGGTCGCAAATATTCTTACGAAGTCCCTGGGGAAGGTCAAATTCTTAACCTTTTGTGAATGACTTGGAGTCGTGGAGAGACCCTCATATGAGGGTCCCGTTTGATTTGGATATTGAGCTCTGGGAGCTCCGGGGGGCTTGGGGTATTTCTTGGAGCAATGGGCGACCATAGGGTGAGTGGTTCACCTTCCCCTAGTGGTGTGCGATATACAGGGTGAGTGGTTCACTTTCCCCTGTGATACCCCACGGTGAGTGGTTCACTTTCCCCTGTGATACCCCATGATGGTTGAGATATGCATAGGATGAGTGGTTCACCTTCTCCTATGGCATATGAGCAGGATGAGTGGTTCACCTTCTCCTGCCGATACATCATGCCCATGCAGTTGGGGACTCATTTTTAAAGTGATGTTATAAAGTTAGAAAGTGGTTTTTTCTATTTAATTAATAAAAGTGACTTTAGAAAATTTGAGTGACGTAAGTGTTAAATTTGGCAACTAGGGCCAAACTCCACCTTGGACAACTCATATGATGTAGCTGATATTTTTATTGAATTCCTCTTTCCGAGAGGTGTAGGATTGATCTAAAGATCATGTCATTTTGACATGTACATGCATAGGATGAGTGGTTCACCTTCTCCTATGGCATATGAGCAAAATGAGTGGTTCACCTTCTCCTGCTGATACATCCTACGCATGTAGTCTGGGGCTCTTGGGGAGTACCTCTCATTTGACCAATGAGTAGGGGAATGAGGATAGGGACCATAGTACTGCCGATGGACGCATCGTGTGCTACTGTACTTCCTATGCTAGGATGTTTGATATTGATATGGGATCAATGGAGACTGACTTCGAGTCAGTGGAGAGTGGTATGATACACTCTCGATTATTGGAGACTGACTTCACGTCAGTGGAGAATGGTATGACACATTCTCGATCATTTCTTCTTCATTATTTCTTCATGGTTTAGCAGAGCAAAGTGGAGTATAACAGGGGTGTCAGAGATGGTACAAATTGACAAATGATTTGGCAAGTGGAGTTCTTCTTAGTTGAGAGGGAGTGTTAAATTTGGCAACTAGGGCCAAACTCCACCTTGGACAGGTCATATGATGTAGTTGATATTTTTATTGAATTCCTCTTTCCGAGAGGTGTAGGATTGATTTAAAGATCATCTCATTCTGAGATGTACAAATGGAATTATGAATTTATTTCGTTTATGGACAAATTGTCAAGGTCGGTCAGCGAACTAATGTAGGCTTGGAAGCCCAAAAGACACGTCTTTTCATCTTCAACGTTGCATATAAATAGAAATTGCATCTACTTCATTTGAACATCATTCATCTCACACATATTTTCTCCCCTCATCTGATTGGGTCATACAAACTTCAGGCTGCCTTCTTCTCCTCCACATGTGCGAAGTTTGACTGTGATTTTCTGTTTCCAGTGTTGACCAAGTTGCAGGAAGTTTGACCAGCGTTGACCGGGCAATGTTGACCTTGTTTGACTGTGATTTTTGTGGGATTATTTCTGTTTGGGCAGGCTGCATTCTTTGGCACGGAAATCGAGATTTTCTGTGCTTTTTGACTAGCATTGACGCAACAAGTTTGACCGCAGGTTTAATTCTGCGTTGACCGAGTTTGACTGATATTTTGGGACTGTTTTGGGCTGGTTCGGACTATGTTTGGAGGCTGAGTTGACTGGGTTTGACCGAGCTAATTTGGAGGAAGATTTCTGCTAAGTTGACCAGCATTGACTTTCTAGTTAGGGCATCCTGTTGACTGCAGTTTGACTGGACAGATTTGACTGTGATTGGGCAAGTGAATTTTGTATATTGTACTCTCTCTCTCGGCTGAAATTTTGAATAATAATAAGAAGACTTGATCAAAGGGTTTACCCACATTGGGGTTTTTCCCTGGCATCCGCCATATATTGTGTCCTCATCTTGGCTTGTCTTCTGCTTTTTATTTATGTTCTATCTGCATTCACTATCATGTTAATGTGATTGCTAATCTGGAAATTGATATTGGGTAATAAGAAAAATTGAATTAAATTGCTCTTAAGCATAGAACATATCATTGTTATCTAAAATTAAGTGATTTTAGAAAGTGGTTTTTTTGAAAGTGACTTAAGTCATTTTGATGAGAGATTAAGTCACAACCATTGATCTTGAGATGGCAAGATTTAATCTTGGCCATTGAGATCAAAGGTTAGTAGTTTTAGTAATTAATGAGTTTATAAAAGGAGAAGGGGGAGCGAAGAGGCATTTTTTTTATTCTTCATGAGATCTGGAGAAGAGGAGGAGAGCCAAAGGAGAAGTTTAGCAGAGAAGGGCAAAGTACGGCAGTAAAGAAAACAGCTAGGATGCATGATTTCCAAGGCAGATAATAAGCATAGAATTTGAGGCAAGGGCATGGTTTTTGAGGCAGCTGGGCTGCATTTATAGCAGAGAGGAGGCAAAAAATATGAGGCTGTTTGAGGGTGGCTGAGCACTATTTTTTAAGGTTTGTTAAATCTCAAATTTTGAGGCAGTTTGAGGCTTGAAATTCAAGGCAGCCTATGGGCATGAATTTCTAGGAGCAAGCTGTGAATATGATTTTCTGAGTGTGAAGGTTACGAAAATCAAGGCAGCCAGTTCAGAGATTCAAAGAACAACTACAACACTTTCTCCAAGGAAATTTTGGGCACAAATTTTAATAAGTGGATTTAAATGCTGTTATTTAATGCTGTAAAATTGTCTGACAAGAAATTAAAGTATCTCTTCCTCACTGGGTTTCCATTAAGGGTTTTTCTAGAGTTGGTTTGACCAAAAATATTGTGTCTAAATTTTATGCATGCATGTGTGATTTCTCAAAAATGTGAAAGGAGTAGATACGTGTGTTTCATTTTGAGATTTTAAATTCAAGTTCAGATCAACATTAAACTTGATGTGAAAAACAAACTTCAAACCAGGGAGGGATTTATAGGTGCAATTTTTCTACATGGTATCAAAGCAACAATGAACCTATTAGATGGGAAGTGTTGAACAATATGCATTAACAGCCTACATACCCAAAGATTTGGTGGTTGAGAGGGAGGCTGCTTATCCATTTTCAATGTCGGATAGTTGTGTTGGTTGACAGGGTCAAATAGCTATTGGTTTGAGCGTGGCGGATAGGATGAGTGGGGCTGAAAATTTTGGCCCTTGGAAGGAGAGTATAGTTTTGCTGCTCGAGGAGTTTGAGTTGTGGGATATTGTCGAGAAGGAAGTACAACCACCTACTGATCCTTTTCAGTTGTCAGCTAATTCCCCTGACATGGGGACATGGGACATGATGGACATGGGGATTCGAGTGTCGGATACAGACACGTAGACCCCTCAGAACAGGACACATTCAGATACGTTATATATATATATTAAAAATTAGATATTTCTTACACAAATTCTCATTCATGATACAAATAACATTATGCATACAAATACAATTGTGACATAAATGATGAATCATAATACATATTCAATTCATCAATGATCCAATAGGAGAAAGACAACATAGTAAGATAAAGATACTGTAGTTTTCTCATTAAGTCATCGAAATCAAAATGTGTTACATAGGTAGTGCAAGGCCAACAACAAATACAAAACAACTACAAGTATACAAGCCTCAAGGCAGTAGGTAGCTCATGAGTCATCAATCCTCACCATCAAAATCAGCGTCACTGTACTCATCATCATGGTCACCACTGCTCTCCTTTGATGCATCCTCCTCCCTTTTATCCAAAGTCATCTCTGCATTTGCTGGTGTGGAGGATGACCCCTCTACAATATCACCATCATCAAATGTGATAGGCTCCAACACTGGATCATTGAGATCCAAGTTGGCCAATGTCAACTCAACACTGTTGTCCAGACTCATATCATCAGGAAAGACATCCCACATCTTTGTCTTTCCCTTCAACCACTCATCCCTCTGCCTGTAAATAAGATAAAGGTTGGTGTGCACATACACCATTGTCTCTGCCCTGCACTGCTCAAGCCTGCTCTTCTTGACACTATACAAATTCCCATATGTGCTCCAATTCCTCTCATAACAAGAGGATGAAGTCACCTGAGAGAGGAGCCTCATGGCTAACTACTGTAGAGGAGGGCTTGTTGCCCCATGATTTGCCCACCAAGAATAGGGCTTCTTAGCCCCCTTGTCTCTAATTAGATCATATCCTGCAAATCGACCAGTGCCAGTGGAAAACTCTGCAAAGGCATCCTCCACCTCATCAAGGGATGCTCTATCCTAAAAAACTTGCCTGAATGCATCTTTCCTCCCCTGTGAGATTTCACCATCCATGTGAGGAGGGAATCTATAGGAAGGTCCACCATTCAGCCACTCATGGCTGTAGTATTTTGGGTTCAATGAGTGAGCCAAACAATGTAAAGGTGTGCAATTCTTGTCCCATCTGCTGACAAGAATATCTTGTATGGTGGTGAAGAAGGCCTCTGATGATGTCTCATACTCGGGGCACTCACTCTGTAAAATAATGCTCCTCATAGACTCAATCATGGAATCCCATCCCTCATAAACCTCTCCTAGGATGGGTTGGTCTATATCTGCAAATCGAAGCAAAGAAATGATAGGGTCCATAATCTGAATAAGTAGATCTACCCTCTCCCACCAAGCATCATCTAATACTGTGTCCTTCACTCTTCTAGAGGCTACTTGATCTGTCTTTCTCCAGAAATACCAAAACTCTGAAATAACCATGGCCCCAAGAGCGGTCTTGACCTCCCTCATCCTCTTCAACGTGATGAATGAAGAGGCAAGTCGTGTATCCGCAATCTTCAACAATGATAGATTGGTGTACTCCTTGTAGATAGTGAGGGCATTTGTATGATTTTGTACAAAGTTGCAGATATGCTGCATCCTCAATAATGCTTTCAATCCAAAGCACATCAGAAGCAATAGATTTAAGTGCGAAGTTCAATGAATGTACAATGCAAGGTGTCCAAAACACTTGGGGGTATTTAGCTTCCACAATTATGCCAACAACCTTGCAAACAAGTGCATTATCTGTAATGATTTGCACACAAGAATCAACACCTACATCTTCAATAATTTTAATAAACAACTCACCCATATATTATGCATCCTTGTATTGTCCAACTGCATCTACTGATTTCAAGAAAACTGGACCATTTAAGGAAGACACCATGAAGTTGATGAGTGGGTGACGTGCTAGATCTGTCCATCCATCAAAAACAATTCTAACCCCAGATGTTGGCCATGCTGATTTAATAGGCTCAACCATTTTTTCCACCTCTTTTTTTTCCTTCGTCAACAATGTGGTTCTAAGCTTCTATGACCCAGGAGGCACATACCTTGATGGAGCCCCTTGAGTTAGAGCTTGACACATCTCAATAAATAGAGGTGAGCGTGCAACATTAAAGGATATGAAGTTTTGATAGAAAAGAAAAGAAAAGGCAATGGTGAGATCAAGCTCTTCCCGTTTCTCTTTTTGAAAAGTTTTATCCATTGGACCAAGTGAAATTGCCTTTCTTTTTGCTACTTGTCTCCCACCAGAACTCTCAAATGGTAATTTGTTGTTGCTTTTCCTGAAGAATGGAAGGGGGTCATACCAACATTGGACTCTCTTTCCATTTCTTTCCTCTTTGGTAAAGGCACCTTTGTACAAGCTGCAATTCCACAACTTGGTAAAGCCAACAAATGAACTTTCACACAGAAATATGTGCTTGTGAAAGTAGTGTTGCAATAGATGCATTTCCAACTCACGTTGCCTCTTCCCTTCACCTTGCTTCTTCCCTTCACCTTGCTTCTTGGCCCTTGCTCTCTTGTGACATATTTCCACAAGGGATATTTGTTATCTTGAGGAGGATGTCTTCCCTCAACATTGGAAGCTATTGTTGCAAACCCACTTGCAATAGAGGGAACACTTGCAGCGAACCTTGATGAAATTGGGAGAGGAGGGGCATCTCCTGTTCAAGAATATAGGGCAAATAAGTGGAGTGTGATTCTTCATTACTTGATAACAATTTGTGGAGTCTTTTTACTTTTTCTTGTTAGCTTAATCTTCTTCTTCTTCTTATTAATGCATGTGTGTGTACTTCATCAAACTGTTACCGAAACATAAGAATGAAAACTCAAGATGTTGGCTCTCTGCCAAGGCCAAAACCTCTCTCCTCTTGAGAGGAAAACCCTTGGGTAAGTTTCTCTTATTGAAGCATCTTATTGATCAATGCCAAACCCTAGACCCTTGACAAAAATATCCTCCAAGCACAAGTCAAGTCCTTTCTCCTTTCTGCACTTTGTACCCCGGCACTTAGTCTTCCTTCTTCCGGCACTTCGTTCCCCAACACTTCGTCTTCCTTTTTCCTGCAATTCGTTCTTCTCTCAATTGTTAGTAGACCTTGTTGCACTAGCTCTAGAAGAGATACTTATTCTTGGTCTATGATGAGACTCCTTCCTTGTGATGGTCCCTTCCTTCCTTTTTACCAAATGAGCTCCTTCTTCAAGTTGTAGGTGCAGACTTGATGTGACAGTCCTGCAGCCCTAAATTCTCGTACGTGTGGTGGTTTACTTGTTGTTGTGGCCTCTTTCCTTCTTCGCTTGAGTGCCCTTCCTCTTCGCTTGATTGGGAGGCCTTATAGGCCTTGTTTACTAGCCCAAAATAGAGAGATATGTCACTATGGGTTTCTGCTGTTATGACCGCAGGCAGACCCTTCCTTTCTCGCACGTGTGGCTATGTTAACCCTAGAAAAACAATCCCTTCCACCTCGGCTTCTTTCTCTCTTCCTTCGCTGCCTTAGAAGACCTCTTCTTCATCCTTTTCTACTCTTCTCGGATTTCAGAGCTCTTGATTGGCATTGTAATGGAGTGGACAACCTCTATTTATAGAGGACTGTCCCTCCTTTTAGGCTGACTAGAAGGCCGACATGTTAACTGTTTGTAGGCCGACTTGTTATGCAAACTTCAGATGGTTTCTTTGGTGGTGTAACATGCTTGAAGGAGCTTCTTTGATGGTGCCTTTGCATAGGAGACTTGACTTTGCTTGGAGGTATTCACTTGACCCTAATACATAATCATACATGTTGTAACATGCCCTTAAGGCCTTCAACATTTCCTTTTGACTATTTGACTCACCTATAGCACTTAACATGTGCTAGACCTATTTCAATGAGCAAGAAACTCATTGATATATATTATAAAAATAATATTTCTTTTCTTGAATAAGTACAAATATCAAAAGTACATTTATGAAGACCGAACCTAGTTACATTTCCTTCAACACTCCCTCTTAAATAAGGAGGTATTCATACAATATTACAAGGTGTTTGTCTATTATCAATTTCTGAAGAATTCAGAAACCGGATTTGCAATCCATCTGTTATAGCATCATATCAATCAACATTGTCATAGTGCAAGGACTTGACTAACAAATCCATCTCTTGATAAGATCATGAGCTACAATGTTGGCTAGACTAATGATTTATAGACACCTTCATCATTGTTTCTCAAGGTACATACCCACCCGGGTGTTCTCTGAGTATGACCTTCTAGGACTATTCTTGTCTTGGGTTCTCAACCCTCAAAGATTATCGGTCCTCTTGCCTACTCTTGTCTTGGATGCCCTACACATCCTCAAAGAGTATCGGATGCCAGATGATTACCCAATCCTCCCATTCATTCTTCCAAAGTGAAGACAAGAATGTTGTGTCTATCTTATGTCTACATTTCCATTCATGGCCTTCATCTAGACTTACCGCTGTTATTCCTGGTCTAGTGCATGACCCATGAAATGGAAAAACACAATTGTCACTCCTTTGTAATCAGGGTTGATCCAAAACTCCCTCTTGATCAGGCACTTGTCAGAGCTCCCTCTTAACTAGGGACTCTTTCATTCACCAGCAACTTCTTCTTCATGGGTCCTTCAGCCGCTTGATCTCCTTCCTTTCTTTGATGTCATGATGTCTTTGTTCGAACTTCTTCTAGGTAGGGCACCACTAATCGATCACTTTCCTTCCTAGTTTGTCATGTCATTGCTTCCTTCGTGGAAAGTGGATTTCTTGTCATACATCAGGTTTTCTTGTCATCTGGCTACTCCTTTGTCATCTGTCCATGCTTCGGAATACACTTCTCATGGATACAATGTTGTACTTGCTTGTTTACATGCTTCGACCTAGTAGCCCATCATGACTTCATCTTGATATTGCTTCAACATTAAATGGTGCTTTTGCTGGATGGCCTTTTCATCATGACATTTTTGTAGAGTAGAATCAGTATTTGCATCTTTCATATCTCCAGAGTCCAAGGCCTTCATAGGTGTCAAGGGTCCTTCCTTCCTTCGTCAGAGCTGGCTTGCCTTCTTTCGGGAGATATCTTCAATGGTTCTTTGTCAGATAGTGATTCTTTGTGATCATGGTGTTCTTCACATGCTTGATTTCTTTCTTCATTTGCTTCTTCTTAGATAGATTGGTCAACCACCTTATGCTCCTTGTGAGAGCAATTCTTCATTGCTTGTTTCCTGGACTAGTCAACATTTCTTCTTGCTTCTTAGTCAGCAATCTTATACTCCTTATGTGAGCATATCCTTTTGTTGACCTTCATTGTATTGTAGTACATGCCTTCGAGCATGTCCTTGGCGAAAGAGATTATTTCATGCTTGATCATGTTATAGAACTATTCCTATGACTTAATAATATACATATGATAACATGACTAAACTTTGATGCATACGTACCTTGTCTTGATTCTCCTTTGATCATCTTAGCTTCATTTGGTTGTCCTTGGTGTGGCCCTTCTTGCTTCATCTTAGCTTGCCTGCATATCATCTTTTTCTTGAATCCCATGAATGGGATTCCCAATGAGACACCTGCTTTGGTTCATGAACCTTCTTTTGAAGATTCCATCATGGGATTTTAAAGACCCTTGTCTTGCAAATGTTTCTTTCTTTTGATGATGGAGGTCTTCTGAGATTCTTAATCATGATCAATGTTCTTTCATTGTGGATGAGGTCCTATATTAGGTATGCTCCTTCTACATGGATATCTTGAGCTATATTTACCATGCTCCTATATTCTAGAAGATATTTCTAACCATGCATTTTGTTCTCATTATAAATGCTACTTCTTCATGAGTATCTAGAACTCTATGTACTTCATGCTTCTAGATTCTAGAAGATGTTTCTAGTTATGCAATTTTATTTTTATTCCTACATGCTCCTATCCTACTCAAAACCTTGAAAGAAGACTTGAAGTAAGGAGTTTGACTTAGCCATAGTAGAGATCTGAAGGATCTTCCTTCTTTTGCTTCTTTTCTTCTTCTTTCACCTCTTGAGTCGTGAGCTTTTTCCCTCTTTCTTTTGTTGTTGTTGTCCTTTTTAAGCTTAGGACAATTCCTTTTGTAGTGTCCATATTCTTGACATCCATATCATTGGATTTTGGACATATCTTTGTTGTTTGTTCTTCGTGGACCAAATTTGCCAAATTTTCCTTTTCTCTTGGCCATGGTAGCAAATACTTGCTTCTTTGATCCCACATCTTCCTTTGCTAGTCTGGTTTCCTCTGTCTTGCATAGAGACCACATTTCACTGAGTGTGGTAGCTTCCTTCCTGGCATATATGCTTGATGTGAAGTTGCCCCAATCCTCAGGTAGAGCATTGAGTACTACAATTGTCATCTCTCTGTTAGACATGACTTCCCCAAGCTCTTGAAGTTGATCCCTCATTTCAGAGATTTTCATGATGTAGGGAGCTATTCCTTCCTTTGTTATCTTCGTCTTTGTACAATTCATTCCTTAGAGATATTACTTCTCTGACTGTGGATACCGAGAATAGCTCTACTAGCTTATCATAAATTTCTTTTGATGTTTCAAATTTTGAGACATAAGGAATGAGTCTTTGATTGATTCTATTAGAATCATTTGAGGTCTTGTCTCATCCTTATTGTACTTAGCTAAGACTTGGATTTGTTCCTTAGTAGGGATAGTGATATTTCCTTTGACATGTTCTAGGATTTCATTTTCCTTGAGAAGTAAATTAGTCCTCTTCTTCCATGCAAGAAAGTTATTGGTACCTACCAATTTGTTGCTTTCCTTGCAAAAAGACATTGATGTATATTTAGAAGGGGACATATACTTACTTGATAGATTTTGAGATGTAGTGGATTTGCTTTATCCTTGAAGACTTGATGGCTCGCCTTCTTAGGATCTTGATGTTCTTCATGTTGCCTTCTCCAACTGGACTTGACTTGATGAAGTGATTGATGGCAGACCTTCTTTTCCTTGAGTAGATTTGGCTTGATGCTTCGACCTTGTAGATGCCTTCCCTTGATGTGTCACCTTAGGTCTGATACCATTGTTGAAGAATCTAGGGCAAATAAGTGGAGTGTGATTCTTCGTTACTTGATAACAATTTGTGGAGTCTTTTTATTTTTTCTTGTAAGCTTAATCTTCTTCTTCTTCTTATTAATGCATGTGTGTGTACTTCATCAAATTGCTACCAAAACATAAAAACAAGAACACAAGATCTTGGCTCTTTGCTAGGGCCAAAACCTCTCTTCTCTTGAGAGGAAAACCCTTTAGTAAGTTTCTCTTATTGAAGCTTCTTATTGATCAATGCCAAACCCTAGACCCTTGACAAGAATATCCTCCAAGCACAAGTTAAGTCCTTTCTCCTTTATGCACTTTGTTCCCCAGCACTTAGTCTTCCTTCTTCTGGCACTTCGTTCGTCGACACTTCATCTTCCTTCTTCCTTCCCTTCGTTCTTCTCTCAACTGTTAGTAGACCTTGTTGCACTAGCTCTAGAAGAGACACTTATTCTTGGTCTATGATGAGACTCCTTCCTTGTGATGGTCGCTTCCGTCCTCTTGACCAAATGAGTTTCTTCTTCAAGGTGTAGGTGTAGAATTGATGTGACTGTCCTGCAGCCCTAAATTCTCGTACGTGTGGTGGTTTACTTCTTGTTGTGGCCTCTTTCCTTCTTCGCTTGAGTGCACTTCTGCTTCGCTTGATTGGGAGGCCTTATGGACCTTGTTTACTAGCCCAAAATAGAGAGATATGTCATTGTGGGTTTTTGCTGTTATGACCGTAGGCAGACCCTACCTTTCTTGCATGTGTGGCTGTGTTAACCCTAGAAAATTAGTCCCTTCCACCTCGGCTTCTTTCTCTCTTCCTTCGCTGCCTTAGAAGACCTCTTCTTCATCCTTTTCTTAGCCTATACTCTTCTTGGATTTCAGAGCTCTTGATTGCCGTTGTAATGGAGTGGACAACCTCTATTTATAGAGGACTGTCCCTCCTTTTAGGCCGACTAGAAGGCCGACATGTTAACTGTTTGTAGGCCGACTTGCTATGCAAACTTCGTATGGTTTCTTTGGTGATGTAACATGCTTGAAGGAGCTTCTTTGATGGTGCCTTTGCATAGGAGGAGAATTGACTTTGCTCGGAGGTATTCACTTGGCCCTAATAGGCTAATACATAATCGTACATGGTGTAACATGCCCTTAAGGCCTTCAAAATTTTCTTTTGACTATTTGACTCACCTATAGCACTTAACATGTGCTAGACCTATTTCAATGAGCATGAAACTCATTGATATATATTATAAAAATAATATATCTTTTCTTGAATAAGTACAAATATCAAAAGTACATTTATGAATTCAGACACCCAACATATTGGACCCAAAATTTATATCAATGTCTCAAATTAAGGGAATTACATACATGACTTGACTTGATCCCAATAGCTCATATATGACTGAATTTTACCATGATTTACAACATGGGTCTTTTGATGACCTTTACATCATGAGACAAATATGACATTTATAACCAAAAACATAATCTCAACAATGAGGTAGCAAGACTACAATAGTCATCCTCAACCACCATGCAACATATAGGAATCTGTAGCATAACCATCTGATAGCAGCAACATAGATTTTAACAAGATAACATCAATCCCTTCTCATCAAGTGCATCAAGGAGTATCATCAGTCAATATATAACTTCATCATTGACCAAATATGCAATGTTTCCAAGCATCACCAACCAACTGTAACATAAGATTGTGCAATCAAACTCTGTCAGCAACTCATCTCCTTGACCTTATGTCATCAAGATATGCACACTGTATCCATACATAAGAAGAGCCACAATCCTTAATAAAAAATATCACTCTCTTGAAACACAACACCATGCATGCATCAATAACATATGTGAAGACCAATAGTATCTCCAGCATCATAAATCACTAAGTAGAATAGAAGTGATCAACAACATCATCAATCATCTTTAGTGATCATAACATATCTTCAAGTTTTAACAGCTGCATGAACATCCTCATCATCAAGAAGTAAAATGAAGATATGGCAGTGTAGCATCAATTTCTCCAATATCATCAACAAGGGAATCTTCAACATCACAAGTCATCAATCAACATCAACAATGACCATAACATGCACATCCTTCTCATCAAATGTATCAATTAGTATTAACACACCATTAACAACTTCACCAAGTGTATCTTCAAGCAGGATATAGGCATCATCCATAACTATATCACATGTAATCCAAGCATCCATGTCATAGCATCATATATAGTTTCAGCAGTGAGTAATGAAATAGGACTGCTGACAACAGTGACAACCATGTACTGATCTTAAATATCATCATGCAACAAGGAGTGCTCAAGAAACCATAACGACAACAATGGACCATTAGAAGCATAACAAATGCTCCCCCTGAACCTGTGCCAAATTTTCATTGTTAAAATTGGTAACTAGGGCCAAACTCCATGTGGGTCATCTCATTTATGGCAGCTGATATTTTTCCTAGATTCCTCTTGTCGAGAGGTGTAGGATTGATCTAAAGATCATCCGATTCCGACAAGTATTTATGGAGATATGAATTTATTTGTATTTACTTGACAAATTGTCAAGGTCGGCTAGCAGTGAAATGTGTGGCACACATGCCCAGTGAATCATATAAATACAAGTGAGGTTGATTCATTTTATCATCATCTCATCTCACTCATTTCTTCTCTCTCTCTCTCCTTAGCTTTGGGTTCCACAAGGAGCAGCTCACACGTGGGAAGGAGGACGGAGTAGGGCAAGGAGGATGCAGAAAGGGGGACGCAGAACCTGCCGAAGGTCTCTTTGACTAGCGTTGACCAAGCGTTGACCTTAGAAGAGTGCGGTTTTGGTGTGGCTGCTTCTCCTAGGCAGGCCGCATTTTTTGGCATGAAAATCGAGGCTAACCTCAGGTTTGACCAACGTTGACTGTCGTAGTTTGGGGCAGCAGGTTGACTTCAGTCAATTGCAGTTTGACTGTGTATTTGGGGCTGTTTAAGGGCTGATTCTTTAGACTGTTTGAAGACTAGTTGACCGGGAAATTGACCAAGCATATGGGAGGTCAATTTCATCTCGTTTGACTAAGTTTGACTTTGCTGATTTAGGGTTTGCTGCTACTGATATAAAATTACAGAATTTTGATTTTGTACTATTTCTCTCTGCTGAACTATTGAAGATAAAAGAAGATTTGATCAAATGGTTTCCCTGCATTGGGGTTTGTCTCTGGCTAGCTACCACATCTTGTGTCTCTTGTCTTGGCTTGTTTTCTATCAATCGTTTAATGTTCTATCTGCACTTTACTTAATGTATATGTGATTGCTAATAAGCGGTTAATAAGAAGAAAAGAAGTAAACTACTCTAAGCATAGAACATTCCATAATTTAACATGGTATCAGATCTGAGGTGAAGACAAAACCCAAGCAAGAGCAATCACCGAAGGTTGGCAAGGCTGTCCTAAAAACTACATGGGGTCCTCAACACCCTTCCCCGCCGAAGACGCTTCGTGAGAAGTTTGACTATCACGGATGGAAGATGCCTCTCGATCTGACTTTAGAAGATCAGGAAGTGTTGGACCATGTGAGAGGCAATATTGTTGTGCCTCCATCAAATGCATCTGTTGCTGCTAGAAGCAAGTGGACCAAGGGAGAAGTCAAAGAAAAGAAGATCATCCGGGACTCTATCGACAAGCGCCTGGTGGCCTATGTTTCCGAGCTGACCACCTCCAAGGAAATCTACGATAGACTGGTGAGTTTATTTAAAGTTAATGATGCAAATCAAGTTTTGTTTCTTAGAAATAAGCTGAAAGAAATTAAGAAGGGCAAAGATGAGAGTATGCAAGCATATTTATTAAGGATCACTGAGATCAAGAATGATCTCCTATCTATCGGGGAAGTAGTTCATGACAGGGAAATGACTATCACAACTCTTGGTGGACTGCCACCTAAATGGTATATATTCATGACTACTCTTCTCAACAATAATGTCATCCCAGGATTTGAGGAATTGATGGCTGATGTATTCAAGAAGAAACAAGGATGGAAGAGCAAGAAATGCCCGCACTTAAAGGAAATCCCTCTGCCTTTTCTTCTCATGCTAAAATAAGAAACAATTCTAGGGCTAAATCCAAAGGAAAGGCTCGACCAAAGGGTGGAAGAAAAGGACAATGTTACAATTGCAACAAAATGGGCCACTATGCGAGGGAGTGCCTTGATAAGAGGGACTCACACCATGACGATGATCAAAATCACTCTCAAGGCAATCAAAGGAATGGTAGGTCCAATGGTAGAGGTAAAAGAAATGTCAGAAATCAAGGAAGAGGACAACCCTTCAAGAAGGCAAGAAACTCTAGGTATGAATCTAACGTTGTTAACAATAAGCAAGATGAATATTGTCTACCAGCGACCCTCTCTACTACTGCTCCCCCGGACTTGCTGGGAAATTGGCTTATTGATAGTGGTGCCTCAAGGCACTTCACTGGTTACAAAGAAGCTCTCTCTAATCTGATAGAGAAGGAGACCAACCTGGAAATTGTTCTTGGGGACAACGCAAAATATCTCGTGAAAGGTGTAGGGAATGTCACTCTTCAATTGAATCAGGGTAATACAATTCATTTGCAAGAAGTCCTATATGTACCTGATCTAAAAAAGAACCTGGTGTTCGTTTCGGCAATGGAAGACAAAGGTTAGAAGGTGACCTTCATCGATGGCAAGGTACGTGTATGGAAAAAGAATTTTAAAGAAGCTTTCACTCTATATCACTTCAGTCCGAACTATGGCATCGGAGGTTTGCTCACCTTCATTATAAAGCTCTATCCAATGCAAGACAAACGTTGACAGGATGCCCGAGTTCCGAGTAGAACAAGAAGGTGTATGTGCTGGATGTGTTGAAAGGAAGCTCAAAAGGGGACCATTCCCCTCAAGCCAAAGCAAGACCTCTGATATATTGCAGTTGGTTCACTCAGACATATTTGGTATGATGCTTGTGAATTCCTTGGGAGGATATTTATATTACCTCACTTTTATAGATGACTATTCTCGCAAGACTTGGATATACTTCTTGAAAAAGAAGGATGAAGTGTTCACTTGGTTTCGTCACTTCAAAGCCTTGATCAAGAATCAAACCAAAAAGAAAATCAAGATCTTAAGGACTGATAATGGGATTGAGTATGAATCCAATGAGTTCCATGACTTTTGCAAAGAGGCTGGTATTAAGAGGGAGACTACAACACCATATACTCCTGAGCAGAATGGTGTGGTGGAAAGGAAAAATCGTACGATTATGGAAGCTGTCCGTGCTATGCTCCATGATCAAAGACTTTCGAAGTTTCTATGGGCCGAAGCCGCGAATACCGCCGTATATGTACAAAACCGTTGCCCTCACCAAGCATTGGGTTCCAAGACTCCCGAAGAGATGTTCACTGGTAAGAAACTTGACGTATCTCATTTTAGAATTTTTGGAAGTCCTGTATATTTTCATGTGCTGAAGGATAAAAGGAATAAATTGGGTGCATTTGGAAAGAAAGAAATCTTTGTGGGCTATAACGAAAATACTAAGGGATATAGAATTTATGTGGTTGGTCAAAGGGAAATCAAGATTAGCCATGATGTCACCTTTGACGAAGATATGGCTCTTAGCAAAGTTGACAATTTTTCTACTCAAAGGGGATCTAAAGAAGCTGACACCAGGGAACCGAAGGAAAAAGAAGATGAGACGATGCTCAATGTGGAAGGATCCTATTGATCCCCCTCCGCAAGAGCCTTCCTCTTCTAGGAAGAGGCCTTCATGGCTTAGGGGGACACTTGATGATGCTAAAGGACACATTGCACCCAGAGGGACTTTTCGGGAAAGTAAGAAGCCGACCAGGTATCAGGGATACTTGACCATCATGAGCACGATCATCCAAAATGAGCCTTCATCATTTGCAGAAGCTGTTAAGCATCAAGTATGGAAGGATGCTATGACTGAGGAATATGAGTCCATCATGAAAAACGATGTCTGGGATGTGGTCCCCAGACCCCAGGACAAAGCAGTTGTCACTTCGAAATGGCTTTATAAGATAAAGCATGCAGTTGATGGAAGCGCTGAAAAGTATAAGGCTCGTTTTGTCGCTCGTGGCTTATCTAAGAAGGAAGGTATATGAGACGAAGGAAAAGGGGGTATATGAGACGAAGGAAAAGGAAGATGAGACGATGTCTGATGTGAAAGAACCTATGGATCCTATTGATCCCCTCCGCAAGAGCCTTCCTCTTCTAGGAAGAGGCCTTCATGGCTTAGGGGGACACTTGATGATGCTGAAGGACACATTGCACCTAGAGGGACTTTCCGGGAAAGTAAGAAGTCGACCAGGTATCAGGGATACTTGACCATCATGAGCACGATCATCCAAAATGAGCCTTCATCATTTGCAGAAGCTGTCAAGCATCAAGTATGGAAGGATGCTATGACTGAGGAATATGAGTCCATCATGAAAAATGATGTCTGGGATGTGGTCCCCAGACCCCAGGACAAAGCAATTGTCACTTCAAAATGGCTTTACAAGATAAAGCATGCAGTTGATGGAAGTGTTGAAAAGTATAAGGCTCGTTTTGTCGCTCGTGGCTTCTCTCAGAAGGAAGGTATAGACTATGACGAGATATTTGCACCTGTTGCTCGATATACCACCATTCGCTCGATCATAGCCCTTGCTGCTTCGCAAGGATGGAACCTACATCAGATGGATGTCAAGACCACGTTCTTGCATGGTTCGATCAAAGAGGAAGTCTATGTGGAACAACCCAAAGGATTTGAGATTCATGATTGGGAATCTCACGTGTGCAGATTGAAGAAAGCACTCTATGGGCTGAAGCAGGCACCCCAAGTGTGGTATGAGAGGATCGATAGCTACTTGATGAAGCTGGGATTCACTAGGAGTGAAGCAGACACTAACCTTTACTTTAAGGTTGAAGATGACAAACCTCTCATATTGGTGCTATACGTTGACAACCTCTTTCTAACAGGTGCAGACCCTCTCATTCACAAATGTAAGAGGAGTTGGCCTCTGAGTTCGAAATGAAAGACCTAGGACTAATGCACTATTTCCTAGGATTGGAAGTCTAGCAGAAACCAGAGGAGATTTTCCTATCTCAAGGAAAATATGTGGTGAAAATATTGGAGAGATTCGGTATGGTGGACTGCAAGCCCATGACTACCCTGATGGAGCTTGACTTCAAGAAGTTAAGCGGTAGTGTTGCCGGACTTGTTTTATGAAATGCTACTGAGTATTGTTAACTCGTCGGAGCATTGATGTTCTTGGTGAACTCCCTATGGATATATGCTTTGCAGTCAACACGTTGAGTCAACATATGGTTGAGCCTCACCACACACATTGGATTGGTGCCAAGAATCTGTTGAGATATCTTCGTGGCACAATCACTCATGGGTTGAGATACACTGCCGGAGATGTGAGACTACTTGGATATATCGATGCTGATTGGGCAGGCAGTGTGGTGGACTGAAAGAGCACTTCCGGGTGCTGTTTCTCTTTGGGATTTGCCTCGATATCCTGGATGAGCAGGAAGCAAAAGTCGGTGGCTTTGAGCACCGCCGAGGCAAAGTACATTGCTGCTAGTATGGCCTCTTGTGAGGCAGTCTGGTTGCGGAAGCTCTTCAATGAGCTGTTTGGATTCACATTGGATACTACCATGATCCTGTGTGACAACCAGAGTGGGATTCGTTTATCAGAGAATCCCGTATTTCATGATCACTCCAAGCACATCAATATCAGGTAGCACTATATTCGGGATATGGTACAACGGGGAGCAATAAGGCTCCAACATATCAGTACAGATGAACAGGTTGCCGACATTTTGACGAAGCCCCTGGGAAAGGTCAAATTCCTGACTTTCCGAGAACGACTTGGTGTCGTTGAGAGACCCTCTTATGAGGGTCGTGTATGATGCATATATTGAGCTCTGGGAGCTCCAGGGGGCACGGGGTACTTCTTGGAGCGACATGCGACCACAGGGCGACTCACCATCCCCTGATGGTGCACTATGTATAGGGTGAAAGGTTCAACCTTCCCCTGTGACACCCCGCGGCCACTGTGGGACAGGATGATTAGTTCTCCTATGGAGACTGTGGACAGGATGATTAGTTCTCCTGTGACAACTATTGGACAGGATGATTCGTTCTCCTATGGATAGGATGATTAGTTCTCCTGTCGAGGCATTCTACCCATGCAGTCTGGGACTCATGGGAAGTACCTCTCATCTGATCAATGAGTAGGGAAATGGGGTTAGGGACGATTAGTAGTACTATCGATGGACGCATCGTTGTATCTACTGTACTCCCTATGCTAGGATGACCTCCATTGATCTGGATCAATGATACTGATCTGAGATCAGTGAGAGTGGTATGACACACTCTGAGATTGACTTCGGGTCAGTGGAGGATGGTATGATATATCCTCGATCATTTCTTCTTCTTCATAGTTTAGCAGAGCAGAGTAGAGCCAGCAGCGCAAGGCAATGCATTTGATGGCTGGGACAGTACCTACAGTCAGAGGGATTAGCAAATGGAGTTCAACCTAGTTGAGAGGGAGTGTTAAAATTGGCAACTAGGGCCAAACTCCATGTGGGTCATCTCATTTATGGCAGCTTATATTTTTCCTAGATTCCTCTTGTCAAGAGGTGTAGGATTGATCTAAAGATCATCCGATTCCGACAAGTATTTATGGAGATATGAATTTATTTGTATTTACTTGACAAATTGTCAAGGTCGGCCAGCAGTTAAATGTGTGGCACACATGCCCAGTGAATCATATAAATACAAGTGAGGTTGATTCATTTTATCATCATCTCATCTCACTCATTTCTTCTCTCTCTCTCCTTAGCTTTGGGTTACACAAGGAGCAACTCACACGTGGGAAGAAGGAGGACGTAGTAGGGCAAGGAGGATGCAGAAAGGAGGACGCAGAAGCTGCTGAAGGTCTCTTTGACCAACGTTGACCAAGCGTTGACCTTAGAAGAGTGCGGTTTTGGTGTGGCTGCCTCTCCTAGGCAGGCCGCATTTTTTGGCACGAAAATCGAGGCAATTTGACCTCAGGTTTGACCAGCGTTGACTGCCCTAGTTTGGGGCAGCAGGTTGACTTTAGTCAATTGCAGTTTGACTGTGTATTTGGGGCTGTTTAAGGGCTGATTCTTCAGGCTGTTCGAAGACTAGTTGACCGGGAAATTGACTAAGCATGTTGGAGGTCAATTTCATCTCGTTTGACTAAGTTTGACTTTGCTGATTAAGGGTTTGCTGCTGCTGATATAAAATTACAGAATTCTGATTTTGTACTATTTCTCTTTGCTGAATTATTGAAGATAGAAGAAGATTTGATCAAAGGGTTTCCCCACATTGGGGTTTGTCCCTGGCTAGCTGCCACATCTTGTGTCTTTTGTCATGGCTTGTTTTCTGTCGATCGTTTTATGTTCTTTCTGCACTTTACACTTTACTTAATGTATATGTGATTGCTAATCAGTGGTTAATAAGAAAAGAAGTAAACTGCTCTAAGCATAGAACATACCATAATTTAACATTCACCATCAACTCTAATCATTTCCATCTCATAAGCAACAAATATACCAAAGAACCACTTCATCAACAACAATATAAGATCAGTGCATAACCTTATCTTGAATCAATCATTATTTATAAGCAGCATAAAGGCATCATTATCAGAACCAAAAAGCCTATAATAAATTGATGAGAAGCTCCCCTTGAGTCTGTGCCACTTCTTTTTCAACTTAGAGAAACATACGCAACTGTCTAAGTCAGAAACTGTGTATATATGCGATTGTCCTTCAAGAAAAACACATACAAAATGAAAAATGCTGATTTTTCATAACCACAGCTCCCCCTAAACATGTCATGTGTTGAGAAATCTAGGGCAGTGAGATTAGATGATTTCTTTTGCGATGATAATTACTTATGAATACTTTTTACTTTTCTTGATTAGGTTCTTCTTTAGTTTGATTATTATAGTGTTCTTCATCAAACAACTACCAAAACATAATGAACAATCAGACAAAGGACACAAGATATATTCGATCAATGAGGGCCAAAACCTCTCAAAGCTTGAGAGGAAATCCCACCGAATTCTTCTTCTTATAGAATCTTCAACTGACGAATTCCAACACCTAGACCCTTGATCTACAACCCTTCCAAGATAAGGTCAATCTTTGCTTCAAGTCAAAGTCAATTTCTTCTTTGACTCTGCTTTGTCCTTAACCCTTGACCCTGCAATTCAAATCTAAACCTTTCGGCCTTCCTTTTGCAATTCTTCGCTCCTGCAATTTATTGTCGTTTTCGCACATGTGACTAGATTAGGGCTCTTTTAACCCTCTTTCTCTTTCACTATGTTAGTGTCCTATGTTATAGTAGTCAAAAGCCAAGCTTAGTCTTTTATTATTTTTGGTAAAATTGTAAAATGTTGCTATGATCTCTTCGAGATCAAGTTATTAGTCTTTTTTGAGAAAAGTGTGAAATCATATGGCTGGTTTGAGTCTAAGTAGGGTTAGGTTTAAAGTATTTCAAATAATGATGGAATTAGTCATTGATTTCCTAAGGTCTAAGTTTAGAAAGTTTAGGGGAATGTGTTAGTCAAGTCATGAGTGAAAATTATAACAGATTTGAGTTTTCATCATTGAGTCGAGTTTAGTAGTGCCTTTTCAAGTTGGTTGCAAGCTCTAGTCATCATATCATCATCATTACAAGTTGGTGTTGCGCTCATCATTTGTGCTGCGCTTTCATATTTGAATTTGCAACTAATCATTGTAAACAAAGGAGGCTTGGAAAGCGTGGAAGGTGACAAATGCATGTGTTTGGCTCTCAAAAAGCCATCGAACCAGTTTCTTCTCCTCCTCAAATGTTCTGAACAACCAAAGGAAGCTCGTTGCATTTTGGCTGCAGGGGATTCGTTGCCTTTTTGACTGTTTTAGCAGTTAACTTCAAAATTGGTTTTTGACCAAATGGAGATGAATTTTGAAAAAGTAAAAGAGGTTTTTGTAAAAAACGAGTTGAATAACAAAAACCTCCTTTAGTTTTGTAATAGGTGTCATAGATTGGAAGATTCGAATGAATCTTTACAACCTATTTTTTAGATTTCGTTATTTCCTGTTTTAGTCATGATCTTTGGGCGTGGATTCCGAGGATCTGGAGAAGAATTTTCGAAAATTGAGAGAGGTTTCTCTCAAGCACAAGCTCATCTACAAAAACCTCCTTCGGTTTTGTAACAACTGTCATGATTCGAGAGATATGATCTAATCTTTGACCCCTATTTTCCAGAAATTCGGTCCCTATTTCCTAGCAGATAGTTTCTAAATCTAATGTAACTGACTCTATCTTTGGGGAAATGGTTGAGCTCGACCCCCTAAGTCCAAGGATGAGCTAATTGTATATATTTCATGAATTTTAGTGTGCAAAAGGTTGGTTGGTCAGGGTTAGAGAAAGAAGACACTATGCATTGTATATCTTCATTAAAGTTTCAGTGAATGATGAAGGCTTAAGTCGACTTTTACAGGGATTCATGTGTCAATTGCTTATGGTGATGTTTTCTCCTGTGTATGTGAATTTCTCTCTTGTTATAATCATGCTTGATTTGTTATGTCTTCATGTTTAGTTAAGCAAGGATTTATTTCAGAATTCACTATTAAGTGCTCTGTTATAGCTTACTGAACATTTAATGTTTTTCTTCCATTGTGACATCTAGAATTCATCCTCAGTTAGATGCTTTAGATGTTATTATTTACACTATTCCTCTGCTCACCATCTCTACAACGAAATTTGACAAAAAACACCATAAGGATTGCCTATCTTGCCCTTGTCTAAGGTTTCCTAAATTTCCCCATCATATCACTAAAAATCATTAGCTCCATATGATCATATGCCCAATGGATTTTCCCTTTTCCCTGCCTTCAAACCGTTAAACTTATTCCTCTTTGATCTAAATACCTAGCCTAAGACCTAAGATTGAAGATTCACATAGAGAGAGCCCTCTCTGAAACTGGAAGGGTTAGATTCCAGTTTTAAAGTGGTTTGTGATTACCTTTGGGTTCCTCAGCCTGGAGGAATTACAGAGTGCTAACACGCTAGACTTGGGCTAGTGTCTTAGTGAATTCGGCTTGCCATATAGATCATTTCCTTGCCTTAATTTGATCTTCTTGAGGTGACTAGATTTTTGATTTGTAGCAACAGAATGTGCCCTAGTTTCCACGTACGCGTGGAGAGAAAATACCCAAAAACAACTCATAAATTCGTTCTTCACTTATCTTCCTTCATCCTTTCCTTCTTTGCTCCTTTTCTCCTTCTTGTGATCGAGTGACAAGTGTGAGAAGTGTGTCCTTGAGAGAGGTCGAGTGCTTCCTTATATAGGCGTCTTGTCCCTTGAAATAAGGCCGACTTGTCACTGTTTAAGGCCGACTTGTTTGATAGCCCTTGACTTGATCTTGGAGGGTTATTTTGACTCTTTCTTTGACTCAAATAATTTTATTACAATATGTAATATGCTCAAGAAGGGTCCTCCATACATGACAATGACTCCCTAGACTTGTAGACTCAATGACAAGTCCTAGAAGCTCTCAATGGGAGCTTAACCTCAAAATAAATTCTCTTGAGCATGAAACCCATGCTTTCAAGATCAACAATAATAAATTTATTTTTTTCATTACATCAAATACATAAAACCATGATTACATATGTCGTTATGAAGACCGAACTTAGTTACATATTTCAACACCCCCTCCTAACTAGGGAGGTATTCATAATCCATATAAGGTACTTGGACATTCTCAATCTGAAGAATTCTCATAAGAAGAGTTGGATTGGTAACCCAGATGTTTAATATCATATCATCCAACATTGTCACATAGCAAGGCCTTGACTAACAACTCTATCTCTCCACAAGATCAGAGCACAACGCTAGTGAGACCAATGATTTATAGACAACTTCATCATTGTCTCTCCAAGAGCATACCCCATTCGGGTGTTCACAGGGTATGTCTTTCCAGGACTATTCTTTTCTTGGATTCCAATTCCTCAAAGAATATCGGTCCTCTACGACTACTCGTATCTTGGATGCTCGACCACATCCTCAAAGAGTATCAGATTCCCTATGCTTACCCAATCCTCCATTCTTTTCTTCCCAAGTGAAGACAAGAATGATATGTCTATCTCTCCCTCTCAAATAGGGAGGATATATACATTCCAATGATGGAATGTACTCATTCCTATAAAAGGAAGGTACCCAAGCTCCCTCTTAGCTAGGGACTTGCTTCCAAGTTTCTTCTTAATTAGAAACTTGCTTCCAGGCTCCCTCTTAATTAGGGACCTGTTTCCAGCAACAACTCTTTTATTCATTGGTGGAGATCATGGGTCCTTCAACTGCTTGTAGTGCTCCTCCATTTGATGTTGTGAATTTCATCTTTAATATCATGGAGCCTTCATCTTTGTAGGGAATCGACCATCCATCACTTTCCCTCATGAGCCACAATGGTCATGTCATCCCTCTTTTTGTTGGAAAGTGATATTCTAGTCCCCATTTGGCTTTTTCTTTATACAACTACTTCTTCCATGTCATGTTCTCTCCAGGATCTTTCATCCAATCACATGAGTGCTTAGTTGTAGGTAACATTTACAACTCTCATTCTGTAGCCCTGTATCAACCCAACTAGATGTTTAAAAATAAATAAATATATGGACATTAAATCAAGATTACCTTTTATGATGGCCTTTCATCATGACATCTATTTGCTTGCAATATTAACTTCCCACGCATATATTTGACACATCTCCAAGATGTACCATGTCATGGGTCTCTTTCTTTTCCAAACATCATCAGGGTCTCCATATCTTTCCATGGAGATATCATAGTCAAATCTTTTAGTCATTGGATGTTGATTGCCTTCTCCATAGTTGCATCTTTCATGATTTCTTCCTTTCTTTATTCACACATTGCTTCCTAGGAATTTCCAATCATAGTTCCTTCATTTTTGTCAACCACCTCATATTCCATGTGGGGACATATTATGTTGATTTCAACTAGTTAATATGTGAACCAAGCCTTCATACATCCTTTTAACGAAAGAGATCCTTTTCCCTTGATCATGCTCATGAGATAGAGCATGCATCCTTACTATCTGCAACTATATAATGATATGAATTAACTCATTAAACATATACATACATACCTCTTTTCTTCTTTGGTCATCTAGACTTCCTTCAACAACTTCCTGTCCTTGATTGAGAGTGCTTCAATCAACTTGACATGCTGCATTCCTTTGTCATCATACCATCATTTTTCAAACAATGAATCCCATCCAAAGTGGAATTCTTAGCGAGACATCTTTCAAGAGATGAACTTTCTAATGAAGATTCCAGCAAAGGATCCTGATTATCCTTATCTTGCAAATGCTCCTTTCCAATGATGTATGATGAGCTTTATACTAGATGACTTCCTTCTACCCATAAGTGCTATTTATGCTTCTAATGAGGTTACCAAGAGCAACTTCTTTCGAATAATCACTGCCATAGACTTTAGCTATCTTTCAAGCTTCCCATAATGATGTCATAAGCTCTTGCTTTTAACCATATGCTATTATGATGCCATCCCCTAAAATGATGCATCCTATCATGCTTTTAATGCTTCTTTACCATGATAGCTATATTTTACAAAATCTAAAAAGAACTAGGTGGAGAAGTCTTATCTCAATCAAAGCAGAGATCTTTTACTTCTTCCTTGGATTTCTTCTTTTCAGCGTCTTCCACTTCTTCAGTGATATGGGCTTTTTCCCTTCCTCTTTTCTTGTTGTCCTTCTTGAGCTCAGGACAATCTCTCTTTTAGTGCCCATATTCTTGACACCCATAACATTGAACTTTTGCCATATTCTTCTTCCTTTTCCGAGGACCAAATTTCTCAAACTTTCCTTTCCTTTTTGCCATGGCAACATATGCTTTAGTTTGCTCATTTGATCCTACATCACTTTTTGCCTTCAATCTGGTTTCTTCTATCTTGCATAGTGACCATAGTTCATTGAATGGAGTAGCTTTCTTCTTCCCATAGATGCTTGATGTGAAGTTGCCCCAATCCTCCGGTAGTGCATTGAGCACTATTGTAGTCATTTCCTTGTCAGACATTATTTCTCCCAAATCTTGTAGCTGATCCCTTATTTCAGACACCCTCATGAAGTATGAGGCTATTCCTCCTTCTTTCGATATCTTCATCCTGTAGAGTTCTTGCCTTAACAATATCACTTCTCCTGCAGTGCTCATGGAGAATAATTCTACAAGTTTGTCATATATGTCTTTTGATACATAGGGAATGAGGGGATCCTTAATGGATTCTATGAGAATCTTTTGAGCCCTTACTTCCCCTTTCATGAATTTTGTAAGAGCTTGAGCTTCTTCCTTTGGAGGTTTAATGATTGAGCCCTTAACATGTTCCATGACCTCATTTTTCTATGAGGTTTAGATCTGTTCTTTTCTTCCATGCAAGAAGGTTTGAATCCCCAACCAACTTGTTGCTTTCCTTGCAAAAATACATTTTTGTAGATTCAGATGTAGACATAAATGTACTTACTTGTGAAGACACTCCTTGATAACAATATCTTCAACATGTTGCCTTCTTGATTTTGATGATAATATTGGAAATAAATGACTTCTTCTTGATGAAGATGTCTTCTTTCAAAAATGATTCTTGACCCAAGGAGAGGGAGATCACCTTGAAGTTTTGATTATGATGACAACACCTTTGATCTTGCATCCTTGGATGAGTAGACTTCAAGATGCTTCGATTTGTATTTCTTTCCTCGAGTAGAAATAGGGTCTTTGAGGTCTTCTTCATTGATGTGATGATAGAGTGAGGATCCCAAGAATGCTTCAAGTGTAGACTTCTTCTTTGAACGATCTAGGGTTTTGACTTCAAGATGATGATGTGATCCTTGTCCTTGTAGTGCTCTTGAGGTGAGTGGTCCTTCTTGATGATTGATGCCTTTGATGATCTTCTAGAACTTCGGTCCTTAAGTGTCCTTTATTGAGTCGCCATTCCTTGTGTTAGTTTTTGTAGCATCGAATGTGTTCTAGCCACAAAATTTGGTGGAGAGGCAAGAATACATGTATTCTCCAAAACCCATAAATCGTTTTTGAAAATTCCACCTAGAGACGACTTAATTAAAATAATTAATCTTTTTTAATGGTTCGTAAGTCTAGACTTAGGAAAACTAATTAATTAAAGGGTATTAATTAAGTCACGGTGAGAATCTTCTAGAAGAAGACATGGATCGAGTTCTTGTTAATCTTAGCCATCAATTATGTTTTAATCTTGGCCGCTGATGTCTCAACGAGAGACTATAAGAAGAAATTCGATGGGGGTTGGAGAACACACTTGAGACACCAGAAATTCGATTTTTTTGGGAAATTGATTCCCAGAGTAGCAGCTGCGTGCTGCTGGAAGTAATTCAATAAGATCGAAGCAGTGAGAGAGGAGCAGGGATAGTAAGGCTGGAGGGAGATTTCTAGTCCTGTGAGTGCATAACAAAGAGGCAGTGAGCGCCATAGAGAGGCAGCGCAAAGTAGAGAGGCAGTGCAGTGCTTCAGAGGGGAATCCGTATTTTGTTGGGGAGAAGCAGTGATTCAATGCCAGAAGCCAGAGTGGGAGCCCGAAGGCCAGGAGAATCGATCTTCCAGACAACAACTAATTAGTTAGCGAGAGAGACGCTAGTCTGAGTTGTGGGACACAACACTGCGTAGGCTGGCGCAGGGACTACGTAGAGGCAACTCATCTTGAGCCAAGGTCAGTGTCGGATCACCGGTGGGAGTCAAATTTTTCTCACTAAACTTTTAGTCAGCCATTTCTTTGTATGGATTGCTAGATTTGAGCATACATAGTATTGTACTCAGATTTACTACTGCATAATAATAAAACCCTTAGTTGTTGCACTGGTTTTCCCAAGTTGAGTTTTTCTGGGGACATTGGTCCAAAAATAACTGTGTATGTGTGCATCTATTCTTCCAACATTATTTTTCTTCCGCAGTATTATATTTGTGAAGGTTGCAGTGTATTAGTGTCGATATTTACAAGCAAGTATTAAGGAAAAGGAAATTAATATTTAATAAGCTGCCACTTTGCATTTTCCAACAATTCCTTGATGGATAGGTCCTCATGTATCCCAAGGGATCCAACATCACTTCGGCGAAATTGATTGGAGTCTGCTTTGGGAAGTTGTACAAACTTATGTTTCAGTCTATGGGAGCATTGGTATCCACTACCAACAATAGCGATTTATGTGAGCTATGGCACATGAGGAATGCACACTTGCATCCTGGGGCTCTTTGCATTTTTGAGGGAGATAGTTAGAGGTGTACTAGTGTTTGGCAGTGATAGATGGCAACTCCCTAATGGCACTCAACAAGTTATTCCAAATATCTTCAAGCTATTCACATTTTGCAGCTTGCCTCATAATTGTTGAGAAATCTTGGGCATCATGTATTTAACTTGATTTCTCTTCTTTTATGACATTATCTTATGATGTTTCACTTGTTATATCTTTTTTCAATTTGTTATGTTCTTATCATTAAGACTAATGCCAATCCATGAAGATCACAAACAAAAAAGGAACACAAAATGTAGGCACACAACTAGGGCAAAACCCCTAAGGAGGGGAAAACTCAGTCAAGAACTCTTCCTTCAGTAGATTCATATCATAGTGAGACAATCAAGACTGTTGACACCTAGACCAAGAAACAACCTTTCATCCATAAATTCAGCCTAGCTTACATCCGTTGGTCCATTTCTTCATATGTAGTTTATCTTGACTTTCCTATACTTTGGTCTTGTAGCTGCATGAAGTCTTTGACCTTGGTCTTTGCTCTATATAAAACTTTGGTCCTTTGTCATATATAATTTGGTCCTCTGTCATATATACTTTAGTGCTTTGTATTACATATAAACTTTAGTTCCCTGTCATATATACTTTGGTCCTCTGTTATATATGATTCGATCCTCTATCATATATACTTTAGTGCTCTATATTACATATAAGCTTCAGTTCCTTGTCATATATACTTCGGTCCTTTGTTATATATGATTTGATCCTCTATACAAACTTCTGTTCTCTACATACTTCGGTCCTTTTGTGATATACAAACTTTGATCCTCTGTCACGTTTCGGTCTTGAGATAGGTTGGTGTTTCAACCCTGAGATAGGTTGATGTTTCGGCCCAATCATTTATCCAATACTTCGACCTATGAACTAACATTCCTTCACTGTCTATAATTCGAGTTGCTCTGAAGTATCCATCCGAACTGTTCTATGATATCCATGTGAACTTTTCTGCACTTGTAATTTGGGTCGAGTTCATGTTTGTATATATAGTTGTCCCTGTCTGTAATTTGGAGTCAAATTAAGTAATTTGATGAGACGACTTGCAGAGAATTTATTTGTTGAGGCTGACTTGCAAGGAGACCAAGGCTTGACTTGATGGAAGAGGTAGGACTTTAATTTGACACTTAAATAATTTTCTATCATGTTCCCAAGAAGGATTTCTTGCATCAAATTTTGACTTTGACTCAACAGAAAAATCCTGGAAGCCTACAATGGAGGCTTGACCTTATGACCATTGACCCAAGCATGAAATCCATGCTTTAATAAGTCAATTAAAAATTTCTTTTGACAAATATATTACATCTTGACTCAAGTACAATTTTGAAGACTAACACTAGTTACATTTTTCAACACTCCCTCTTAACTAGGGAGGTATTCATAATTATATATATATATAAAGGTACATGGAAGATCTCGAAATGAACTATGAAGAGTTCTAGCACACTTAGCGTTGCAGACTAGATACCTGACTAGGGTAATCTATCCGAGTGGGACTAAGATGGACTCAAGCTTTAAGCCAGTCTAGGTACCATCATGGTTACTTACTGACCATCAACCTAGGGATCTAGGTGCATATCCAAGGTCAGAGCTCCAAGACCAACGCCACCCTCCCTCTTCGAGATCTAGACATCAACACATAGGTCGACCAGATGTCCTCCCAACCATCCACCATTAGATGCTTCAAATCTGCCTAACAAACTAGATATATCCATTTGTCCAAGCATGCTTCCAGAGTGTTCAACCTTTTTATGGAGAGATTTACTTGTACAAACACAACCCCAATCAATAATAAACTTTCAAATATAAGTAAACACAAACCTTCAGGGTCCTCTGATGCCAAGTTATCCAAATACAATTTGTTGGAAGTTTTCTTCTTTCATTTCTTCAGTAGCAACTTCATGAACGTTTCTCAATAGTACTTTTATTTATTTGACTTCATCCTTACTTCAAGGAATTTACTGACATAATATGCTTTCTCTCTTAATTGGGGAGATATACACTTTCTTCTGTCCAGGCTCCCTCTCAACTGAGGGAGATCAACAACTTCGTAACATCAAAGAAACTTCATCGTATCAAGGCTTTATTTATGGCATCAAGGTTATCTTGATATATAGCTTTATCATGCTTATACGAACATCTTCATTATCTTGAAGATCATGTACCTGTAAAACTTTAATAGCAAGTACAACCAAAAGCAACTGTGACATCAAGTTATTAGATACCTAAACCTAGTTAGCAAAGGTTACATCTTTTTATACTTTAGACTTTAACAATTTGCTAGGGTTTCATCATAAACTCTAGACTTCAATATACTCTCAAGATAGACTTTGTTTTTGATAATCAAGCTATCCTCTTGGCATATGTATATCTAGGGTTTCATTATTGAGACTTATATCAATACTTAGGTAAACCCTAGAAACATATATTATTACATCAAAGTTAGATACACAACAATCTTAACCAAGTTAGGGTTTCGATTGAGCGGAAGCATACATTCCTAGGGTTTCATTCCTAGAATCTCCTTTTATAAGGGTTTTGCTTATAAACCCTAATTTACCAAACCCTAAAAATTTAGGGTTTCGACTTGCAAACCCTAACTTATCAAAATTTTAACAATCTAAGGTCTTGGTTTATAACAATGATAACAACAACAAATCCTAAAAGACTAGGACTTTGCCATAACACTACCAAAACTCTAAACATTATAATAATAGACTTTTCTATATTGGTTCTAAGAAGACTAGGGTTACAACATTATGGTTAACATATCTTTAAGCAAGGATTTCTGACCCTAAGTAGATTAGGGTTTCATTGACATACCCTTAGGTTAGGGTTTTACAGTGAACCCTAAAGTTTAGGGTTTCATAAACAAAGTGAATAATATTATGAGGGTAGATTTAATATAGATTAATCACCCTAACAAGAATCCTTATGATTCGAAAACCTAGCCATGAGAGAGTTAGTAATACCAAGCAAAAATAAAAAATAAAAAGGATTAGCTGCAACTTGCAAGTTTGTGGTTTTTGAACTTACTTGAAGTTGTTCCTTTTTACAAACCTTGTATGGTTATTATTATTGAGGGGGGTTCCCTGATAGGGTTTCCATGATTCATTTCCTTATGAGTCTACTTGTGCCCAAGGATCCCACTCGATTTATCAAGTTACAATTGCTTCAATATTGATTTACAAGCACAACCAAATTATACAAGTATAATAGCATAGAGACCATCTAGGGGTTTTTATTATTTTGAATGAACTTCATCATTCAAATCTATTTTCATAAATTTTCATACCGTAGATAACCTGAGTTAGAAACAATAGTATTGGGGTAAGTGTTTCTACATATATTCAATCTTTATCTCAAAGAGAAAGACCTTATAAACTTCTCATAATGAACATATAGGACATACCTTAGACCTTTTCAATTGAAGATTGGTGTTCCATAAGACTTGATGTTTCACTTGGAGACAGAAAACATATTAGTAGATGGCTAAAACACAAAATGACAATACTTACTTGATCTTCAAGTCTTCCACACGCTGTAGCAATTTATCAATTACTTCACCATTCAATAGTTGAGTTGCCTTTCTTCAAATATAGTGACTGCAACATAACCTGGTTTGGTCCTCGAAGTCTGTGCTGATTGTAACTTTATAGCAGGCTTGCAATGTCCTTTGGTTTAGTTCCTTTGATACAAATTTGATTGATGACAGGACTTAATTTTGATTGGCCTTGAGTTCATTATGTGCTTAGATCTTTGGCTTACAGTTAGCCTCACCAATGTATACTTATGCTTCAGAATTTTGAGGGAGGTTTGGCTCCTTTCCAGGATGATAGAGGTTGCAGGCTCCTTTCCAAATTTGCACTGATATTTTCCTTTTATGAAATGCTCATAAATTTGATCCCTCCATAAGTGTATTCACTCTTAGACTTTGACATCATGAATTCAGATTTTTAATAGTGAATCCAGACCTTCACTTTAAGATACTTTGCTTCTGTTGTTTATGCTCAGATCTGTGGTATAGTTACTGTGGAGAGAGCTAGAATATGTGTCCAGATTTTAGTCCTCCTTGCCTTTAGTAATTTTGTCCTAGGTAGATATCCTTCTTTTCTTGATCTTAAGCCAATGTGACCTTCTTTCAGCCCTTATTTCCAATGAACCAAGCTCTGATACCATGTTGAGAAATCTAGGGCATCATGTATTTAACTTGATTTCTCTTCTTTTATGACATTATCTTATGATGTTTCACTTGTTATATCTTCTTTTAATTTGTGGTCTTCTTATAACTAAGATTAATGCCAATCCATTAAGATCACAGACAAAAAAGGAACACAAAATGTAGGCACACAGCCAGGGAAAAACCCCCAAGTAGGGGAAAACTTAGACAATAACTCTTCCTTTAGTAGATTCATATCACATTGAGACAACCAAGATTCTTGACACCTAGACCAAGAAACAACCTTCCATCCATCAAGTCAGCTTAGCTCACATCTGTTGGTCCATTTCTTCATATGTAGTTTATCTTGACTTTCTTATACTTTGGTATTGTAGCTGCATGAAGTCTTTGACCTTGGTCTTTGCTCTATATAAAACTTCGGTCCTCTGTCATATATAATTCAGTTCTGTCATATATACTTTAGTGCTCTATATTACATATAAACTTTAGTTCTCTGTCATATATACTTCGGTCCTCTGTTATATATGATTCGATCCTCTGTCATATATACTTTAGTGCTCTGTATTACATATAAGCTTTAGTTCCTTGTCATATGTACTTCAGTCCTCTGTTATATATGATTTGATCCTCTATATAAACTTCAGTTCTCTACATACTTCGGTCCTTCTGTCATATACAAACTTTGATCCTCTGTCATGTTTTGGTCCTGAGATAGGTTGGTGTTTTGGCCCAATCATTTATCCAATACTTCAACCTATGAACTAACATTCCTTCGCTGTTGGTAATCCAAGTTGCTCTGAAGTATCCATCCGAACTGTTCTGTGATATCTATCCAAACTTTTTTGCACTTGTAATTTGGGTCAAGTTCATGTTTGTATATATAGTTGTTCCTGTCTGTAATTTGGAGCCAACTTAAGTAATTTGATGAGCCGACTTGCAGAGAATTTATTTGTTGATGCTAACTTGCAAGGAGACCAAGGCTTGGCTTGATGGAAGAGGTAGGACTTTAATTTGACACTTAAATATTTTTCTATCATGCTCCCAAGAAGGATTTCTTGCATCAAATTTTGACTTTGACTCAACAGAAAAATCCTAGAAGCCTACAATGGAGGCTTGACCTATGACCATTGACCCAAGCATGAAATCCATGCTTTAATAAGTCAATTAAAAATTTCTTTTGACAAATATATTACATCTTGACTAAGTACAATTATGAAGACCAACACTAGTTACATTTTTCAACAATAATAAGAATCCATTTCAAAGGGACTTGTAGGATTGTCTAGTGTGCTTTGAATTCTCCTTAAAAACATGTTTGAAAACATCTTCATACAATAGCACCATGTTCCAGACTTGAGACAATTATGAGATTTGCTCATCATCATTTGTAAATACAGTATGCTAAGGGCCAGGATTACACATCATAAATGATTAGTACAATGATACTAAGAAAAGGTATCTCCATGCTACAAGCCAATTCACTGTGATGAAAATAACATTGTAATCCCTGTACAAAATGGTGGATAATAGGCCATTCAAATTGGCAGTGGAAGATACTTGGTCTATAGCATAATCTAATCGACAGTTTTCCATGGGGACACATCCCCCAGGGTGGGGTGCACACAACCCACGCTTCCCATGCACCTGAGACAGGGGGACACATAGGGAAACGTTTCCCCACGTCCCCCTTTTGGGGAGACACATGGGGGAATGATTCCCCAGTGTGGGGGATGCATTTCCCAAAAGGGGTTCTTGTGGATGTCACCGCCAGAAAGGGATAGGTGTCCTCCCTTAATTTTTCTTGAAAACAGTGATTTATGAGTGGGAAAACTTAATATTCAACCCTAGGGCCTTGCTAATGCTATTTAATTAATGGTAATGTTAAATTCTTAAAGTAAGAGTATCCTTTTACTTAAATTTTTAACATTACCATTAATTGACTTAGGATGTTTGAAAGTGGTTACGACCTCATTGGATTTCATTTGGAGAAGTAGAATTTTAGATTCCACTCAAAATCCATCAGACTTGAGATTTTCAAGATTTCAGGATTGCAATGTTTCCATTGGATTCTATCGTGTATGAGGGCCTAGAACTAGCATTTAATGAAGAGCACCAAACTCAAAAGAACCCCTTTTGAGGGGGACATCCCCCTCAATTTTGTCTAATAACCATTGAAATTTAAAACAACAAAAAAATTATAAAAAGACAAAAATTTCAATAAATAAAATTAAATCTAAGAAGAAAAATACATAACAAATATAAGAACCTAAACTAATTGGTAATCCCTAAATCACTCATTCAACTTACCAAGCTTACCTCTACTCGGCTTACCGCGCGATGCTATCTAACTTACTAGTTAACTATTGCCTCTCCTCCCCTACAACCCTTTAATGCTCATTGTCCATTTTTATTTTTTGGTTTTAACTTTTGAGTCTTGACTATAGAGATCAGTGACCTTAAACTGATTCTTTGACCCGTCACTCTTTACTATTTTTGAGTTTGAGTTATATCAATTACTATTCCAGTCTTCGGACTTCAGTTTCTACTATAGTCTATTTTGCTTAGTGTTGAGAAATCAATAGGGCATCAATTAGGGTGATTTCTCTTTACTTGATAATTGCTTGTGAAATTATGTTGGCTTCTTATTACTTTTATTATGTTTTGTTCATCAAACAATTATCAAAATCATAAAGCATGAATATCACAAAAAATACAATGAACACAAGATGTAGGCTCCAAGCCAGGGAAGAACCACTCCAAGGGGAAAACCTAGTAAATTCTTCTCTTCTAATAGGGTCAGATCAAAGTGAGAATACCAAGACCCAAACACTAAGACCAAGACCTCTCATAAGACCCAAGTCAACCCTCCTTTCAAGCTCCTTTAATAAGTCAAAGTCAACTCAATTCAATGCCTTCCAAAACTGGTCAAACTATAGATTTTCAGCCCTTGCAATAGAATTTCGGCCCCTACAACTTCGCATGGGTTACAGAAACTAGGGCATATTTTTCGCACGTGTGGCCGATTTTCTCTCTTTTGACTCTTGCTCTCTCTCCTTTGACTTTTATTCTTCTTCTTGACTCCTCTAGATTTCTCTCTCTTCTTGGCACAAAAATCGAACTTGCTTGAGATGCTCCAAATGAGGACGAGTTGCACTATATCTATATAGATCTAGGAGGTCGAATGGGTCACTTTCAAGGCTGACTTGGTGTTGTGGGGACAGAATTGACATTTTTGACTCAAATAAAATTCTTTTTCCACTTTCTTTCCAAAGTCCAAATGGGACTTGACTCTAGTATAATAATTTGACTTATGACAAATATTCTTTTGACTCAGAAAACCCTAGAAGCATGAAGAACATGCTTGACCTAATTAACAAATTGACTTGAGCATGAAACCCATGCTTGAAAATAATATTTCTTTTTCTTCTTTTACTTTTTATATGAAATATATAATGGTATATAAGTACAATGATAATTATGAAAACCAAACCTAGTTACATTTTTCAACATTCCCTCTTAACTAGGGAGGTATTCATAATTACACAACAAGGTACACAGATACTCTCAAATTTAAATATTCTCATACGAATAATTGGATTGATAAGCCATCTTAAGCATCAACATTATGACTAACATTGTGAACATAGCAATATAGCAAGGCCTTGACTAACAAGCTCTATCTCTCCACTAGATTAGAGCACAATGCTGGGAGGCATACAAATGGACACCACCATAGCCTCTTAAGGCACATACCCCATTTGGATGTTCACCAGGTATGTCCTTTTAGGACTATTCTTATCTTGGATTTTCAATCCTCAAAGAATATCGGTCCTCTTCAACCACTCTTATCTTGGATACCCTGTCTAATCCTCAAAGAGTGTTAGTCCATGAGACTTCCTATCTTGGATTCCTAATCCTCAAGGAGTATTGGTCCCAGATGCTTATCCAATCCTCCATTCTCCCTACCAGTGCCTACTGTTAGTCCTGGTCTAGTGCATGACACATGGAGAATATGGTGTCCCACATCACTCTTTATCAGTCATAGAGGTAATCCTCATTCCCTCTCAAACAGGGAGTAGATACTTGCTCCCTCTTAACTAGGGAGACTCAACCAAAAGCTTCATTTTGTCTTGTCTCGTTCATCGACTTCATGTTCTTTCGTGGAGATCTTTAAGTAGTAGCTATAGGGCTCCTTCTTCTCGCATCATTATATCGTTCCTAAGCTTTGACCTTCCTAGATATTATGGAGCCAAACTTCTTCCTCAATCTATATTTGTGATAGGGTTCTCGCCATCAACCTTATTTATCACTTTCCATCAACGATCATTTGTTGTATCTTCGTCATCAAAAGAATCTTGTCAAACCAATCAATGTAGCTCTTTCTATCCAATTGGGAAAGTGAACTTCATCTAGATCAATGTTGAATCCATCATGACCAACTAGCTATCTCGTGATTGCTACCTTTTATGCCTTTTATAGTATAGATATTTCTGCCATATAATCTGCTAAGCCATTACTAGCGCTGTCCATCTAAACTGTGTGTTCTTTGAATTGAGTTAGATCAAACAATTGTATATTCAAATTCTATCTCTCTAGTCCATACTTCTGTAATTTGTTCTTCCAGGCAGCCTAGTCATATTTCAAACAAAAATATCAATATCAAAGTTACCAAATCATGATGGCCTTTCTTGTCAATATGTCAAATTTTGCTGCTTGCTCCTTCTGATGTCGATATCCCATTGCATGGTTTGTCTTTATATATAGTACTAGGGTTCTTCTTCATGCTTCTTATTAGTCAATGTTTCAATATTGTGTATCCAACTGAGTCTTTACAACTCATTGAAATTGTCATTCCTATCTTACGTTCTTTAAGAGACCATATCATGCCTATATATTATGCTTCTTGTATATCAAGTAACCATATGGAAGAGTTCTTATCCCATCCAATTCTTAACCAAGACATACCATGCTCATGCTTCTAAGTATATTTCTGCATCTAACTCTTCCTACACAACTTTTTGTTTTTTGAAGATATGAATCCACCATCTAATGAAGAGATTTTGTTCTAAAGATATGCATAACTCTTCCTTTCATATACCCATCTAGATGACTTCCTTTTGAACGAATTGCTTCTTTCCTTGAAGATAATGTTTATGATGAGACTCCTTTCTTAAGATGAGAGGTGCCTCAATTATACCTTCATGCTGTAACTCGACTATCTTCTAGCTTCTTCGATGCTTGCTTTCTTCTAGTGGAATGTACTTTTGCCATGTCACAATAGTTCTTCATATGATGAAGAACCTTCTTCTAACAATTATTGTCATGGATCCTGGTGATCTCTTTTGGCTAAATGACTGCTTATATAACATGATGCCAAGTAGTAGCTGCATGAACTGTGAAGTGCTAAATGGTCCAAATCCTTCTATCCTTCTTGTGGTAGATGATTGCTTCCAATAGGATTCCTTCCAATGCTATATGCTTCTTTCCATGATGCCATAAATTGCAAAATCCAAGCTTCTTCTACAAAAGTAACTGTACAAGCTACTCTAACTGCCATCTTTTAATAAAAAGGAAAACAAACTTCTAATAAACCTGGTAGAGTGGAGATCTTCAATAGTAGAGATATTTATGATCTTCATTCTTCGACTTCTTTTTTGGTTCTTCATTTTCTTTAGTAATGTGAGCTTCACTCCTTTCCTTCCTCTTGTTGTTCTTCTTATTTTGAGATTCCTTAGGACAATCTCTTTTAAATTGTACATATTCATTGCATCCAAAACATTGTACTTTGGACATATATTGTCTTCCACGTGGTTGATTGTTGTTGTTTCAACTTTCTATTATGCCTTTGACGAGGTCCAAACCTTCCATTCTTCTTCTCTGATCTAGCAATAAAAGTTTGAGACCTTTCATTGGGTTTGGTGTCATCTTTGGCCTTCAATCTTGTTTCTTCTATAACACATAAAGACCACAACTCATTGAAGCTTGGAGTGTCCTTTCTAGAATATATACTTGACACAAAACTACTCTATTCTGAAGGTAAGACATTAACTATACAAGTAGTCAATTCAGAATCTGAAACAATTTCTCTAAGCCCTTGTAGTTGATCCTTCAATTGTGAAACCTTCATAAGATATGAGACCAATGTGAAAATTTCTGAATCTAACACATCAGAAACCCCTACTGCAATATCTGGTTTACTATCTCCTACTTGTTCTTTACATTAACAAGTTATTTAATAACATAAACATCAAAGTAAACACAATTGCAACCTTCACTGATATACAAATCAACCATTGAAATAAATTGAGACAACACAAGGGACATCTTTATTTTTGGACAATCATCCCCGTAAAAACCTAATTCGGGAAAACCGGTGCAACATATATGAGGGTTTTATTATTAAGCAGATTTCTGAATACAACTAGGGTGCCAGAAATGGCTCACCCTTCAGAGAATATCGTTGGCAGTATTACCTCCATTTGGAGACAGATATTCCAGCAAATTAGCAACCGGATGATCAACCCCACAGTGACTTTGACTGTTCCTTGTGCTGGATAGTGAAAGCTATTCCAAGCACTCCTCTGGAACCGCGTCACCCCCTCCCGACTGATCTGCTCTGAGTCTGCCCAACAAAACTTCCTCAGCGCAACCTCTTTAGCCCAGCGTTAGCCTCTATAGCCCTCTGCGCTGTCTGTGTCAGACTTTGCGGCTTTCTACGTCAGCGTCTGCGTCTGCGACTTCTGCCTCTTCTGCGCTGGCCTCCTTAGCCTCTCCGTCAGCCCTCTTAGGTTCTGCGCTGCCTCTTTCGGCACTTTGCTACCTTTCTGATATGTATTCTTTAGCCTTGGATCGAAATCCCTTGCTGAACTGCCCCTCACTGCAATTGATCTCTAACTCGATTTCCTCAGCAAACCTAGCCCCAAAAAATCTAATTCTTGATCTCACTTGGTGTGTCTCCAACTAACCCTCAAGCCTCCTCCTATACTTTTCTTGCAACGATTCAACGACCGAGATTAAGTTCCTAATCAGCGGCTAAGATTAGATCTGACTTGATCCTTGTCTCTTAGAACTTTCTCACCCATTTTATATTAATACACATTAATATTTTAATTTTCCTAAGTTTCGACTTAGGGACCCATTAAAAATATTAATAATTTTAATATCTCTTCATCCGGGTGGAATTTCTCCAAACAATTGCTGGGTCTTAGAGATATCATGTGCCTTAGCCTCTCCACCGTTTTTCATGGCTAGAACACATCCGATGCTACCAAAAATCAACACTCCCTCTTAACAAGGAATGTGCTCTAGTAATGCTTCACCATAGAAACATCACACTGATCCTCTGCATCGGTACTTGTGCTGATGCTTGGCTTGTTGCCTCACATCCCCTGCACTGCTGCTTCCTGTACTGCTACCCATGACATTGACACTGCCACTGCCACTGCCACTGCTACATCTGTACTGCAGCTCCCTCTCAAAATGCTGCATCATGCTGCCCATAGTACTGCTAGTGCTAACCGCTGCACTGCAACTCAGTTACCGAGAAGTAAGTAACTGACTTCCCCCGAGTACTGACACCCTAGTTAGTCTGGAAACCTCGTGATGCTGAAGCTACTTCTGCTGCTAACCTGTACTCCCTCTACGGCCACTGCGCTGCTGCAACCTCTTCTGTGCCTCTTGCACTATTGCAACCTCCGCTCACTGCTACAGACTTTTGCACTCTAGCACTGCCTTGTCGCTCCATCACACCTTGCTCCACCCAACACCTGTCATCATGCTACTGTTGTAAAGGGTTCCTGTAGCCGAATGTGATCCAAGAGTTTGGGCACCTGAAGGATCCTTCCCGTGTTCTGTAGTCCTCTTGACTACACGCTGTGTCTCCCCATCTCTTCTCTAGAGGCGCACGAGCACTCATGGCACAATCGTCATCAGTCTTGACACCCTTCTCCGCCTTTGTTGGAGCTGCCTTTGATTCAGAAGCTTCTCCCTTTCCTTTCTTCCTGGGGCACTGAGATGCATAATGTCCCAACTCCCCACAATTGAAGCACTTGACCTTGGAGATATCTTTCTTCTTCCTCTTCTGAACCCCTTGCTATCCCATAGATGCTAGAGCCGCATCCTCCTCCTCCTCTTTCTTGACTCGAACTCCCTTACTGCTACTTCCCTCCTTGGTCAACCCCCTGATCTCTTCGTGTCGAAGAGCTGCCCACATCTCCTCCCAACTGGGGAGAGTCGCTCTGCCCAAAATGCTTTTGAAAAACGTCTCCCAGTCCTTGGAGACTGCATTCAGAGCTGTCCTGACCATAAACTCTGGATCCGGTGTAGCCCCTACGGAAGTAAGCTGGTCACGAATTCCTTGTAACTTGAGAAGGAACTGATCTATCTCCTCTCCTTTCTGCATCTGATATGACCTTAGCTGATTCTCTAATAACATCTTCTGCTGCACGGAAGAGCCCTAGTACAAGGTGGTCCGTGTCTCCTACATCTCCCTTGTTGTTGTCTTCTCAGCAATATGTGGTATTACATGATCCTCGACCCCTTCTAGGATCATGCATTTCGCCTTCGCCATGGCCTCCTCATACTTCTCATTTGCATCAGGGTCAATTGGGACAGCTACTGTTTTCAAGGCATAGTCCTTGATGCGATGTTTATTCAGGATTGCCAAGATCTTGGCCTTCCAAATGACAAATTGGAAGCCCCGTCCAATCTGTCCTGATCCCTCAATCCATTTACTGCCATCTCTGCTCCTCTTCTAGACTCTCTCTGAGTCTCGACTTCCCTCCTGGAAATTCTTCTGCCAACTGCCGAAACACTCCTCTCCAATCCCCCTTTGCTGCTGCAACTCAGATCTGGATTTCTTGGCTAGAAAGCCGTCGAGGTAGTGTTTCCCTCTACCTTGGTTCCGTCTCCTTACACTGTTCTGTACTGACAGAACCAGTGTCCCCCAACTCCTCAAATCACAGTTTGCACAACTCCCTTAACCCCCACAAGTAAAGAATCTGAGCCCTTCAGGGTCTGCGCAATCATGGTATAGGCTGAATCTGCTCCCCCCGGCCAATTGCATCGATCCTTCCTAGCTGAGAAGGATGACATGGCTTTGCATGAGCCTGTTTTGCCCCTCTGTTAAATTGGCAACTAGGGCCAAACTCCATGTGGGTCAGCTTATTTATGGCAGCTGGTATTTTTATTGGATCCCTCTCATCGAGAGGTGTAGGATTGATCTAAAGATCATCCGATTCCGATAAGTTTTAATGGAAATATGAATTTATTTTGATTATGGATTTATTATCAAGCCAACCAGCATCTTATGTAGGCTCAGAAGCCCAACCGACGTGTCTATTCAACCTCTATGTTTTTAGTATAAATAAGAGAGGATTTGGAGTCATTAGAGGACACACTCTTTAGGTGATCTCCTCTCCACATCTTGGGTTTTTGGAGAAGGAGAGATACTAAAGAGTATGATGCCCTAGCTACAAGTACGATGCCCTAATCCAGCGATTATACGCACAGTTAAGTGATGCCCTAGATACAGTTATACACTGTCAATAAAAAGGAACCGCAGTCAAAGCATATGGAACAATACGCAGTTCATAATGGAAGTGATACGATGTTTATACGTTGGACATATTACGCTGTTCATGGTTCATGATATATACGGAGACATTTATACTTGTGATATATACACACAACTTGGAGCACTTATTCACTGTCCAACATAAATGTAGCCGCTGTAAAATAAAAGAGCCGCAGTCATAACATGGGGAAACCATAAACGCAATAGCCATATATATATGCAGGACAACAATATATATATATATATATATATATATATATATATATATATATATATATATATACGCAGGCCATAATCCAACGCAGTCATGAATCCGCTGAGATGTATTCATCTACGAATTGAACCCTAACACGCTGATACACTGATATGCTGATATATTTATGGTATGTTGATGTTGTAAACCCTAATATGCGTAATAAACACAGTAAAATGGAGCACCGCTGTCCCTAAACGCAGTAATGAACACAGTCAAAGGCAGCACATATGAACGTTGTCAAGTAATGAAGGTTGTACATATGAACACAGTCATGTATTGAAGACTGTACATGTGAACGCAGTCAAGGTAATGAAGGCTGTACATATGAACGCAGTCATGTATTTAAGATTGTACATATGAATGCAGTCAAGGTAATGAAGGCTGTACATATGAACGCAGTCAAGGCACTCAGTAATGAAGACTGTACATATGAACGTAGTCAAGGCTCACAAGTAATGAAGGCAGTATACATGGAACACAGTCACATGATGGAATGTTGTCAAGGCAGGAACACGCTGTAATGTAAGGAATATGTTGTAGTCATATGTATACGTTGTGTAAGGAATACAGTCATATAGACAGTCATATCCCTGAGCAAATCCTATACGGAAATAATGGGACTGCATGGAGTATTGTGTGGAACTATAGCCTAGCTGCTTTGCTAGGCTGCAAGCCATAGCAAGCAGCTAAGGCTGATATGTATATGAACTCCATAATGTAGCAACAGAAAGATAACATGATGGGCAGCATTATGAGCAGCATGATGTATGATATAATGTGCATGGGCAACACAATGATACATGGAGCATGGGCAGCAGTGTGATGTATGAGATCATGAGCAGCATGATGATGCATGATGCAGCATGATGGTGCTACAGGGTAAGGTGCAACAAATGGACGAGATGCAACATGATGATAGGTGAAGGAGTCACCTTGGAGAATCAGTTGAAGCAGAATGTCTTCAACTGATCTCATCGTTATACAAAATGATCTATGCTAGATCTTAATAAGTCAAAGTGTTGACTTCTGTTGTAAATGTACTATCTCTCTCTCTCTCTCTCTTTCTCTGCTGAACTTTGAAGAACATAAAAGAAGAATTGATCAAGGGTTTCCCCACACATTGTGGGGTTTGTCCCTGGTTAGTGCCACATCTTGTGTCCTCTTGTCTTGGCTTGTCTTCTGCGATTTATATTTATGTTCTATCTACAGTTTATCTTAATGCTGATGTGATTGCTAATTGTGAAAATTTAAATAAATTGCTCTAGCATAGAACATACCTAAAAATAACACCCTCTCTGCCTCTGCGCGAGCCTGTTTTACCCCTCTCTGCCTCTGCGCTAGCCCTTCTCCTGGCTCAGAATGCTGACGTAGGCTCTACATGAGCCTCTGCGCTGGCCCTTCTCCTAACTTAGAATGCTGACATAGGTTCTGCATGAGCCTCTGCATCACCCTCTTTGCACTGCGTCACTCCTCTTGCCTCTTCAGCTTTGGAACACCGCTGTCTCTCGGGGCAACTTCTTCTCTGCTGCAAATTCTCTGATTTCTTTGGCTGTTGTCTTCAGTCCTCTTTGATCTGCAATCACTCTGAGACAATGTGAAAATTTATGAATCTAACACATCAGAAACCCGTACTGCAATATCTGGTTTACTATCTCCTACTTGTTCTTTACATTAACAAGTTATTTAATAACATAAACATTGAAGTAAACACAATTGCAGTGTTCACTGATATACAGATCAACAACTGAAATAAACTGAGACAACACAAGGGACACTGTTATTTTTGGACAATCGTCTCTAGAAAAACCCAATTTGGGAAAACCGGTGCAGCATATCTGAGGGTTTTATTATTAAGTAGATATCTGAATACAACTAGGGTGCCAGAAATGGCTCACCCTTCAAAGAATATCCTCGGTAGTAGTACCTCTATCTGGAGACAGATATTTCGACAAATCGGCAACTGGATGACCAACCCCACGGTGACTCTGAATGTTCCTTGTGCTGGACAACGAAAGTTGTTCCAAGCACTCCTCTGGAACTGCGTTACCCTCTCGGGAACTGCGTCACCCCGTCGTGGTTGACCTGCTCTTAGTTTGCCCCATAGAACTTCCTCAGCGCAACCTCTTTAGCCCAGCGTCAGCCTCTACAGCCCTCTACGCTATCTGCGGCAGCATCAGCATCTATGACTTTCTGCTTCAGCCTCTGCGGCTTTTTACGTCTGCCTCTGCGGCTCCTGCGTCCTCTGCGTTGACCTCCATAGCCTTTGCATTAGCCCTCCTAGGCTCTGCACTGCCTCTTTCGGTACTTTGCTACCTTTCTAATATGTATTCTTCAGCCTTGGATCAAAATTCCTTGTTGAATTGCTCCTTACTGCAACTGATCTCTAACTCAATTTCCTCAGCAAGCCCAGCCCAAAAAATCGAATTCTTGATCTCTCTTGGCATGTCTCTAACTGACCTTCAAGCCTCCTCTTATACTTTTCCAGTTGACGATTCAACGACCGAGATTAAGTCCCTAATCAATGGTTAAGATTAGATCCTGCTTGATTCTCGTCTCTTAGAACTTTCTCACCCTTTTTATATTAATACACATTAATATTTTAATTTTCCTAAGTTTAGACTTAGGGACCCATTAAAAATATTAACTATTTAATATCTCTTCATCTGGGTGGAATTTCTCCAAACGATTTCTGGGTCTTGGAGATCTCATGTGCCTTAGCCTCTCCACCAATTTTCATGGCTAGAACACCTTTTATGCTACCAAAAATCAACAACCAAGTCTTCATCTTTTGATAACCTTGTCTTGTATAGTTGATTTCTTAAAGATATTTTATGACCTGATGTACTGACTGAATATAGTTTTACCATATTGTCATAGATTGCTTTAGATGTACCCAAATATGCAATAAATGGAATAAGATGATCTTTGATGGATTCAATGAGAGTCCATTGAGCCCTAACTTCTCCTTTAGTGTACTTGGCCCATTCTTGAGTCTTATCCTTCTCTGGTTTTGTAACTTTGCTAAGAACGTGGTCCATGACTTCATTTTCTATAAGTACCAAATCTATTCTTTTCTTTCATGCTTGAAAGTTTGATGACCCATCGAGCTTGTTGCCTTCTTTACAGAATGAAGTCATTTGATTTGAAGATTGAGACAAAAAATATATATATTTCTTACTTGTCAAATGAGTGTGATGATGATGTCTTCAAATATCTTGATGCTCCCAAGACTTCTTCATGATGATGTCTTCAAATACCTTGATTCTCCCAAGACTTTCCGAGAGACTTTAAAGATGTCCTAAAATGATGACTTCTAGGATGGTTGGTACAATAGTAGCTTCAAGGATGAGTAATGATGCTTCCAAGAGTGTAGATGACGTTCCCAAGAATCTTGATGCTACTTTAAGTGATATCTTCTAGTAGAGATGCCTTCCAAAAATGAGTGATGATGAAAGAGCTTTCAAGAGAGATATAGGATGATGATCCTCTTCAAATGATAATGAGTAACCAAGAGCCTTCAATGATATAGAAAGAGATTAATAGCTGATGTAGTAGTCTTCCTTCAAGATGAATTATAAGTCTTTCTCCGTCCTTATGTCCTCCAAAGTAGTTTTGATGAAAATCTTCTAATTGTGCCTACAAGAGTGATTTTCAAGCTGCCTTCTCCTCACCTTAACTCTGATACCATGTTGAGAAATCATTAGGGCAACAAATAGGGTGATTTATCTTTACTTGATAATTGCTTGTGAAATTATGTTGGCTTCTTATTACTTTTATTATGTTTTGTTCATCAAACAATTATCAAAACCATAAACCATGAAGATCACAAAAAGACAATGAACAGAAGATGTATGCTCTAAGCTAGGGCAAAATTCCTCTAATCAATGAATGAATTGAATTGATTTACAATGAGCAATGAAGCTCAAATAAATAATACAAATGTTTTTACAGAAACAACAAGTTTCTACCAGGAAATAGAAACAACAAGTTCCTACTAGGAAATAGAAACAACAAGTTTCTATTAAGAAACTGCTATTAAGATCACAGACGATCTTATCCGAATAAAATACACAAATAAGCATTAAATTTTAAAATAACATTATTCTGATACCCTCCCTTAATGCTCAATCTATTTACAACACCGATAGACCCCTTGAATTTTACAAACTTATCAGGACCAAGGGGCTTGGTGAAGATCTCTGCTGGCTGTTTTGTTGTGGGAACATACAACATTTGAATGGATCCGTCTTCAACAAGCTGTCGAATGTAGTGACAATGGGTTTCCACATGCTTTGTTCGTTCATGGAAGATTGGATTCTTGGCGAGTTTGAGCACTCCCTGATTATCACAGAACAAGGGAGTAGGACCTGCCTGGGAAACATGCATATCCGCAAGCATACGTCGAAGCCAAACTGCCTCACAAGATGCCTTAACTGCACCTCGATACTCTACTTCCGTTGAGGTGAGAGCCATTGCATGCTGCTTCTTACTAGTCCATGTGACAACACTAGATCCTAGACTAAACACATACCCAACTGTAGATTTATGGTCATCAACTGATCTTGCGCAGTCAGAATCTGTGTAACCACTGAGTGTAGGATCTGAACTCCGAGTGTACAGAGTCCATAATCAAGAGTGCCACTCACATAACGTAGCACACGCTTCTCTGCGATCCAATGATCAGCCTTAGGAGTTGTCATGAAGCGTGAAATGTAGCTCACTGCAACACTGATATCAGGTCTAGTGGCAGTAAGGTAGATGAGGCTGCCCACTAATTGCCTGAATAAGGATTCATCCACAAGTGGTGAGGATGACTGAGCTGAAAGTTTGAGCCTTGGTTCCATAGGAGTTGTGGCAGGTTTGCAATCTTGCATTCTAAACCCGTCCACAAGATTTCTGGCATACTTGGACTGAGAGAGAAAGATGTTGTTCTCAGTCTGCCAGACTTCAACCCCCCAACAATAATGAAGAAGTCCCAAATTTGTCATATCAAAACTGCTGCACAAATCCTGTTTGATCCCATGGATCAAATGTGCTGAACTGCCAGTAATGATAAGGTCATCCACATAGACAACCACAAACATAATATCATCACCAGTATGCTTGATATACAGGTTTGCATTAGATGGACTCCGTTGAAAGCCATGATCTGTTAGGTACTTATCAATTTTCATGTACCCAGCCCGAGGGGCTTGTTTCAGACCATAGAGTGCTTTGACTAATCTACAAACTTTCTGTTCTTGACTAGCAACCTTGAATCCTGGAGGCTGCATCATGTAGACTTCTTCCTGTAAGTCACCATTCAGAAAAGCACTCTTTACATTCATCTAATGGACTTTCCAATTGAACTGAGCTGCTAAGGCAAGGACAAGCCGTATGGTACTCATCTTGGCTATAGGAGCAAAGGTATCCCATAGTCTATGCCTTCCTTCTGTGAGAACCCTCGAGCAATAAGGCAAGCTTTATACTTGTCTAGGGTTCCGTCAGCTTTGTATTTCACTTTATACACCCATTTGCAGCTAATGGGCTTCTTCCCTGCAAGAAGATCAGAAAGGGTCCAAGTGTGATTCTTCTGAAGACTCTGGAATTCAGCGTCCATATCCTATTCCCACTCAGGTATACCCTTAGCCTCTGAATAGGTTTGAGGCTCAGAAACATTGTGTAGGTTAGCCGTAAGAGCAAAATTTACTGTTGGCTGCTGTTTGCTCTTATTTCTAGAAGTTCTACCTTCAAGGAGCTCATTATCCCGGAGATCACCAATAGTTTTAGCCCACCATTTAGGCCGGAGAGTAGAAGAACCAATATCTGGAGTAGGTGGAGGAGGCTCAGGAACAACAAGAACAGTGAGAGGAGGATTATTTTCCAGAGGGAACTCAGGTAGTGCATCATCAAACACTGATGCTGCATTATCCCTCCCATCAGGTGGACCTAACAGAAGAAGAACACTGTGAGGCTGATCCTCAGAACACTGCTCAGAAGAAGGGGCTGAAAGAACCCTGTGTCTTCATAAAATACTATGTCCCGACTGAAGATAAGACAATCAGTGTCTATATCTATCAGCCTATAGGCCTTGTGGTGATCACTGTACCCTGTCATCATGAGTTTCTGGCTTTTGGAATCCAACTTACAGCGCTTAGCAGCTGGAATCCAAACATATGCAACCGAGCCAAACACTTTAAGGTGACTGATCTTAGGCTTACGGCCGGACCAAACCTCTTCTGGAGGCTTCCCCTTAATAGCCTGAGTAGGTGATCGGTTAAGAAGATAGACAATAGTAAACACTGCTTCAGCCCAAAATTTGTTCGGAACACTCTTATGTTGTAACATGGAACGAGCCATTTCAACAACCGTACGGTTGCGACGTTCGACAACACTGTTCTGTTGAGGAGTGTAGGGTGTAGTTAACTGGTGTTTGATGCCATGGGTATCACAGAAGTTGGAGAAAGCAGAAGAACAAAATTCCCCCCCCGTTATCTATCCTAAGAGTTATGATATTACAGCCAGACTCTTTTTCAACTAAGGACTTAAACTTCTAAAAGATACTAAATACATCAGATTTATGTTTTAGAAAGTACACCCACATCTTTCTACTGAAATCATCTACAATAAGCAAAAAATATTTGCAACCAGTAATTGAAGATGTATTCATAGGACCACAAATATCAGCATGAATTAACTGGAGTACCTTAGATGCGCGCCAAGATTCTCCATCCTTGAATGAAGACTGATGTTGCTTGCCAGCTTGATAGGTGCCGCACACTCCCAAATGCTGAGTCTGAATATCAGGTAACCCTGACACAAGTCCCTCCCGAGATAGCTGAGAGAGATACTGAATGTTTAGATGCCCATATCTCTGATGCCATAGAGTGCTGATGGGAGAAACACGAGCTGCTAGAGCCACTTCTGGAGAATCACCAGTGTCAAGAAGCCTGTATAGGCCATGATCCTCTAGGCCAACAGCAACCGTAAGACGAGTTTCCTTGTCAATAATGGAGCACTTGTGCGCACTGAACACTACATCGAGCTGAGGAGAGTTCCTCATAATTTGGCTGACAGACAACAGATTAATTTCCATACCAGGAACATAGTACACATTTAGGAAGATGAGTGTGCGCCCATCAGACTAGATCTGAACTGTACCTTTGCCAACCACTATGTACTCCTCACCTCCGCCGAATACCACGGAATCACTGAAAGATGAGAATTCAGTAAACCAGTCATGCTTGTGAGAGAAATGATGTGATGCACTAGAGTCAATGTACCAGGCTGAAGACGGGGCATGCTCTGAGGACCTCTTAGCGATAAAGGCGTAAAAGGCAGATTCCTTCTGCTCGGAATATTCTGCAACATTCGCTTTCTGATGAGACCCTCCTTGCTTCTTTTGTTCAGAAGCAATCCTCTGTCGGCAATTTTTCTTCATGTGGCCGAACTTGTGATAGTAATTACACTGCACATTTTTCTTCTTATCGGGATCAGAAGGCTGAGAAGAACCTTTCTGCTGAAAGCACTGAGAGGACTGATATTTGGCAGCAAAAGCATTTTTTGAGGAGGCTGATGAAGCACCACTACCAAACTGCTGTTTCCAACGATCCTGCTGCAGGAGTTTGGTGCATAACTCCGGAAACTTCAGATCAACATTAGTGGAGGTAATGTTGAGTGTTTCTATGAAGTGCTCATAAGGTTTTGGTAGACTTTTCAGAGTGATGACTACCATATCTTCTTCCTCCATGGTCTGACCAATGGCTTCGAGTTGATCTCGAATGTCTTTAATCTTGTTAAGATGTTCCTGTAAAGACATACGTTCGTCCATCATGATGGAGAACAACTGATTCTTTAGAAAGAAAGCTCTGCTCTTGTCAGATGTCTCGTGCAATTCCTTCAAATGTTGCCAGATTTCGGCAGCTGTCTTGCCGGAAGGAATCTGTGGTAATTGATCATCAGTCACAGAGAGTTTGAGAAGCATAACAACCTCTCGATTTCGATCATCAAACTTATCTTGATCTGTACCAGGTGTACCAGGACTGAGCTCTTTTCCCAAAACAAGCTGGTCAAGACACCTATATTAAAAAATGGTCAACATTCTCTGTTTCCAGATGTTATAATTGGTGCCATTAAAGCGCTCACTGCCTTCCAGCATCAGGTTGGTTAGTGAGGCCATCTGCACGTTTCCCAAGACACAGAAAACAACAAAGGAGTCTGACACAAATATTGGAAGGCAAAAAACAGACATCAACTACCAGCAAAACGAATTCCTGTCAATCAGTGATCAATTTTTGATGAAATCAACTCCCGACCCTTGTCTCATACCCAATTCACGTCTAATGACGGAGTTAACAGGCACGCCTTTAACTGCCCCAACTAGTTGGCCCAGTACTAGAACCAAAAAACCTCCGTCAATTGACAGGGATACTGACTGGATACGCCTTTCTCGGTCAAAAAACGGCATCCATGATTCACCGACCAGACCCTTTCTTTCACGAAACCCCAACTGACGTTAAGCAACGAGAATGCCAATACGTGGACAGAATGCAGAGATCTATAGCACATTCTATGAAAACCTGTAACATAAATCCCTTGAATTAACGACAGCAGAGAAATGGCATATCACAGGATCAACTGTTGCTCATCGAAATCGTTTGTGATCACAACTCCCCGACCCTGGGATCCTCTACTAATAGATGCTGTGTCAATTAATCTCCCCGCACGTCTTCTGGTGGAAAATTTCTGATGCAATGTCTCTCCGAATCACGCATTCGACCAAGCACGCGTGTCTTCGGCTTCACGGAAACAGCCACAGTGGCCAGAGCGGAAACTGAGAATAGAGCGTTCTCGGCTTCACGAAAACGGCAACAACGGTTGGAGCAGAAATGGCCACGTTGTATTTCGAAGTAGAAGCTCTCTTACACTGTCACGTTTGTCTCCAAGAATGTGACGACTTTGCGCCCTCAACCAAAATCTGCGTTTCCAACACCAAAGTCTGCTAGAACTGTCAGATAAGCTGTAATCGTGAAGTTGTTACAAACATTTAAGGACGACGTGGAAGGGATTTAAGGGTTTCCACATGATCTGGGAATTAAGAATTCGCAAAAATCTCAGATCAAAAAGGATAAAACCAAAAAACTGCAAGTCAGAAATTGTGACGCCTAGTAAAAAAAAAAAATTTCAGACTCCTAAGAGCAATTTTGAAATGAAGCACGAAATTTTTCAAACAATGAAAAGTTATTTCGAAAAAATACCAAAGCTCTGATACCATAATGAATGAATGAATTGAATTGATTTACAATGAGCAATGAAGCTCAAATAAATAATACAAATGTATTTACAGAAGCAACAAGTTTCTACTAGGAAATAGAAACAACAAGTTCCTACTAAGAAATAGAAACAAGAAGTTTCTACTAAGAAATTGCTAATAAGATCACATACGATCTTATCCGAATAAAATACATAAATGAGCATTAAACTTTAAAATAGCATTATTCTAATATCCTCCAAGGGGAAAACCCAGTAAATTCTTCTCTTCTAATAGAATAAGATCAAAGTGAGAATTCCAAGACCCAAACACCAAGACCAGGACCAACCACAAGACCCAAGTCAACCCTTCTTTCAAGCTCCTTTAATAAGTCAAATTCAACTCAAGTCAACGCCTTCCAAAACAGGGCACACCATAGATTTTCGGCCCTTGCAACTAGGTCTGCAATTTCTGGCACTTATAACCCTTGCAGCTTCGCACGTGTGACAAAAACTAGGGCAGATTTTTCGTGTTGCAAATTTTCTCTCTCTTTTGACTCTCGCTCTCTATCCTTTGACTTTTATTCTTCTTCTTGACTCCTTTGCTGGATTTCTCTCTCTTCTTGGCACAAAAATCGAACTTGCTTGAAATGCTCCAAATGAGGATGAGTTGCACTATATTAATACACATCCAATAGGTCGAATGGGTCACTTCCACGATGACTTGCCCAGGCAGGGCTGCCTTGGTTCTGTGGGGACAAAATTGACATTTTGGACTCAATTAAAAATGTTTTTCAACTTTCTTTTCAAAGTCCAAATGGGACTTGACTCTAATATAATAATTTGACTTATGACAAATAATTTTTTGACCCAGAAAACCCTAGAAGCATGAAGAACATGCTTGACCTAATTAACAAATTGACTTGAGCATGAAACCCATGCTTGAAAAATAATATTTCTTTTCCTTCTTTTGTTTTTTATATGAAATACATAATGATATAAGTATAATGTCAATTATGAAGACCGAACCTAGTTACATTTTTCAAGACTTACTACTGTTGAGATTCTAGAATGATGAATAATAAATTTGAATCAATTTAGAATCTAGAATGATGAATGATGAATTTAATTTTTAAGTCAATGTAGATTCTAGAATATAGAATGATGAATATGGAGCAATGTCATTGAATCTCATGGTGTATGGATGAATGATGTATGTATTAGTATGAATGATGAGTATGGATAAATGTATTTACGCTTTCATTATTGTGTATATATATTTAGGATTTTGTATGTATATATATATATATACCCTGATGTCCCCCCGCCCCCCTAAATTTCCCTGAAATTTGAGGGTACTCCCACACAGCCCCTATGCGCCTTCCCGCACTCGTGTCTCCCTGACTTAGAGTCTTGGTGGAACATAGTGTTGAGAAATTGATAGGGCTACTATTAAGATGATTTCTCTTATACTTGATAACTGATTGTGATGTATTTTTACTTTTTCTTGATTATTAGCTTATTCACTCATTATTATGTTGTTCTTATTATCAAAAAGCTACCAAAAATATGAAGATCAATAGTACAAAAGAACACAACATGTAGGGTGCAAGCTAGGGCCAAAACGTCTCCTCTTGAGAGGAAAACCCACAAATATTTTCTCTTCTTATAGATTCTTCAAATGACGAATTCCAAGACCTCTGGACCAAGACCAATACTCTTCCAAGACCAAGCCAGACCTTCTTGATGATGTGCTGCTTCTATCCAATTCAACCCAGTCAAATCTCTTCTAGCTGCATAATTTCGACCCTAGCTACAAAATTTCGGCCTCCACTACAGGTTTGAAATTTTCGGCCCCTGCATCAGTTGCTGTTTCTACATGTGTGAGTGAATTTAGGGCTTCCAAGGTTTCTTTGCTCTTTCACTTGGGTTGCTTCTCTTTCTAGGGCTAGTAAGTGACCTAAAAGTACTTTCTTCGACCTTCTTTCTGCATCTTGACAACTTCGATCTAGTAGCTGCAAAACCCTAGCCTTATCTTCGAACGTGAGAGAGAGAGAGAGGAGAGAGAGAGAATTAACCCACAAACTTTGTCCTTCGTCCTTCTATCCTTCTTTGCTTGCCTTTCTTTTGCCTCTTCTTCGCTTTGATCACGAGGAAAGAGTGAGTGTCCATAGGAGGTCAAGTTATCTCCTATATATAGGCTTCCAAGGAGGATGACATGCCCTATTGAGGACGACTTCTTAGTTGCCCGACCGACTTGGTCTTGGAGGGGTATTTTGACACTTTAAATACAAAAATAATTCTTTTGACATGTTACAATATGCCTAATGGGGACTTCTTCATATGACAATGACTCTATTGACTTCTTGACTCTATGTCAAACCCTAGAAGCACTCAATTGGTTATTGACCTCTAAATAAAATGACCATGAGCATGAAACCCATGCTACAAAAATAACAATAATAAACCCATGCTACAAAAATAACAATAATAATTTTTCTTTCTTTTTACAATATACAAGAATCAAGAGTACATTTCATACTTATGAAGACCAAACCTAGTTAAATATTTCAACACTCCCTCTTAACTAGGGAGGTATTCATAATGGTAAATGGACATTATCAAACTGAAGAGATCTCATAAGAAGAGTCAGATTGGTAAGCCATCTTATAAGCTATTATTTCAGCTTATCTCATTGCATCTCATCATACCAACCAGCATTGTCACATAGCAAGGCCTTGACTAACAACTCTATCTCTCCACAAGATCAGAGCATAACGCTGGCAAAACAATGACTGATAGACACCATCATCATTGTCTCTCAAGGCACATACCCCACCCGGGTGTTCACAAGGTATGTCCTTTTAGGACAATTCTTGTCTTGGAATAACACATCCTCAAGGAATTTCCTCTTCGACTACTCTTACCTATTGGATGCCCTACCTCATCCTCAAAGAGTATTGGAAACCAAATGCTTACCCAATCCTCCATTCTTTCTTCACAAAGTGAAGACAAGAACGATGTGTCTATCTCTCCCTCTCAACTAGGGAGGAGATATCAACCAATCCAAGCTTGTCTCTCAAATACACAAGCTTCTTATTAGGAAGAGATTTTGTCAAAATGTCAGCTACCTGCTCATCGGTGGAGATATACTGTAGCTGCAACACTCCATCTTGCACTAGCTTTCATATGTAATGATACTTGTTATTTATGTGCTTTGTCTTTCCATTGAATATTGGGTCTTCAAACAACCTGGTGTTATCACAATGTATAACCGTAGGGTCCATTGGTCCTTCAAACCTGTCTGACAACAACTTCCTCAACTCTTCTCTACTAACTTCACATGCTGCAATGTATTCAACTGAAACACTACTCAAAGCAATTGACTCTTGCTTTCTACTCATCCATGATATCATAGAGGATCCCAAGCTAAAACATCCTCCAATAGTGCTTCTTCCCTCTATATCACTGCCTCCCCAATCAAAATCTGTACATGCAATCAATTGGACATCATTCTTTCTATCATACTTAAGGTAGTAGTGGAATGTTCCTTGTAGATATCTCAGTATATGCTTGGTTGCTATCAAATGGTCATATTTAGGCTATATCTGAAACTGAGTGAGAATATTCACTGCAAAACAAATGTCTGGTTGAGTGTTCACAAGATACACGAGAGAGCCAACCAATTGTCTATACTTTCTAGGATCCACGGGGCTTGAATCAAAACTTCTTAGCCTCTTCAAATTTGTGATGGGGCTTGTCATAGGTTTGTAGTCCATCATGCCAAACCTCGGCAACATCTTAATCAAATATTTTCCTTGACCTAGATGTATCTCACTAGGTCCTTACCAAACTTCCAACCCCAAGTAATAGCACATTAGCCCTAGATCCTTCATATCGAATTTTGTTGCCAATTGCTTCTTGCACCCTTGAATACGACATTCCACACCTGTTATGAGAAGATCATCCACATACAAAAGAATGATTACGAGTTGATCCTTCACTACCTTGATATAGAGATTTGGATCAGCAAAGCTCTTTGAGAAGCCCAATCTCTGCATATATGTGTCCATCCTTGCATTCCAGGCCCTGGAGCTTGCTTAAGGCCATAAAGTGCCTTCTTCAGCCTGCAGACGCGAGTCTCTCTATCATTCACTTCAAATCCGAAGACTTGTTCTATATAGACTTCTTCATCAATAGTACCATTCAGGGATGTTGTCTTGAGTCTTGACATCCATTTGATGGATGTTCCATCCCATTGATGCTGCCAAAGAGATCAACGATCATATAATTGTGTATCTAGCTGTAGGTGCAAATGTCTCTTCATAATCAATGCCTTCTTGTTGGGAGAAACCCCTAGCCACAAATCTTGCTTTATATTTATCAATACTTCCATCTGCTGCATGTTTAATCTTGTAGAGCCACTTGGAAGTCACCACAAATTTGTCTTTCTGCCTAGGAACAATTTCCCAAACTCCATTCTTCATTATTGATTGATATTCTTCATTCATAGCATCTTTTCATTCTTGATGATTGATAACATCTTCAAAGGTGAATGGTTTTGCGTAAATCAACTTTGTGATATCCTGAATATCTTTTAGGCTTCTTACTTTCCCTGAATGTACCCTTGGTTGCTCCATGTCCTTCCGCATCTTGAAGAGTAGACTTTAACCAATTAGGTCTCTTTCTATTTTCAGGAATGATGACTTGCTGCACAGGTTCACTGGGACCTTCTTCTTCATGATTGGAATCCTCTTCCTCCCTAGAACATTCTTCAAATATCGGTAGTTCTTCATCATTAGAGTCAATTAAGAGATCTTTAGATTTCTTATCTGCAACACTTTCATTAGAGATCACATCTCGACTTACTTCAATTCAGTGCCTTTCCTTTTATGTAGATCCTATATGCCTTTGAAGTGTTACTATAGCCAACAAATATACCTTTCATGCTTGTAGGATCCAACTTCTTTCTTTTATCTTTTGGAATGTGAATGTAGACAAGACAACCAAATATTCAGAGATGGTCTATACAAGGTTTCTTCCCAATGAATGCTTCTTTAGGGGTCATATTATCTAGTAATCTGAGAGCACTTCGATTTTAAATGTAGACAACGATTTTGGATGCTTCACCCTGTTGACCACTACCGGTCAACCGCCCATAGCAGTACACCCCCTTTTTTCTTTGCAAAAAGGGTAGCGCTTGATCGACATGTCCGTGCCATCCTTCAGTCATCGACAACTTGATCAATTTATGTTGTAAACCCAGTCTGCATGTATAAATTGTAAATAATCTTAGCAGATATGAGTCATGTCTGTAAATTGCCTAGGTGGACCTAATTTTCTAAGTGATAATCTACGTCCCGGAAGGTTTTTCGTCTCACCGATCCATGATCGGCAGAGTTTTCCTTCAGCCTAACCCCAAAGCCGGGATGGATTTTGTCACTAGAATCTTAGGAGAATCCTAGTGTGTTAATCTGCTAGATTATAGTTGTGTCGCAGAACTGGGTGGTTTATGAGGGTCTATGTCAAATGGGTTTTCCCCCCTTGGGATGTAAAGTTGTAAAAGTCATGATGTAAAGTGTCTTGAGAGATAAGAAATGTTTTAATCCCCTCATAAGTTCTAAGTCCTAGGTCCTAGGTAATTTTCCCAAAAGCTAAGTTTAAGGATCCATTTAAAAATAAATTAAAAAAATAATAAATAAAAAAAAAAATAATAAAAAATATAATGAAGTAAAAAAACCTAAAAATAATAAAATAATAATATTTTGAGTAAATAAATGCAGAATTTCAATTTTTTAATACATTAAAAATTCGACGGATGAGATCAAGAGATATCTTGATCCTCATTGACGGTCGAGATCATTTTGACATGGATCACTTGAACTAGTTGTTGGGATTTTTTCCTTTAAATAGGGTGCTAGGGGTAATTTGAGATCATTGGATCTGGGAGTCTTGTGTTGAAGAAGCTCTCTTGTAAACTTTTCTGGTGCTAATAAAGAAAGACTTTGGGGTTCAAATCTTGCTGGTGTTACTCTCTGGAAGTGCTGTGAGCTATTTTATTTTCTGCATATTTTGATTTACAGCCATTAGTAACAGCTTATTATAGAGTATTGTTGAGCACAAGTATCTTGTTCACATGCTAGGGTTTGAATGGTATTAGGTTTTCTGAAGTAATGGCAGGTATCTCCATTGCTGTTGAGATCTAGTATTGTTTTTTCTCTCTTTATTGACGGTTGAAATGAGCTGTGCAGGAAACCCTTATTAAAGAAGACCAGTGGGCGTTTGGGGAAGTTCTCGGCTGAACCAGCCAACTCCCGCAAGCATTTCTTGCAGAGCCCAGCTAGTTTGGATCCTGGGTTAATCATTTAGTTTATTTTCTGATTTGCATGAGAGATTTTCTGAAATTTCTTTTATAGTAGATTTGGAATTTTGATCATATTATCGCTGTTATTGATAAATCTGGCTGTTCAAGAGTCTAAAGTCGTAAATTTTAGGGCTGATTTAGAGTTTCAGTTTTTGGCACGTCTTACTTCTTGGTGTTGTCTGTTTGCATTTCAGGTTACAGATTTGACGGAGCAAGGATTTCCAGCTTTCACAGCTAGGGTTTGAGGTTCACATTGATCATAATTTTTGAAGGCAGCAAAGTGCTGTACCGTGGCTCTATCCTTGATCCTCAACACTACCATTTGCTGCTGCCCATGTTTTATTGTTTCCACATTAAGATCTACAGTCACTACAACAATCGATTTTCACCCCTCTCTCTCAAACAGCTAGTGTCCGACGCTGCCCAGCCATCTGTGTGCAGTGTATCTCCCCATCTGCAAGCATTTTTCTACGCTTTCATTTTCTCCTGCGTTCAACGTTTTCTGCTCAGCTTGCAGCCTCAGCATCCCTGCGCCCTCGCCGAACCAGCGTTAAAGTTCTCTGCTCGTCCAACAACTCACGTGCTGCGTGGACTGAGGTTCATACTCCCCCTAACGCCGTTGGCAAATCTTCAAGTCGAAATTCTCCCACTGCTTTTCTACCGCTGACCTGTGCAAGCTCGTCGAAGCTCTCCTCATCCATCAAGGTTTGGACATTCCACGCATGCTTCACGTGTTAGGCTGAGTAAATTTCTGTGGATGTGTGTTAAAGTCATTCCGCGCGGGCATCAGGTGAGACGTTCTCAGCTCCAAATACGATTTTCTGAAACGCTGGTAAGTTTTTCGTTAAGATATCATTTCTCCTTTACGTTTTCGATTTAGTTTGATTATTTTCGTTTTAGTTTGATTTTATTTGAAATATAAAAAAAATAAAAATAAAATATAAAATAGATTTAGGTTTAGGTTTTGTTTAAATGTTAGATTTAATTTAATAAAAAAAATAAAAAGATTTAATAAAGTCTTTGTTAGATCTCTTTTTAGTTTAGATTTAGTTTTAGTTTTATTTTTATTTATATATATCTCAGAAATAACTTTTTTTTTTTATTATTTAAGTTAGATTTTATTTGATAAATGTTTCATTTTAGATTTAAGATTTTATAATCATAAAAAAAAAAATTTAAATATAAAAAGGTTCCCCTTTTATTTTAGATTAGATTAGAGTTTTAGATTTATTTTTTTTAGTTTAGTCAAGTTTGTTTAAAGTTAGATTTTAATGACAAAAAAAAATAAAATAAAAAAAATAAAAAAATAAAAAAAAATCCTAAGAGCATAAAAAATAATCTTTAAATTTTTTCCTTTTTTTAGATTTCTTAGTTCTAAGTTTCATTTATTTAGCCTTTAGCTTTTGCTTAGACTAGTTCTCTTTTATTTGAAAAACATAAAAATATTTTTTGGAAATATTTTGCCAGATTCAGTCTTGGCTCGGGGATTTTATCACATTTTATCTTTTCTGCTAAGGCTAAAATTTTTGATGTGGAATGAATGTTTATCATTTTATGCGAGTCTGCACATGAATGATCATTTTGAAGATTAGCTGCATGAATATGATATCTGGTTAATGTTCATAATTGCGTGGTTGTTTAAAGCATTCATCTTTCGAAATTTTTAATCGCTGGATATCGTTATTGAGCTTTAATCATTATAAGAACATTGTGGTTTTACTGGATATCTTGCATCGTTCAAGTTGTTTGATGGTAAATGATTGCTGTACATGGTTTACATCTCTGCAACATCTAGTAAATAACTGTTTAAACATCAAACCCACAAGGCACTGGTCTTTTAACTTAACAAAATCAATTTAGTGCTTGTTCCTTTGTGTCTCCCAACCCGTTGGTCGAAAGTTGGTCTTCATCACCTCATAGGGTCTACCCCCCTTAGCCGCGGGAGACAGGCTTAAACGGAGAGATCGGGGATCAGAGTGACAGCCCCCGGTCTGAGCGTTGTCGTGTCAATCTGTGCGACAACATTTTTTGGCACCGTTGCCGGGGATAGAGTTTTTTCTGTCCTTGGTTCTTTCATCTCAAGCTTTTTCGTGTTTTACTTCTTGTTCAGGTGGCGACTCCACTTCATATATTATCTTCAAGAGTGTACACTAGAAGACATCCAAGCAGTCTATGCAATCCTACTCCTGATCCTGAAAAGGTCCTCAGGGTACAATTACACAAACTCGCTTCTCGTACACTTCTTGTAAACCTTGGACAAGAAGCCCTCTCTGATATTCATTTGCTTTTTAAAGGTCAAGTTAGACATAGCATCATGGATATGTATGCCCCTTGTGATTTTTCTAACATTCCAGGATATCCCAACGATATTCCATCTATTGGGATCGATAAATTGCCTAATTTTCAAGGAAATAATGCGATTAGTGCTAACTCTCATTTGCGAGATTTTAGCATATGGATGGCTAAGTACGCAAGATCTGCTGATTTTGATCATGAGGATGTCAGAATGACTCTTTTCATCTTAACTCTAGGAGGCGATGCTTATGATTGGTTTGCAGAAAAACCTCAGAATTCATTTAACTCCTTACAGTCGATCATTAATGCATTTAAAGAAAAATATGGAGATAAGAGAGAAGGAAAATATGGAGATAAGAGAGAAGGAAGACACCTCGTAAAAGCTCTTAGCCTAATAAAAAAGAGAGAGGATGAAAATGTTGAAGAATTTAATAAAAGGTTTAATGGTATTGTTAGAGAATTACCTCAAGACTATAAACCTACAGATAAAACTCTCCAAGATTTTTACATTGATGCCTTTAGTCCTGAGCCATCTTATGAATTAAGGCGTGCTAAACTTAATGATTATAGAGATTGCCAAGCCTTAGCTATAGAGCTTGAAAAGGACAAGGCCGCATCTGGGAAGTCTGAGATCCCAGGTTTCGATAGGGCTGCTACAAAACTAAAGGAACCTAAAGGGAAAGCAGTTCAAGAACCTGAAAGTGAGCTTGTTCTCAAATTGCTTCAAAAAATTGAAACTATGGAAATTAATCATAATAAGGAGATAACCACTTTGCAGAATAGGTTGATCCAAATGGAAAGATCGCAAACGCAGAATTTTCAACCTCGAAATAATAATAATAGAAATAACAATTGGCAAAGGAAAGGTCAATCTAGTGAGCAGAGACCTCCTAATCCGTTAACTAATTTGATTGATAATGCTCCTCCTTACTGTCGGGTTTGTGATGCTCTTCATGAAGAGGCCACTTGTCCCATCGTTAGAAGAATTTTAGATAATGGAATGTTTGGAACAGGTGATCAAATAAATGTAGTAGGCAGCAAGTTTCCTTTGTCTATGGATGATTGGATAGAGGTCAAGGAAAAAAGTCGTGATGTTGAGAATCCTTCATCAGCTTTTAGTATAAATAACCTTGAAAATGAAGATGATATTTTGGCTAGGTTATATGGTGAAAAGCCCTCTCCCGAGCAAATCTTGGAAATTGCTAGAGATAAGGGTTTGACCTATCAGAGAAGGGATAAAGATCAAAGTGGGAATCAAATTCCCCTTCGAACTTTTAACCCTGGTGTAAACTCTGGAATAGATGTCGATTTGGGAAGTTGGTATAACAATGCTAAAATCTGGGTTCCTGTCTCCGAGATTGCTAAAATCCCTTCCCAAAGAGACAAGTTACTAAAAGCGATTCAAGGTCCTCAAGTCAATACTTCTCAAAAGAAGACTCGGGAAGTTGACTATCATGATGCTCCTATATATCTGCAAAGCTTAGATGCTGATAACAAAGATCATCAGCCTTTCTTTATCACCTTATTAGTTAATGGGTATAAATTGAATAATTGCATGTTGGATTCTGGTGCATCAGCTTGTGTAATGACTAAAAGGGTCATGGAACAGCTTAACTTAAGAGTTTCTAGACCCTATTATAATATATGCGCCATGGATTCTAAGAAAATCGAAGTGCATGGTTTAATCAAAGATTTACAAGTTCATCTTTCAGTTTACCCAGACATCATGGTTGTCATGGATATTGTTGTTGTGGATGTGCCTGATGCCTGGGGTATGCTGTTATCTAGAAAGTGGGCCTCTGATCTAGGAGGAAGTATTCAAATGAATTGGTCATATGCCATGATTCCTTCTCCTAGGGGTGATGGTTTTGTAAGACTAAATAGAGAGCCCGAAAGAAAATTTCATGTTGAAGATCCTAAGAGACCTCACAACGAAATAATCAAAGAGCAATCTGACATTGGGAACTATGCCATCATGTCTAATTTTATAATTCCTCCCGATGATAAGATTAGGGGTCTCAAGGATAAAGTTTGGTATATGTACTTCGATGGTGCATCATTTAGGGTTGGTAAAGGTGCTGGGATAGTGCATAAATCTCCCCTTGGTCACATTTTCAAGTTTGCCTATCGATTAGAATGTTAAGCAACCAGCAATGTCGCTGAATATGAGGCTATATTGTTGGGGCTTGAGTTGGCCAAGTCCTTGAAGGTTAAATTGCTTAGCATTAAAGGGGATTCTGATTTAGTTATCATGCAGCTTAAAAATAAATTCACATGCAGAAATCAAAGATTAAGAAACTATAGAAATGCTGTGTGGGATACTATGGAGCATTTTGATGCCCTTGACCTCGAAGCAATTCCAAGAGAGCAGAATAATTTGGCAGATGAACTTGCCGTAGCTGCTACTACTTTCCAGTGATCTGATGAGCTAATTAACGACAAGATCAAAATGGAAGTAATATTCAGACCATCTGTTCCAGATAACTCAGAGCATTGGCATGTCTTCAATGATGAAAAGCAAGTCATTCGTTTTCTTAATAGTTTGGATGAGTTTGAGGATTTCCGGATAGTTTTTGGGGAGGATGGATCTTTAAATCATGAGCATATCATAAATCCTACTCCTAGGAACGTGGTTGCCTTAGAGCAACATTTTGATTGGCATGATGCCACGAAGCTGAGAGAAGAAAATAAGATGGACCCAGGCGAATATCTCGAAATAAACATTGGTACTTCTGAAAACCGAAAGATCGTTAAAATTGGTAGAGGTACTAGTGTGGAGGAAAGAAAAAGGTTAATTGATTTACTTTGCGAATATCGAGATATTTTAGCCTTTTCTTATGACGAATTAAAGGGCTATAGGGAAGATGTCATGGAACATACTATCCCCTTAAAGGATGAAAATGCTAAACCCTTTCATCAGAAACTTAGGCAAATTAATCCTAAATTAGCCCCCTTGGTTCAGAAAGAACTTGCGAAAATGCTTGCAGCAGGGATTATCGCTCAGACAAGGCATTCGACATGGTGTTCGAATCTGGTGATTGTTAGGAAAAAGAATGGTACGATAAGGCTGTGTGTCGATTTTCGAAACCTCAATCTAGCATGCAAGAAGGACAATTACCCTTTGCCAAACATGGAGACTTTATTGCAAAGAGTAACCGGTTCTGGAATGATGTCGCTGCTAGATGGTTTTTCTGGGTACAATCAGGTATGGGTTAAGAAGGAAGATCGTCATAAAACCACGTTCACCACACCATGGGGTACCTTTGAATACATCAGAATGCCTTTTGGATTAACAAACGCTGGGGCTACATTCCAAAGGGCTATGGATTATGCCTTCAAAGGGTTAATCAGGAAATTTATTGAAATTTACCAAGATGATCTTACTGTTTTCTCTAAAGATGGTACCAATCATGTAAATCATCTTAGGCAGGTTTTCGATAGATGTAGAGAATATGGGATTTCTTTGAATCCAGCTAAGTCTGTTTTTGGAGTAACGGAAGGGAAATTACTCGGCCATATCATTTCTAAGGAAGGAATCAAAATTGATCCTGAAAGGATTGAAGCAATCCAAAAGATTCCTCTCCCTCATAATCTTAAATCCCTTCAGTCTTTCCTTGGAAAGATAAATTTTATTAGAAGGTTTATTCCAAATTACGCAGAAATAGCTAAGCCTATTCAAAATCTTCTAAAGAAAGATGCAAAATTTGTTTGGCAAGAAGATGGCAAAAAGGCTTTCCAAGAAATCAAATGTGCTATCGCAAGAGCTCCTGTCTTAGTTAGTCCCGATTATTCCAAGGATTTCATGATTTTTTCTTTCGCTTCCGAAGATACCATTGCTGGTGTCCTGCTTCAAAAGAATAAAGATGGTCACGAGCAACCTATTGCTTTCATGAGTAGAGCACTTCAAAATTCCGAATTGAAGTACAATACCATGGAAAAGCAGGCTTATGCCCTGGTCAAGTCTCTTAAGCACTTTAAAACTTATGTGGGTTATTCTAAAATCATTGCTTTCGTCCCACATTCTGCTGTCAAGGATATATTAACTCAAACTGATTGCTTAGGGACTCGTGCTAGGTGGGTTACTAAAATACAGGAATATGATTTAGAGATCAGACCCACCAAGCTGGTCAAAGGCCAAGGTTTAGCTCAGATGTTAACTGAAGGTAATGAAAAGACTCTTGGTTTGTTCTGTCTTAGCGATCTATCTTCGTCGGAGTTGCAAAGATTAGGAGAGCATGAGTGGTACAAGGACATAGTTTATTACTTGATGAATCTTGCATGTCCTAACCATTTAGTCGCTCATAAGAGAAGGGCTCTTAGACTAAAAGCCACTAAGTATTGCCTTATGAAGGATGGCCTTGGATGGAGAAATCCTGAGGGCATAGTGCTTAGGTGTGTTGACGACGTTGAGTCCAAGAAATTAATCTCTGAGTTTCATTCAGGATTTTGTGGTGGTCATTATGCTGCTAGAACTACCGCCCACAAAATCCTCAGAGCTGGCTATATTGGCCTTCAATCTTTTTTGATGTGCACAAGTTTGTTAGAGCCTGTCAAGCCTGTCAACTATTCACTGGGAAACAGAAGCTTGCTGCCCTGCCTCTACAACCTGTCATTGTAGAGGCACCTTTTCAGCATTGGGGTCTGGACTTCATAGGGAAGTTCCATGAAAATTCTAGCAATGGCTACTCATGGATTTTGACTGCTACGGATTATTTTACTAAATGGGTTGAAGCCATTCCTGCTAAGAATACCACTGAAAAGGTTATTATGGATTTCATTGAAAATAACATCATTACTATATTTGGTGTCCCCGCTAAGATCACTACTGACAATGCCAAAGCTTTTAGTTCTTTAGAGTTTTCATCTTTTTGTTTTAAGTATGGCATTGTCTTATCTCATTCGTCAAATTACTATCCTCAGGGTAATGGTCTGGCTGAATCAAGTAACAAGAATCTCATAACCATTATCAAGAAGATAGTAGGAGATAATAAGAGATCATGGGACAACAAAATCAAGTATGCTTTATGGGCAGATAGAATCACTAAGAAGAAAGCTACTGGTAAATCTCCCTTTGAATTAGTTTATGGCTTGGATGTAACTTTACCTGTGCACCTCAAATTGCCAGCTTATCAGCTCCTCCAAAATTTTTCTACTAATAAAGATGTTGTTCAGAATAGAATAGATCAGATTGTGGAGTTAGATGAAGCTTGTAGGACAACTTTTGATGCCATATGTAAAAATCAATCTAACATTAAGAAAAGCTTTGATAAATTTTCTCGATCTAGATCTTTGCAGGTGGGAGATATGGTATTGCTATGGGACCGCAAGAATGAGAAACCAGGAAAACATAAGAAGTTTGACAGTTTGTGGCTAGGACCGTACATCATTCGAGATATAGCTGGACCAAACTCATTCCACTTGAGCAGACTGGATGGCGAACCACTTGATCTACCAGCGAATGGCCAAATGCTCAAGCTGTTCTTCAAAGATGATATCTGATGCCATAGGGCATCCTTTGTATTGTATTTCTATCCCTACTCCTTGTCATTTCAGCATTTCATTTCTGTTTTAGATTAGATTTACTTTTCATAGTTAAAGAGCTTCTATCTTTTATGTGCTTAAATGTTATATGATGATTTTTGAATGGACGCTACTTATTTTTTTTGTGTGTTGCGTGGATGCAGATTCTGGATTCTCACATTCCTACAGTGCAGCAACGTGTCCCCAAGTAGAGCCAGATGTTGACCACTACCAGTCAACCGCCCATAGCAGTACACCCCCTTTTTTCTTTTGCAAAAAGGGTAGCGCTTGATCGACATGTCCGTGCCATCCTTCAGTCATCGACAACTTGATCAATTTATGTTGTAAACCCAGTCTGCATGTATAAATTGTAAATAATCTTAGCAGATATGAGTCATGTCTGTAAATTGCCTAGGTGGACCTAATTTTCTAAGTGATAATCTACGTCCCGGAAGGTTTTTCATCTCACCGATCCATGATCGGCAGAGTTTTCCTTCAGCCTAACCCCAAAGCCGGGATGGATTTTGTCACTAGAATCTTAGGAGAATCCTAGTGTGTTAATCTGCTAGATTATAGTTGTGTCGCAGAACTGGGTGGTTTATGAGGGTCTATGTCAAATGGGTTTTCCCCCCTTGGGATGTAAAGTTGTAAAAGTCATGATGTAAAGTGTCTTGAGGGATAAGAAATGTTTTAATCCCCTCATAAGTCCTAAGTCCTAGGTCCTAGGTAATTTTCCCAAAAGCTAAGTTCAAGGATCCATTTAAAAATAAATTAAAAAAATAAAATAATAAATAATAAAAAATATAATAAAGTAAAAAACCTAAAAATAATAAAATAATAATATTTTGAGTAAATAAATGCAGAATTTCAATTTTTTAATACATTAAAAATTCGACGGATGAGATCAAGAGATATCTTGATCCTCATCGACGGTCGAGATCATTTTGACATGGATCACTTGAACTAGCTGTTGGGATCTTTTCCTTTAAATAGGGTGCTAGGGGTCATTTGAGATCATTGGATCTTGGAGTCTTGTGCTGAAGAAGCTCTCTTGTAAACTTTTCTGGTGCTAATAAAGAAAGACTTTGGGGTTCAAATCTTGCTGGTGTTACTCTCTGGAAGTGCTGTGAGCTATTTTATTTTCTGCATATTTTGATTTTCAGCCATTAGTAACAGCTTATTATAGAGTATTGTTGAGCACAGGTATCTTGTTCACATGCTAGGGTTTGAATGGTATTAGGTTTTCTGAAGTAATGGCAGGTATCTCCATTGCTGTTGAGATCTAGTATTGTTTTTTCTCTCTTTATTGACGGTTGAAATGAGCTGTGCAGGAAAACCTTATTAAAGAAGACCAGTGGGCGTTTGGGGAAGTTCTCGGTTGAACCAACCAACTCCCACAAGCATCTCTTGCAGAGCCCAGCTAGTTTGGATCCTGGGTTAATCATTTAGTTTATTTTCTGATTTGCATGAGAGATTTTCTGAAATTTCTTTTATAGTAGATTTGGAATTTTGATCATATTATTGCTGTTATTGATAAATCTGGCTGTTCAAGAGTCTAAAGTCGTAAATTTTAGGGCTGATTTAGAGTTTCAGTTTTTGGCATGTCTTACTTCTTGGTGTTGTCTGTTTGCATTTCAGGTTACAAATTTGACGGAGCAAGGATTTCCAGCTTTCACAGCTAGGGTTTGAGGTTCACATTGATCCTAATTTCTGAAGGCAGCAAAGCGCTGTACCGTGGCTCCATCCTTGATCCTCAACACTACCATTTGCTGCTGCCCACGTTTTATTGTTTCCACATTAAGATCTACAGTCACTACAGCAATCGATTTTCACCCCTCTCTCTCAAACAGCTAGTGTCCAACGCTGCCCAGCGATCTGTGTGCAGTGTATCTCCCCATCTGCAAGCATTTTTCTACGCTTTCATTTTCTCCTGCGTTCAACGTTTTCTGCTCAGCTTGCAGCCTCAGCATCCCTGCGCCCTCGCCGAACCAGCGTTAAAGTTCTCTGCCCGTCCAACAACTCACGTGCTGCGTGCACTGAGGTTCATACTCCCCCTAATGCCGTTGGCAAATCTTCAAGTCGAAATTCTCCCACTGCTTTTCTACCGCCGACCTGCGCAAGCCCGTCGAAGCTCTCCTCATCCGTCAAGGTTTGGACATTCCACGCATGCTTCACGTGTTAGGCTGAGTAAATTTCTGTGGATGTGTGTTAAAGTCATTCCACGCGGGCATCAGGTGAGATGTTCTCAGCTCCAAATACGATTTTCTGAAACGCTGGTAAGTTTTTTGTTAAGATATCATTTCTCCTTTACGTTTTCGATTTAGTTTGATTATTTTCGTTTTAGTTTGATTTTATTTGAAATATAAAAAAAATAAAAATAAAATATAAAATAGATTTAGGTTTAGGTTTTGTTTAAATGTTAGATTTAATTTAATAAAAAAAATAAAAAGATTTAATAAAGTCTTTGTTAGATCTCTTTTTAGTTTAGATTTAGTTTTAGTTTTATTTTTATTTATATATATATCAGAAATAACTCTTTTTATTTTTATTTTTTTTATTTAAGTTAGATTTTATTTGATAAATGTTTCATTTTAGATTTAAGATTTTAAAATCATAAAAAAAAATTTTTAAATATAAAAAGGTTCCCCTTTTATTTTAGATTAGATTAGAGTTTTAGATTTATTTTTTTTAGTTTAGTCAAGTTTGTTTAAAGTTAGATTTTAATCCAAAAAAAAGAAATAAAAAAAAAATCATAAGAGCATAAAAAATAATCTTAATTTTTTTTCCCTTTTTTTTAGATTTCTTAGTTCTAAGTTTCATTTATTTAGCCTTTAGCTTTTGCTTAGACTAGTTCTCTTTTATTTGAAAAACATAAAAATATTTTTTGGAAATATTTTGCCAGTTTCAGTCTTGGCTCGGGGATCTTATCACATTTTATCTTTTTTGCTAAGGCTAAATTTTTTGATGTGGAATGAATGTTTTATGCGAGTCTGCACGAGAATGATCATTTTGAAGATTAGCTGCATGAATATGATATCTAGTTCATGTTCATAATTGCGTGGTTGTTTAAAGCATTCATCTTTCGAAATTTTTAATCGCTGGATATCGTTATTGAGCTTTAATCATTATAAGAACATTGTGGTTTTATTGGATATCTTGCATCATTCAAGTTGTTTGATGGTAAATGATTGCTGTACATGGTTTACATCTCTGCAACATCTAGTAAATAACTGTTTAAACATCAAACCCACAAAGGCACTGGTCTTTTAACTTAACAAAATCAATTTAGTGCTTGTTCCTTCGTGTCTCCCAACCCAACTGGTCGACAGTTGGTCTTCATCACTTCATAGGGTCTACCCCCCTTAGCCGCGGGAAACAGGCTTAAACGGAGAGATCGGGGATCAGAGTGACAACCCCCGGTCTGAGCGTTGTCGTGTCAATCTGTGCGACAACACACCCCACATAAATTGAGGCAAGTCTTGATCATGTAACATAGCTTTAATATTTTCTTCAATCAGGGGATTCTTTTGTTCTGCTACTTCATTTTTCTCTAGATTATATGGAACTATCAACTCCCTCTTAATTCCAACCTCCTTATAGAAAGCTATGAGTGCCTTCAATGTGCATTCTCCTCCATTGTCAGATCTTAGTACTTTTATCCTTCTTTTTATAAGATTTTCTACTTTCGCTTTGAATTCTTGAAATTTTTCGGATACTTCATCCTTGGACTTCAACAAATAGATCCAAGTTTTCCTAGAGTGGACATCAATGAAAGTTACATAGTATAGATGACCTCCAAGAGACTTTGTAGAAATAGGACCACAGACATCAGAGTGAATGAGGCCCAAGATTTTTTTTTTGATCTTGAAGCACTGCTTTCAAATGGTTTCTTAACATTTTTACCTGATGCACATTCCTTGCAAACCCTTTCATTATCCTCCTTAAGTTCAGGGATGCCATGTACCATTGTGTTTAGAGTTGGCAAGGTTTTGTAGTGAAGGTGTCCTAACATTCTATGTCAAAGCTCACATGAGCTGACTTCAATGTGAACCAAGGATTGAGAAGAGAGAAGTGTAAGTAACTAGTATAGTCTTCCTTCACGAATCCCAATGATTTTTGCATTGTTGATGCTAGAGCCTTTATCCCATACCATAACTTTTCCATCTATAAAAGTGACTCTATCTCCCTTATCTTCTAGACATGAAATAGAAAGTAAATTCTTTTGCAAACCTGGTACGAATAAAATGTTGTTGAGATGTATGTTTCCTTCATTTTCTAGCTCCAGTGAAGTTGATCCAATTCCTCTTACAAAATAGCTCTTCTTGTCTTCAAGTTCAACAAAGTAGGAAGATTTTCCTCTTGATACGGTCTTTAGTTATTTGTGTTCACCTGTCATATGTCTAGATGCTCCATATATTTTCATCTTCAAACGTACCTGTAAGTGTTGAGACTAACCCTTTGTTCTATGTAGTAGAAGTCTTGGCCATATGATTCTTGATAGATAATAGAAGATTTAAAAATGCTTTGATGCCTTGCTTGAGATGACTTGCCATCATAGAAAACTGCTTGAAACACTGCTTCAAAGATGTAGTGATTTTCATCATGCCCTTTGTCAACCTAGCTCTGATACCATGTTGAGAAATCGATAGGGCTACTATTAGGATGATTTCTTGTATACTTGATAACCGCTTGTGTGTATTTTTACTTTTTCTTGATTATTAACTTATTCATTTATTATTACGTTGTTCTTATCATCAAACAAAGACCAAAAACATGAAGATCAATAGTACACAAGTACATAGGATGTAGGCTGCAAGCCAGGGCCAAAACCTGTCCTCTTGAGAGGAAAACCCACAAATCTCTTCTCTTCTTATAGATTCTCCAAATGATGAAATTTGAGACCTTTAGACCAAGACTAATACCCTTCCAAGACCAATCCAGAGTTTCTTTATGATGTGTTTCTTCTATCCAAGTCAAACCCAATAAAATTTCTTCCAGTTGCACAATTGCAACCCCTAACTATAGAATTTCAGCCTCCACTGCAGGTCTGAAATTTTCAGCCCTTGCAACAATTGTTGCTTCCACACGTGTGAGCAAATTTAGGGCTTCCAAGGCTTCCTTGCTCTTTTGCTTGGGTTGCTTCTCTTTCTTGGGCTAGAAGGTGACCTAAAAGTCCTTTCTTTGACCTTTTTCTGCAACTTGACAACTTCGAGCTTGCATCTGCAAAACCCTAGCCTTATCTACGCATGCACGAGAGAGAGAGAGAGAGAGAATTAACCCACAAACTTCGTCCTTCGCCCTTCTGTCCTTCTTTGCTTGCCTTTCTTTTGCCTCTTCTTCACTTCGATCATGAGGAATGAGTGAGTGTCCATAGGAGGTCGAGTTCTCTCCTATATATAGTCTTCCAAGGAGGACAACATGCCCTATTGAGGCCGACTTCTTAGTTGCCTGGCCGACTTGGTCTTGGAGGGGTATTTTGACACTTTAAATACAAAAATAATTCTTTTGACATGTGACAATATGCCCAATGGGGTCTTCTTCATATGACAATGACTCTATTGACTTCACAAAAATAACAATAATAATTTTCTTTCTTTTTACAATATACAAGAATCAAGAGTACATTTCATATTTAAGAAGACCAAACCTAGTTACATATTTCAACACAGCTAATCAACAACCAAGTAGGGGAAGATTCAGGTTAACACATTCTATGATGCATTTTTTCTTTTAGCCTATTTTCCAAATATCTTATGCCTTGCACTCGTGAATTATAGAGGGAATGTCTCGAGGAGGAGACTTTTTGAGTTTGAGTGTCATTGTTAGCTTTGTTTACTAGTTCAACAAACATGGGAGTTCTTTACCAATTTTAACACAATCATTAATTTATTGTTGTTCACAAACATTCTAGAGTTTGATAAGACAATTTTAATTTGTTCCCTTTTTGCAAGCTGTAATGGCAAAACCATCTTGTATGAAGAAACTATTTATGAAATGGAAGTAAACAAAATTATTTCTCCATTGATTGTTGTTCCTTCCAATAATAGGCATGAGGCTACATTTGTGATGATGTTTTACGATTTTCAATGTCTTCCCTTGGATTGGAAATTATTAATAATGCACCACTAGGAGCCCTTGAAATTCTCCAGTTTTATAAATCTCTCTCTCTCTCTCCCTCTCTCTTTGCTCAGAGTGATATTGATGATGAGGATCCCTAATATAGCCAATGATTTTGATGATATGTAGGTATTTGTTGTAGCATGATTTTTTTTTTATGATAGAGGCCATTTAGACCTTTGTTGTTGATGTATTTTTGGTTCAGAGATGGATTGCACTCGGTGCTATTTTGGTTATATGTACCTGTTACCGCTCAAACTAGCAGGGGTCCTAAAAGGTGATCCTAGAGGGGCAACTGCTAGGTCAAGGGCAACAATGGAGCAATAGCCCACTGTCACCTCAACTAAAGCTCCCTACTCTTTACGGACTTTCACCGATGGGAGGAGTCCCGGTATGAAGGGAATCACCTAGATGAATTGGTCAATAAAGGGAAAAGAGTGATTCCAAAAGAGGCCTATTCACAAGAGAGGTTCAATATATGGCTTACTTGCCCAAGAGGCAAGATGAAAGGCTCTCTAAGAAGGGCCAAGTGGATCTTAGAAGCTAGGTTTAGGGAATGAGACTTCTTGAGGAGGGACCTAGTCCTAAAAACCCTTATGAAGATTTGGTTTCCAAATGGTCTTTGAAGAATTACCTTCCAAAAGTTATGGGACCACACGGGACCAAGTGGACCCCAAGTTAGGTCAAGGGGATAGGATTGAGCAACCAATGATGTGCTTGACCTAATTAGGGAGGAGAAGGGGATCAAAGAAATAATTTTAAATGAAAGGTAATGCAATGATCCCAATGAGGTCACTAACCAAGGGAAACCTAAGGCATGAAACGCTCCTTGAGCTAGGGCTCGCAATATATGGAGATCTCACCGTTGGATTTGGTTCAAATTTGGAGGGGCTTTAGAGAAAAGTCTAGCGCAGTTGTGGACCAAAAATAGAAGTGTTTGGATGGCTAGATTGTGAGATAATTGATGCCCTAGGTGACCTATGTAGGCTGGACCTAGAAAGAAAGAGAGAAAGATGCAGAAAATATGCTTTAGGGTGATCACCTATGGAGGACCAGTGCCTAATCCTTTGGGAGAAATGGAGTCAAGATGATTTCAAATGTTTGGGTTGTTTTCACTTCATCAAGGAGGCTTTTAGAACCATTTCGCATTGCAATCAGCGCATGGGACAATTGCTTCAAGGTCTTTATACTTCGATGGACAATATGCGATGACTTATCAAGATAAAATTTCAACAAAATATCTCTAGGAACATTCACATATTCAAACATGGCCCATGCCATGAAGCAACGCTAATAAAAAGCAAATTTCCACTCTTTCACATAAGAAAAGTAGCAAATTTGGCCTCGTATAGCGAAATTCCCCAGCAACATGCATGTGACATAGAAAATGACAAAGTAGCATTAAAAGAGCACTTACATATGAGAACAAGTATATCCAATCATCATCATATGCCAATATAGAAGCTCCAAGACAAAAATGAAGAGATCCAAACATCAAAATTTATCCATCCATCCAATTTCGTCCTCCAAAAAAATAGTCAAAATTTCTCTCGAGAGAATGATCAATCCAAATGATGATGAGAAAATGAATCAACTCATCATCTATTTATACAATGTTTAATGAATTCAATTTAGCTTATTTTGGCCTAATTTAGCCCCTAGAATAAAATAATGCGCATAATAAAACTAACTTTTGGTGACAAACCCGCCAAATAGCTCAATAATACATGAATAAGCCTCTTAAGAGGGTCGAATGATCAACTGAGTGAGTCGTTGGGCTTTTGAGGAGGCCTAATGAAGTCCAAAGAGTGCCATGATGAAGAAATGGACTTCCAACGCAGTGGACAAGGGGTTGGCCCCTTGTTTTCCAAGCAAAAACCTGTGGTGCTCCCTGTTGAAGAATCTAGGGCAATTAGGTGTAGAGTGATTCTTCAGGACTAGATAACAATTTGTGAAGTCTTTTTCCAATTTGTCCTTGTTAGCTTAATCTTCTTTGCTTATTAATGCATGTGTGTGTGCTTCATCAAACTGCTATCAAAACATAAAACAAGAACACAAGATGTTGGCTCTCTACTAGGGCCAAAACCTCTCTTCTCTTGAGAGGAAAACCCTTCGGTAAGTTTTCTCCTATTGAAGCTTCTTTCTTGATCATTGCCAAACCCTAGACCCTTGACTAGAAGATCCTCCAAGCACAAGTCAAGTCCTTCGTTTTCTCTGCACTATGTTTCCTCGAGACTTTGTCCACTTCCTTCTGGCACTTTGTTCTTCCTTCCACAGTTAGTAGACCTTCTATAAGAGATACCTTATCTTTTGTAGTCAGTGATATCCTTCACCTAAGGATACTCCTTCCTTCTCTTGATCATCTGAGTTCCTTCTTGATGTATAGTGGTAGGCTTAGTGTGACAGCTCTACAACCCTAACTCTTGCATGTGTGAGAGTTACCCTAGAGAATTAGGGTCCTTTTCCTTCTCTAGAGGGATAGGCTTCTTCGCTTGACTTGGGAGGCCTTGTAGGCCTAGTTTCAAACCCAAACAACACTAATTTATGGACTGTTTGTCCCTGCTGTCATACCCACAGACTTGGCCACCCTTTCTTCACACGTGTGACTGTTTCTAGCCCTAGAAACAATCCTCTTCACTTCGGCTTTTCTTCTCCTTCCTTCGCTGCACTAGGAGACCTCTTCTTCATTCTTCGTTACCCTTTCTCTAGCCTTTTTTCTTCACAGAGGACTGTCCCTCCTTTTAGGCCGACTTAAAGATTGTTTGTTGGTCGACTTGTTATGCTTACTTCGGATGGCTTCTTTGGTGGTGTCACATACTTGGAGGAGACTCTTTGATGGTGCCTTTGCTTTGGAGGGTACTTGAATTTGCTTGGAAGAGTACTCTTTGGCTTCTATACAAACATATACATGATGCAACATGCCCTTTAGGTCTTCAACAATTTATTTTGACTATTTGACTCAACTGTAGCACTTTAACTTGTGCTAGACCTATTTCAATAAGCAAGAAACTCATTGACATATATTATAAAAATAATATTTCTTTTCTTGAATAAATACAAATATCAAAAGTACATTTATGAAGACCGAACCTAGTTACATTTCCTTCAACACTCCCAAGTGGGAGTGGGGGCACAAGGTCATCCTCATGGGTCTCCAAATGGACCAAAAGTGCTTGTAGACCATCTGTAAGGGCGAGAATGATGATATAAGCTCTGCCTCTGCAGCGGGGAACAATCCTCTAGACCTTGGAACATCTACCACATGTATGGTGCATCTGTGGAGCTTGCTGGGCATGGTGAACCAGGTGCATCATCTTTGTCCAAAAGGTGGAATAGGAGCAATCAACGAACACTATTGGGGATCCATGAAGTAATCTCGGCTATGGTGGAGGCCCATGGCTGTCAATGCTCACCCTACAAGTGCCAATGTGGCCCTCTGGAGGGCTAGGACTGTTGTAAAATGTAACTAGGTTCGGTCTTCATAGTGACATGTAATTGTGACTTTTGTAAATGATGTAATGAAGAAAATAAAATTATTATTGTAAGCCTTGCCTCATGGGTTTCATGAGCAAGTGATTTTATTTTAGATGGCTCCCATTGAGAGCCTTAGGATTTGTCATTTAAGTCAAAGAGTCAATGTCATGTATGAAGAGCCCTTCTTGGGCATGTGTCAAATGTATTTGAGTCATTAGCATTGTCAAATAGCCCTCCAACGACAAGCACTAATACTCCTCTTCAAGTCGGCCTTAAATCAGAGAAAATAACTCATGTCGGCTCACTCAAGGAGACACATCCATTCGATGCTCAAGTCGGCTCATAATTATATGGACGAATTACTATATAAAGGAGGCTAGGCTCTTCGCATTAGCACAGTTCAGACTTCGCATATCTCTGAGATTTCGCAGAGAAGAAGTTCGGATTTCTGAGATTCTTGGAGACAACAATAAGTTTGTATACACCACAGAAAGGAGGTAAGTTCGGACAGAGGTTGAAGAGACATCTAAGGGAAAGCGAGGATCTATCTAGGGACAACAAGGACATATCTCTCTGAAGTTCTTGGATGGGCTAAACAGAAGTTCGAATCTCTAGTATTGAAATGAATTCGGATAATGAAGGCATCACGTATATGTTTTAAGGGTAATCACAGATTTGGATCACAGAAAGAAGGTACTGAAAGGGCAGTGAAGGTCTCTCATGATAAAGGGAATGTAAGGACTTTTCAAGAGACAACAAGGAGTCAAGGAGCTTGGATATAATCACAATCAAGGATTTCGATAGCATGAAGTTCAGACTTCTGGAAGCAACATATCAGTGTTCTAATGAAGCCACATAAATTCGGTATGGTGTTATGATAGTGATGACTTTCCATGTCACTACAGTTCGATAGGAGATGATCTCAGTTCATGGTGATAAGCGAAGAAAGCCGAAGTGGAAGAGGAGGATTCAAGCAGAAGGCTGACTATCAAGAGAGCTGGTGTCTTGGTCTTGGAGTGGCTAATAGGTCAAGAGTCTTGGTCTTGGTATTCGTCAATTGGAATCTTTATAAGAAGAATTTATGCTGGTTTTCCTCTAAAAGAGTGAGAGGTTTTGGCCCTGGCTCATAGCCTACATGTTGTGTCTCTTGTATATTTATGTTCATGCATTGGTTACTGTTTGATGAAGAAGAACACTAATAATCTAACAAGAAGAAGATCCTAATCTAAAGAAGAAAAATGCATTCACAAATAGTCACTAATCAAAGAGAAATCACCTAATGCTAATGCCCTAGATTTCTCAACATGGTATCAGAGCTAAGGTGCTAAAGTCAAAGGAAGGGCATCTAATCAAAGAGACACTCAAGGATCGAGTTTCAAGAAAGGCATCTAAGCAAGTCGAAGGCTATCAAAGCAAAAGATCAAGATCTACATTGAAGAATAAAACCCTAGATCGAAGAAGCAGTCTACAACAACAAAAGTTTTGGATCCTCTAGTCATCATCAAAAGACCACAAAGACCCTCATCAAGTTATCTACAAAGCAAGGTAGCTCGAAGAACTTTAAAGACAAAGATCACATCATCTTGAAAGTCGAAACCCTAGAAGCAATTCTGATTTGCACTCATTCACTACTGAAGAAGTCGAAGTATCTTGAAGGCTAGAAGGCATTGTCATCATCTTCAAGGTTATAAAGCAAGCAAGGATCCTCTCCTTGTCCTTGAAGAAGATCATCCGAGGAAGCAACAAATCATCCTCATCAAAAGGAGCAATTTTCTTTATTGAAGAAAGGCTTTTTTATTTGGAAGAAGATCATCTGATAGGGAGAACTAATACATCTTCTTCAACCATCATCAAAGTGATCAAGTAGAATATTTCATCTTCACTTGTCAAGTAAGTATCTTTCATTCTTTAATTAAATTTGGTAAAATGACTTCGTGTTTGCAAGGAGATCTATAAGCTGGTTGGGTCATCGAAATTCCTTGTATGAAAAAGGAAGATAGACATAGTCCTTGAAGAAGTGAAGTCATTGAACACATCAATGAAAAAGGTTTTCTTTGAATTCATGGAAAGGGATTCTTATGAAAGGTCCCCTTATATATCAATATTGGAGACATCAAAGAGATGTAGATAATATCGTAAGAATATTCTCTGAAGATGCGATAAAGGTCACATGACTTAGATTTGATCTACACAAAATTGAAGGTATCAAAGAATGAAGGGATATCTTCATAAGATCTCAACCGCGAGAGCTGGGAGAGATGATAAGAAGATAATTATCATTGTTCTAAATGCACTAACTAATGAACAATGTAACAAATGTCCACGGGGATAAGAAAGTTACCTCATTCAACAACCTCTGGTTTCTATGCAAGATAGAAGAAGACAAGTTGAGGGCAAAAGTGTTGAAGGTTAAAGGACTCAAACATTTGCAGGAAAGAAAGGAAGTTTGGAAAATTTAGGTCAAAAAAGAAAGAAGAGCATAACGGAGATTCAATGCTATGGATGTAAAATTATGGACATTACAGGAAAGATTGTCTTAAAGGGACAATATCAAAAGAAGAGAAGAAGCACATATCATTGAAGAAGTGGAGGAAGTTGAAGAGAAGAAGTCCAAGAAAAGAGGAAGTAAGAGATCTCTACTATGACTGAGATAGTCTCCCTCACAAAAGGTCTCGACATAGCTTCTAAATCTTATGTTATAGGATATGGCTATAATAAATAATAAGATGCATCGCAACATCATGGAAGCATTAGAAACAAGAGTTCGTGACATCACCATAGGAAACATGAAGGATGTCTAAAACAAAATCCATGGCAGTCAAATATGAAGGATATAGCTCTTGGGAACCTCATTGCAAACTTAAGGAAAGGAAGAAGTCATCCAGGACAAGTCTCATTATACATCAAGTGAAAAAGGAAACATTTGTCGGATAGGGATATGTAAGATCCTTAAGATTCTTTGATGGAATTCTTATCGGAGGGTTCACCAATCTAAAGAGGAAGCAAATGTTTCATTAGGAACTCCAACTTGTGGAGTTCATGGGATGATGGTATGATGACATGAGAGATGAAGCAAATCAAGGGGTTGAAGATCTTTTCAATGAAGGACGCTACTGAAAGAAGCCTAGATGACCTAAAGATAAATGAGGTATATATGCTTGTATTTAATATTATATTGCCATGTCGTATGGTTGCAAGCAACATGGATCACTACTTCTATCTTGAGAAGCATGATCAAGGGAAAATGATCTCCTCCTTTGAAAGGATGCAGGAAGGCATAAGTCACACTAGATGAAATCAACATAATATGTCCTCATATGAAGTATGAGGTGGTTGACTACAATTAAGGAACTCTGATTGGAAGCTCCTAGGAATGGAATGTGTGAAGAAAGGAAGGAAGAGATTGTGAGATATGCAACCGTGATAAAGGCAATCAACATCCAAAAGACTAAGAATATTTGACTAGGAAATCTCCCGAAAAGATATGAAGACTCTGATGGAAGTCTGAAAAAGATGGAGACCCTTGACAATGGATATCTTTGGGAGATGTGTCAACATGTATGTAGGATGCTGATATCTATAGGAAGATGTCATGATGAAAGATCATCACAAAGGTAATTTTGATTTAAGTGTTCATTTCTTATTTTTGAACAAATATCTGGATGGGCTTATGCAGCACTGCCAAAGGGAAGCACTGTGGATGACTTGCAAGAGGACCATATAGAAGGATGTAAGATCCTTCTGGAAAATATGGCATGAAGAAAGCAACATGAAATGAAGCAAAGCCAGATGGAAAAACTAATGAATCACTTTCTCATGAATGGAATGATGTTAAAATTGGCAACTAGGGCCAAACTCCATGTGGGTCATCTTATTTATGGCAGCTGATATTTTTCTTGGATCCCTCTCATTGAGAGGTGTAGGATTTATCTAAAGATCATCCAATTCCGATAAATATTCATGGAGCTATGAATTTATTTGCATTATAAGACAATTCGTCAAGGTCAGCCAACAACCAAATAAACCCCACATGTGCTCAATGTTTTAGTATAAATAGAAGTGGCCTTCAAGTCATTTCAACACACTTGGGATCTCTTCTTCTCTCTACTTGTCTTTGGATTCTAGTAGAAGGAGAGTTTCTAAGGAATAACGTTGCCCTGATCCGGAGGGCAGAAAGCCGAAACTGTCGGAATTGCCGGAAAAGTCGGAACTGCCGGAAAAGCCGGAAAAGCTGAAAATTCCGGAAGGCCAGAAAAGTCGAAATTGCTAGAAAAGCCGGAAAAGTAAAAAAAGCCGGAACTGCCGGAAAAGACAAAAAAGCTGGAAATGCCGGAAAAGCCGGAAATGCCAAAAATGCCGGAAAAATCGAAACTGCCGGAAAAGCTAGAAAAGCTGGAAATGCTAGAACTACCAGAACTACTGGAAAAGCTGGAATTGTCGGAAAAGCCGGAACTGTCGGGACTGCTGGGAACAACCGAAACTGACAGAACTACCGGGAATAGCCAGAACTGCTAGAATTGCCGGGAATTGCTGAAACAACCGGAGCATCTATCTCCGAAGGAGAGCAGCATGCAAGGGACAACTAACTAACATTGGGACAATTGTATGGTACTTAGCAGCAAATACACCAAGCATGCAATGTTATAGCTAGCATGCAAGGGACAACTAGCATGCAACAACAAGCATGCTAAGGACAACAAGCATGCTAGGGACAACAAGCAAGCAAGGGACAACAAGCAAGCAAGGTGCAGCCAACACATAGGTTAGGATGGCAACATGGTGCAGCAATGGCACATAATGCAGTACAGTGATGGGTACAGTCATGATTAATGAAGCGTGATGAGATGCAGCATAGTGATGATGGGTGCAGCGCGGTGAGGTGCAACATGATGACGAAATGTAGCACAATGATAGGTGAAGGAGTCACCTTGGAGAATTAGTTGAAGCAGCGTGTCTTCAACTGATCTCATGTATCATCTTCTTAGAGATGATCTATGCTGTTATCTAGATAAGTCAAAGTGTTGACTTATGTTGTAAACGTACTATCTCTCTCTCTCTCTTTTCTGAACTATTGAAGAACATATAAGAAGAATTGATCAAGGGTTCCCCACATAGGGGTTTGTCCCTGGCTAGTGCCAAATCTTGTGTCCTCTTGTCCTGGCTTGTCTTCTGCGATTTATGTTTATGTTCTATCTGCAGTTTACTTTAATGCTAATGTGATTGCTAATGTGGAAAAGATATGGAGCTAACTGTGAAAATTGAAATAAATTGCTCTAAGCATAGAACATACCTAAAATTAACATGGGATCAGCGCTGAGGTGAAGACAATGCCCAAGCAAGAGTGAAAGAGCAATCACCGAAGACAGTTGGGAAAGGACAAAAGGATCAATGGATTCCTCATCCCTCTTAAAATTCACCAAAGGTGAAGTCGAAGCAGAGAATATTATCAGAATGGCGCAACAGAAGTTTCTGATAGCATACTTAAAGATCACTTCAATGCGTAGTCTGGATCTAAGGTTGGAAGGAAAGGCATATGCCTTGGTTGTAATAAGTTCGACCATTATGCGAAGGAGTGTCTAAGGTAGGGACACATCACTTGATGATGATAACAATCATTCCAGGGACATCTTCAATGATCAGAGGAATGATAGGTAATGCAGGTCATCAAGGAAACGGCCGACTCTTCAGAGAAAGCAAGGAACCCCAGGTATGAAGAATCAAATGTTGTTTTTGATAAGATAAAGAAGCGTTATCTTGTATTGGCCCTCTCCTTCAGATTCTTTGGGAATCTGGCTTATTGATTGTAGTGCTTCAAGGCACTTCATCGGATAGAAGGGTGCACTCTCTAATTTGGTAGAGATGGAAACAACCGTGGGATTATACTTGGAGTTGATGCCACCTATCTTGGAAAGGGTGTAGGGAATTTTACCACTCAATTGAATGAGAGTAACTCTATTCATTTACAAGAATCTCTTTTATGTACCTAATCACAAGAACAACTTGGTGTCCATCTCGGAAATGGAGGTCAAAGGTTTCAGGGTGGCATTCATCGATGGAAAGGTACGTGTTAAAAAATAGAATTTTCAAAGATGATTTTTCTCATGGGTTCAGGGTTGGCAATTTGTATCAAGTTGAAGGATGGTCCATTGGGGATCATGTCAATTGACATATCGCATCTATAACACCGGAGGTCTACCTATGGGGCCCTACTTGATGTGAATCAGATGGTGATAGGGATGCCTGAATTTAAGAAGAGCATAAAGGTACATGTCTGAGATGTACCGAAGAAAAATCTTATAAGGGGACCATTCCCCTCATGCAGTAGGTCCACAGGTTTGGAACAACCCGAGGAGTTTGAGATTCATGATCGAGAATCTCATGTATATAGGTGGAAGAAAACCCTCTATGGCTTGAAGCAAAAGACCCCGGGCGTAGTATGAGAGGATTGATAGTTGTCTGATGAAGCTGAGATTCACTAGGAGTGAAACTGATCCAAACCATTACCCAAAGGTTGTGGATGATAGACCTCTCATACCGACACCTTATGAGGATGACCTATTTCTGACAGCAGACCCTCTCATTTGCAGAAGTAAGAGGGAGTTGGATTCTGGATGTGGAATGATAAACTGCAAGCCTATGACTACCTCGAGGATCTTAACTTTCAGAAGTTATATGGTAGTGATGTCTGACCAGATTTGGGAAATGCCTTTGAGTTTCATAAACTCATCCACGTTAATGTTCTTGGTGAACTTTTGTCTGGACATATGTTTTGCAGTAAGCATGGCAAGCTCATATTTGGTTGAGCCCACTGGATTGATGCCAAGAATCTTCTGAGATATCTTCGGGGCACAATCTCTCATGGATTGAGATACACTGCGGGAAATATGAAACTGCATGAATATTCGAATGCTGATTGGGCAGGCAGTGTGGAGGATCACTAGAGCACTTCTCAGTGTTGGTTCTCTTTGGATTCTGCTTCGATATCATGGATGAGTAGGAAGTAGAAGTCGGTTGCTATAAGCACCGCTGAGACCGAATACATAGCTACGGGTATGATCTCGTGTGAAGCTGCATGGTTGCAAAAGCTCTTATGTGAGCTGTTTGTACACGTGATGAATACCACTGTGATTCTCTGTGACAACCAGAGGGGGGATTCGATTATTGAGGAATCCCGTATTCGATGATTGCTCCAGCAGATAGACATTAGATACTGCCTTATCTGTGATATGGTAAGTCGATAAGCGAGGAGGTTCCATTGCATTGAGACTGATGTACAGGTCGCAGACATTTTGTCAAAGCCCCGGGGAAAGGTCAAATCCGTGACTTTCTCGAATGACTTGGAGTCGTTGAGAGACCTTCTTATAAGGGTCCTGCATGTTGCATGCATTGAGCTTTGGGAGCTTTGGGGGGCTTGGGGTACTTACTGGAGCAACATACGATCACAGGGCGACTCACCCTCCCCTGGTGGTGTGCTATGAACAAGATGATTAGTTCTTCTGTGGTCGGGATGATTAGTTTTCCTGTGGCAACTGTGGAACAGGATGATTAGTTCTCTTGTGGGTCAGGTTGATTTGTTCTCCGTGACGACTATGGAACAGGATGATTAGTTCTCTTGTGGGCCAGGATGATTTGTTTTTCGTGGTGACTGTGGAACAGGATGATTAGTTATCCTATGGGCCAAGATGATTAGTTCTCCATGGCATCCACTGACAGGATGATTCGTTCTCCTGCGGACAAGATGATTAGTTCTCCTGTCGAGGTATCCTATCCATGCAGTTTGGGACTCATGGGAAGTACCTCTCATCTGATTAATGAGGAGGGAAATGAGGATAGGGACCATAGTAGTACTATCGATGGACGCATCGTTGTATCTACCATACTCCCTATGCTAGGATGACCTCCATTGATCTGAGATCAATAAAACTGATTTGGGATCAGTATGAGTGGTTTGAGACACTCTCTTGTGACATTGATCTGGGATCAGTATGAGTGGTTTGAGACACTCTCTTGTGACATTGATCTGGGATCAATGAAACTGATCTGGGATCAGTATGAGTGTTTTGAGACACTCTCTTGTGATATTGATTTGGGATCAATAAAACTGACTTCGGGTGAGTAGAGAATGGTATGAGACATTCTCGATCAATTCTTCTTCTTCATGGTTTAGCAGAGCAAAGCAAAGTAGAGCAAAGCAGAGCTCAACAGATCAAAGCAGAGCAGAGCAGAGCTCAGCAGATCAAAGCAGAGCAGAGCACAGCTTAGCAGAGCAGAGCTCAGCTTAGCAGATCAGAGTAGAGCAGAGCAGTGCAAGGCACTGATGACAGAGATAGTACAATCAGACATATGGATCAACGGATGGAGTTCTCCCTAGTTGAGAGGGAGTGTTAAAATTGGCAACTAGAGCCAAACTCCATGTGGGTCATCTTATTTATGGAAGCTGATATTTTTCTTGGATCCTTCTCATCGAGAGGTGTAGGATTGATCTAAAGATCATTCGATATCGATAAGTATTCATGGAGTTATGAATGTATTTGCGTTATAAGACAATTCGTCAAGGTCGGCCAGCAACCAAATAAACCCCACATTTGCTTAATGTTTTAGTATAAATAGAAGTGGCCTTCAAGTCATTTCAACACACTTGGGATCTCTTCCTCTCTCTACTTGTCTTTGGGTTTTAGTAGGAGGAGAGTTCCTAAGGAATAACGTTGCCTTGATTCGGAGGGCAGAAAGCTGAAATTGTCGGAACTGCCGGAAAAGCCGGAACTGCCGGAAAAGCTGGAAATGCCGAAAAGGTCGGGAAAGCCGGAACTGCCGGAAAAGCTGGAAAAGCTGGAACTACCGGAAAAGCCGGAATTGCCGGAAAAGTTTGAAATGCCAGAAATGCTAGAAAAACCGAAACTGCCGGAAAAGCTGGAAATGCCGGAACTACCGGAACTGCTGGAAAAGCCGGAACTGCTGGGAACTGCCGGAACTGCCGGGAACAGCTGGAACTGCCGGGAACTGCTGAAACAGCCGGAGCATCTATCTTCGAAGGAGAGCAGCATGCAAGGGACAACTAACTAACATTGGGACAATTGTATGGTACTTAGCAACAAATACATCAAGCATGCAATGTTACAGCTAGCATGCAAGGGACAACTAGCATGCAACAACAAGCATGCTAAGGACAACAAGCAAGCAAGGGACAACAAGCAAGCAAGGTGCAACCAACACATAGGTCAGGATGACAACATGGTGCAGCAATGGCACATAATGCAATACAGTGATGGGTACAGTCATGATTAATGAAGCGTGATGAGATGCAGCATAGTGATGATGGGTGCAGCATGGTGCAGCGCGGTGAGGTGCAGCATGATGACGAAATGTAGCACAACGATAGGTGAAGGAGTCACCTTGGAGAATTAGTTGAAGCAACATATCTTCAATTGATCTCATGTATCATCTTCTTAGAGATGATCTATGCTCTTATCTAGATAAGTCAAAGTGTTGACTTCTGTTGTAAACGTACTATCTCTCTCTCTCTCTCTGTTGAACTATTGAAGAACATATAAGAAGAATTGATCAAGGGTTTCCCCACATTGGGGTTTGTCCCTGGTTAGTGCCAAATCTCGTGTCCTCTTGTCTTGGCTTGTCTTCTGCGATTTATGTTTATGTTCTATCTGCAGTTTACTTTAATGCTGATGTGATTGCTAATATGGAAAAGATATGGAGCTAACTGTGAAAATTGAAATAAATTGCTCTAAGCATAGAACATACCTAAAATTAACATGGGATCAGAGCTGAGGTGAAAACAATGCCCAAGCAAAAGTGAAAGAGCAATCACCGAAGACAGTTGGGAAAGGACAAAAGGATCAATGGATTCCTCATCCCTCTTGAAATTCACCAAGGGTGAAGTCGAAGCAGAGAATATTATCAGAATGGCGCAGCAAAAGTTTTTGATGGCCTACCTAAAGATCACTTCAATGCGAAGTCCGGATCTAAGGGTGGAAGGAAAGGCAGATGCCTTGGTTGTAATAAGTTCGACCATTATGCGAAGGAGTGTCTAAGGTAGGGACACATCACTTGATGATGATAACAATCATTCCAGGGACATCTTCAATGATCAGAGGAATGACAGGTAATGCAGGTCATCAAGGAAACGACCGACTCTTCAGAGAAAGCAAGGAACCCAGGTATGAAGAATCAAATGTTGTCTTTGATAAGATAAAGAAGCGTTATCTTGTATTGGCCCTCTCCTTCAGATTCTTTGGGAATCTGGCTTATTGATTGTAGTGCTTCAAGGCACTTCATCGGATAGAAGGGTGCACTCTCTAATTTGGTAGAGATGGAAACAACTGTGGGATTGTACTTGGAGTCGATGCCACCTATCTTGGAAAGGGTGTAGGGAAATGGAAATGGAGGTCAAAGGTTTCAGGGTGGCATTCATCGATGGAAAGGTACGTGTTAAAAAATAGAATTTTCAAAGATGCTTTTTCTCATGGGTTCAGGGTTGGCAATTTGTATCAAGTTGTAGGATGGTCCATTAGGGATCATGTCAATTGACATATCGCATCTATAACACCGGAGGTCTACCTATGGGGCCCTACCCGATGTGAGTCAGATGGTGATAGGGATGCCTGAATTCAAGAAGAGCATGAAGGTACATGTCTGAGATGTATCGAAGGAAAATCTTATAAGGGGACCATTCCCCTCATGCAGTAGGTCCACAGGTTTGGAACAACCCGAGGAGTTTGAGATTCATGATTGGGAATCTCATGTATATAGGTGGAAGAAAACCCTCTATGGCTTGAAGCAAAACACCCCGGGCGTAGTATGAGAGGATTGATAGCTGTCTGATGAAGTTGAGATTCACTAGGAGTGAAATCGATCCAAACCATTACCCGAAGGTTGTGGATGATAGACCTCTCATACCGGCACCTTATGAGGATGACCTATTTTTGACAGGTGCAGACCCTCTCATTTGCAGAAGTAAGAGGGAGTTGGATTCCGGATGTGGAATGATAAACTGCAAGCTTGTGACTACCTCGAGGATCTTAACTTTCAGAAGTTATATGGTAGTGATGTCGGACCAGATTTGGGAAATGCCTTTGAGTTTCATAAACTCATTCACGTTAATGTTCTTGGTGAACTTCTGTCTGGACATATGTTTTGCAGTTAGCATGGTTGGCTCATATTTGGTTGAGCCTCACTGGATTGGTGCCAAGAATCTTCTGAGATATCTTCGGGGCACAATCTCTTATGGATTGAGATACACTGCGGGAAATATGAAACTGCATGATTATTCGAATGCTGATTGGGCAGGCAGTGTGGAGGATCACTAAAGCACTTATCAGTGCTGGTTCTCTTTGGATTCTGCTTCGATATCATGGATGAGTAGGAAGCAGAAGTCGGTTGCTATAAGCACCGCTGAGACCAAATACATAGCTACGAGTATGATCTCGTGTGAAGCTGCATGGTTGCAAAAGCTCTTAAGTGAGGTGTTTGTACACATGATGAATACCACTCTGATTCTCTGTGACAACCAGAGGAGGGATTCGATTGTTGAGGAATCCTGTATTCGATGATTGCTCCAGTAGTAGACATTAGATACTGCCTTATTTGCGATATGGAAAGTCGATAAGCGAGGAGGCTCCATCGCATTGAGACTGATGTACAGGTTGCAGAGATTTTGTCAGAGCCCCGGGGAAAGGTCAAATCTGTGACTTTCACAAACGACTTGGAGTCGTTGAGAGACCTTCTTATAAGGGTCCTGCATGTTGCATGCATTGAGCTTTGGGAGCTCTGGGGGGCTTAGGGTACTTACTGGAGCAGCATACGACCACATGATGACTCACCCTCCTCTGGTGGTGCGCTATGAACAGGATGATTAGTTCTTTTGGGGGCCGGGATGATTAGTTCTCCCGTGGCAACTGTGGAACAGGATGATTAGTTCTCTTGTGGGTCAGGATGATTTGTTCTCCGTGACGACTATGGAACAGGACGATTAGTTCTCCTGTGGGCTAGGATGATTTGTTCTTCGTGGCGACCGTGGAGCAGGATGATTATTTCTCCTGTGGGCCAAGATGATTAGTTCTCCATGGCATCCACTAACAGGATGATTTGTTCTCCTGTGGAGAAGATGATTAGTTCTCCTGTCGAGGCATCCTATCCATGCAGTCTGGGACTCATGGGAAGTACCTCTCATCTGATTAATGAGTAGGGAAATGAGGATAAGGACCATAGTAGTACTATCGATGGACGCATCGCTGTATCTATCGTATTCCCTATGCTAGGATGACCTCCATTGATTTGAGATCAATGAAACTGATTTGGGATCAGTATGAGTGGTTTGAGACACTCTCTTGTGACATTGATCTGGGATCAGCATGAGTGGTTTGAGACACTCTCTTGTGACATTGATCTGGGATCAATAAAACTGATCTGGGATCAGTATGAGTGGTTTGAGACACTCTCTTGTGACAATGATTTGGGATCAATGAAACTGATCTGGGATCACTATGAGTGTTTTGAGACACTCTCTTGTGATATTGATCTGGGATCCAATAAAATTGACTTCGGGTCAATAAGAGTGATGTGATACACTCTCTTCAAATGAAATTGACTTCGGGTCAGTAGAGAATGGTATGAGACATTCTCGATCAATTCTTCTTCTTCATGGTTTAGCAGAGCAAAGCAGAGCTCAACAGAACAAAGCAGAGCAGAGAAGCAGAGCTCAGTTGAGCATAATTCAGCAAATCAAAGCAGAGCAGTGCAAGGCACTGATGGCAGAGATAGTATAGTCGGACATATGGATCAACGGATGGAGTTTCCCTAGTTGAGAGGGAGTGCTAAAATTGGAAACTAGAGCCAAACTCCATGTGAGTCATCTTATTTATGGCAGCTGATATTTTTCTTGGATCCCTCTCATCAAGAGGTGTAGGATTGATCTAAAGATCATCCGATTCCGATAAGTATTCATGGAGTTATGAATTTATTTGCGTTATAAGACAATTCGTCAAGGTCGGCCAACAACCAAATAAACCTCTTCCTCTCTCTACCTGTCTTTGGGTTTTAGTAGGAGGAGAGATTCTAAGGAATAACGTTGCCCTGATCCAGAGGGTAGAAAGTCGGAATTGCCGAAAAAGCCAGAACTGCCGAAAAGGCAGAAAAGTCGGAACTGTCGGAAAAGCTGGAAAAGCCGGAAATGCCGAAAAGGCCCGAAAAGCCGGAAAAGCCGGAAAAGCCAAAACTGTCTGAAAAGTCGGAATTGCCGGAAAAGCTGGAAAGGCCGGAACTGCTGGAAAAGTCGGACCTGCCGGAAAAGTCGGAACTTCCAGAAAATCCGGAAAAGCCGGAAAAGCCGGAAATGCTGGAAAAGCTAGAATTGCCAGAAATGCTGGAAAAGCTAGAATTGCCAGAAATGCTGGAAATGCCGAAAAATATGGAACTGTCGGAAAAGCCAGAACCATCGGGACTTTCGGGAACAGTCGGAACTGCCGGGAACAGTCGGAACTGCCAGAGCCAGGAACTGCTGAAATAGCCAGAGCATCCGTCTCCGAAGGAGAGCAGCATGCAAGGGACAGTTAACTAACATTGGGACAGTTGTATGGTACTTAGCAGCAAATACACCAAGCATGCAATGTTACAGCTAGCATGCAAGGGACAACTAGCATGCAACAACAAGCATGCTAAAGACAACAAGCATGCTAGGGACAATAAGCAAGCAAGGTGCAACCAACACAGGTCAGGATGGCAACATGGTGCAGCGATGGCACATAATGCAGTACAATGATGGGTACAGTCATGATTAATGAAACGTGATGAGATGCAGCGTAGTGATGATGGGTGCAGCATGGTGCAACGCGGTGAGGTGTAGCATGATGACGAAATGCAACACAACAATAGGTGAATGAGTCACCTTGGAGAATTAGTTGAAGCAGCATGTCTTCAACTGATCTCTCTCTCTCTCTACTGAACTATTGAAGAACATATAAGAAGAATTGATCAAGGGTTTCCCCACATTGGGCGTTGTCCGTAGCTAGCGCCACATCTTGTGTCCTCTTGTCTTGGCTTGTTTTTTGCGATTTATGTTTATGTTCTATCTGCAGTTTACTTTAATGCTGATGTGATTGCTAATCTGGAAAAGATATGGAGCTAATTGTGAAAATTGAAATAAATTGCTCTAAGCATAGAACATACCTAAAATTAACAAATGAGGACATGACTGCCTCATGAACGAAAGTGATGGATGGTCTGTGCCCTATGAAGTCCCAAAAGATGAAGAATCCATGACGAAGAATAAATTCATGACATCAAAGGAAGGAGCTCTTCAAGTAGCTGGTTGTTCCATGATCTCCACATGAGGAGCTGCTGTAGGTCCCTAGTTAAGAGGGAGCTTGAAAAGAAGTTTCTTACTTGGAAGAAACTTGAAAATTCCTAAGCCAAGAGGGAGCTTAGGTACATTCCTTTTGTAGGAATGAGTACATTCCTTTATTGGAATATGTCCTCCCTATCTGAGAGGGAGAGATAGACACATCATTCTGGTCTTCACCTGGGAAGATAAAATGGAGGATTGGGTAATTATTTGGCATCTGATACTCTTTGAGGATGAGATAGGGCATCCAATAGAAGAATATTCGTGGAGGACCAATATTCTTTGAGGACTGGGGAGTCCAAGATAAGAATAGTCCTCATGGAACACACCTTGAGTACTTGGGTAGGGGATGTTCCAAGAGAGACAATGATGAGAGTGTCTATAAATCATTGGTCTCGCTAGCATTGAGCTCAGATTTTGTGGAGAGATGGAGCTGTTAGTCAAGGCCTTGCTATGTGACAATGCTGGTTGATATGATGCTAAACAAATGGGTTACCAATCCGATTCTTCTTATGATAAATTCTTCAGATTGAGAATGACCAAGTACCATTATGAATACCTCCCTAATTAAGATGGAGTGTTGTAAAATGTAACTAGGTTCGGTCTTCATAATGACATGTAATTGTGACTTTTGTAAATGATGTAATGAAGAAAATAAGATTATTATTGTAAGCCTTGCTTCATGGGTTTCATGAGTAAGTGATTTTATTTTAGATGGATCCCATTGAGAGCCTTAGGATTTGCCATTTAAGTCAAAGAGCCAATGCCATGTATGAAGAGCCCTTATTGGGCATGTGTCAAATGTATTTGAGTCATTAGCATTGTCAAATAGCCCTTCAACGACAAGCACTAATACTCCTCTTCAAGTCGGCCTTAAATAAGAGAAAATAACTCATGTCGGCTAACGCAAGGAGACACATCCATTCGATGCTCAAGTCGGCGCGGATTTATGAGATTTCGCAGAGAAGCTCGGATTTATGAGATTCTTGGAGACAACAATAAGTTCGTATACACCACAGAAAGGAGGTAAGTTCAGACAAAGGTTGAAGAGACATCTATGGGAAAGTGAGGATTTGTCTAGGGACAACAAGGACATATCTCTCTGAAGTTCTCGGATGGGCTAAATAGAAGTTCAGATCTCCAGTACTGAAATGAATTCGGATAATGAAGGCAACAAGGATATTTTTTAAGGGTAATCACAAATTCGGATCACAAAAAGAAGGTACCGAAAGGGCAACGAAGGTCTCTCATGTTAAAGGGAATGTAAGGACTTTTCAAGGGACAACAAGGAGTCAAGGAGCTCGGATATAATCACAGTCAAGGAGTTCGATAGCATGAAGTTCGGACTTCTGGAAGCCACATATCAATGTTGTAATGAAGCCACAGAAATTTGGTATGGTGTTATGGTAGTGATGAGTTTCCATGTCACTAAAGTTCGATAGGAGATGATCTCAGTTCATGGTTAAGCAAAGAAAGCCGAATTGAAAGAGGAGTCAAGTAGAAGGCTGACTATCAAGAGAGCTAGTGTCTTGGTCTTGGTATTTGTCAATTGGAATCTCTATAAGAAGATTTTGTTCGGGTTTTCCTTTCAAAGAGTGAGAGGTTTTGGCCTCGGCTCATAGCCTACATGCTGTGTCTCTTGTATATTTATGTTCATGCATTGGTTATTGTTTGATGAAGAAGAACACTAATAATCTAACAAGAAGAATATCCTAATCTAAAGAAGAAAATGCATTCACAAACAGTCACTAATCAAAATGAAATCACCTAATGCTAATGCCTTGGAATTCTCAACAAGGACCCCGTATAGGGAGACCAAGCCCCAAATGGCAATCCACCTGCAATCCTGTATAAGATCCAATGTGTCCCCTTGCTTTCCAATACAACAAATCATTAGAATAGTCAAGTAAAAGAGCTTACAAGTCATGGGGGATGGAGAGCATGATGTGTGAGATGTAGCAGTGAATACCCCCTTAAGGTGGGGCGGTTCATTGCCCACTAGGGGTTGGGACAATCATGGGTTCCTCACGGATAGAGGGGGCTCGTCTAGGGCCTATAATAATCAGGGTGATGGCCATGGGTAAGGGCTAGAGCTCATGTTTGGCTTTTGCCCACGTGCTAAATTTGTATGTCTTGACCATCTTTTGCATTTTGTGGTACATTTCCTGTTGAGAGTGGCCAAATTATGCTTTTTCTTTTCTTTTTAGCTACATCAATCTCTGGGGCATTGTTCCAAGCCTGACCCAAAATGTGGACAAGGGAAAGGGGAGGCTAACCCTATGTGGAACTAGTGGACACATGTGGACCCGGATGAGAAAATAGATGAATGGGAGTAAAATGAGTAGAAGGGGAGTGTTGTAGGTGGCATGGGAAGCGGGACCACGCAACCAAATCCGGGATTTCTCATGCAGTGCCAACCCAAAAACCCAAAGAGGTCAGTAAAGGAGATCCCACGGGACTAGGATACAAGGGTAACCACGAAATTGGGAAATGGAGACAAGAATGCAAGCCTAACCCACTCTTTCCGCAGAATCCCCCCACCAATCTATGCCCAAAAGTGCCCATGACAAGGAAGGAAAATTAGTCAACTATAACAATGAAAAGCCATACCTTTGGGGTTGGAAGGCCCACCTAAAAACATATAGTCATGACAAGTGGTTGAGGGACCACATGGCTGGCTCAGGTGGCGGAGAAAATGGCACATTGAGCTATCTGGTCGCTGCAAGGGGCTGCTGGCTGCCAACTGAGGACCATCTAGGAGAAAAATTTCTCCTATATACATTGCCCACAGGTTGTAGGTAACAATATCCTTGCTATATATATGGGAAACTTTGCATATATGTGTATAATAGTTTAGATGCTATGTAATTAATGGTAAATGTTAAATTCTTAAAGTAAAAGGATGAAAATGATTTCATCCTTCTACTTAAATTTTAACATTATCATTAATTGTTTCGGAATGTTTGAGTGGTTCGAACTTCCAACTTCATTGGATTTCACATGGAGAAAGTAGATATTTAGATCCCATTCAAAATCTAACAGACTCGGGGGATTGCAATGTTTCCATTGGATTCTCTCGTGTATGAGGTTATGGAAATAACTTTCAATCAAGAGCACCAAGCCCTCTATCTACCTTGATGTTAGTGGCATTGATTGTTGAACAACTCTATCACAACCCTAGTAAAAATGTATCAATCACTCAAACAAAATCTCAATTTGACACGTCAAGCTTTTTCTATCTTATTTTAATGCTTAGAGGGTGATATTGATGATGAGGATCCCAATATAGCCAGTGATTTTGATGATATGTAGGTATTTGTTGTAGCATGATGTTTTTTTGACACTCGAGTGTATCTAGAGGTTTGTTGTTGATGTATCTTTTTTTCAGAGATAGATTGCACTCGGTGCTATTTTTGTTATATGTACCTTTGCTATATATATGAAATACTTTGCATATTTGTGTATAATGGTTTGGACTCATATGGATGCACCTGAGTATATATGTTTTCTTTTTCTGGGGTCAAAATTTGAATATTTATGTATTTTTTGGTCAACCTGTCTTTTGGTCTGGTTATTTTCCCTTTTTTTTCCAGTTTTAGTACAGTTCCCGGTTTTTGGAACCAGTTCGGTTTTGATAACATTGCTTGTAACAGACCTTTTCAGATCATCATATCTTATATAAGCTTTTAACACAAATCTTTATGTGCAATGTCAATGTATGTGGCTCCAAATCAACCATGGCATAACGGTTTAGGGACAAAGAATACCAAAATTGTCGGTGAGAAACATGTATTTTTGGAACAAGCTACTTACAATTTGAGCGTGCTATTATTTTTCTTCAGATTCTAGTGCCGATTGCTAATGGCTCAGAGGAGATGGAAGCTGTAATAATCATTGATGTTTTGAGGAGAGCTAATGCAGATGTAGTTGTTGCTTCAGTAGAAGAGACATTAGAAATAGTTGCCTCCAGAAAGGTGAAAATTGTTGCAGATAAGCTTATTGAAGATGCTTCATCATCAGCATATGACTTGATTGTACTGCCGGTGAGTTCTGAACTAAGGCCATTTTCTTTGATTATGTCTGCCTTCATCTTTTGACTTTTGTTGCATGTGCAGTTTTTTCTATGTATGGATGTGTCACGTGCCAGTTGATCGACTGTTATTTTATTATTTCAAAATTGTTATTGTTAGTTCCCAAATCAGGATATCTGACATGTTGCAGAGGTCCCGTATTCTTTTTAATTGGACATGGTTGTGCAACGTAGACGATATATGCAAAAATTTTTCAGCAGGCCAATAAAATATATACACATCGCTGCTTGTATAATTTCAACTTTCACAAATCATATGTTATTTATGATCTAAAAAATTGTCATCTTTTTGCTATAATCTAAAAGCTTAAATTTTTCTTCGTAGAATACCTTCATTGAACAAATGCGATATTCTATAATGATGGGGATTGTTTTTTTATGGGTAAATAAGTGGGCGATTTGGATATTAGAGGCTAAAAATTATACAAATAGTCAGCTGACAAGATTCGTACAGAGTGACATTGTCCTGGAGTTTCGGATTTGACTTGTTCAGCTTTAGTCTTAGAATTCGTTCACAACAGAACTGTCACAGTCTTAACCTGAACAACATACCTTCTTAACAGTATTGCTAACAGACTAAATATGTTTAAGCCAAAAACAGCATTCCTACCATTCTGGCCGTGGCCTCTAGACCCAAAAATTAAAACTAGCCTTAGACATAAACATAATGATAAAACATATCTGTAGATTTTGGTGGACCTCGAAGTCTTGGCAGCCTAGTCCTCCATATCATCCTGAGAAATTGGGTGGTAAGGTTCTGTGCTCTTCTTTTGTCACTTACTTCGAACCTTGAATGGCTTGGAAGAGGAAATGGTACTTTTCACCGAGCTACCTTAGTTCAGCACAGACGTCATGCTGAACATTGTTCTTGAACTCCTCTCTGTCATCCATGAGCCTGGCCACAATTTCTTTGAAATTCCAGTATATGTTGAGGGTGAGGGAGAGCTGAGTGTTGTGGCTTCTTGCAAAGCCTGTGTCTGGCACAATGTCAACTAGATCTGCATCTATCTTGGAGTTGCTGGTGTTCTACCTCTTCGATTGAGCCCCTTCCTGCATTTGCTGCAGGTGCTGGACTATTTCAGGCTTGCTCTCTCTGCAAACCATGGGTTATCTTCTGTGCTTCTGTCAGCTTCCTGCCTTTCTTGGGTTGGCCCTGGAAGGACTTCTGCTGCTGCTTGTGGTGATGTGGACAAACCTCTCTGTGGAGGCTGCTCCTCGGCATTCTTCTCTGCTGCTCTGTTCCCTGGATCTTGGGGTGCTTTGCAAACCGGAACTGGTCCTTTGAGATCCATTTCCCTTGAAGTTTCGTCCTTGATTTCTGTTTTCCCTCTCCCTTTTCTGCATCACAGTGTGATGGCTATTGCTAAGGCCATCTTATAGCAGATGCGAACTATCATTTGATGTCCTCATGCCGATGAGTGGGTAAGTTTGTTGCCATCTCCTCTGTCCTGCCTTCCTCATCAATACTGGGTACGTGAACATCAACCAGTTGACTGATGATTGCAGAAACGATGTCTTCTGTAGCCCAAACATTTAGTGCCTCTTGTATGCCATCTCCCTTCCTCATCAATACTGGGTGCGTGAACATCAACCAGTTGACTGATGATTGCAGAAACGATGTCTTCTGTAGCCCAAACATTTAGTGCCTCTTGTATGCCATCTCCCTCTGCCAGATGCTGGGCATCATGAGCAGGGGGTGGATGTACCTGGGGCCTTGTGTACGTTCCTAACACCCCACTCAGAGGGATGGAGATTGAATTGTTCTTATCAAAATGAATTTGGTTATTTTTTCACAGAGAAGAATGATATAGTTGTCCATGATTTAGCTGTTCACAATTCTTTGGATCTTGTAAAAGTGATTAGCCTTGTGTGAATGCTATCTCCTACCTTGGAACAAGAATCAAACAAAGGCATTTTCCATATGCGATAAATGAGTTTGTAATATCCATTGACTTGTATTTATTACCGCATAGGCTAATAGCGCTAATGCTACTCTACTGAATTTTTCTATGATTCATAGGGTGGAATGCCAGGAGCTGAAAGGTTGAGCAAGACAGAGTCTCTGATAAAGTTACTTAAGGAACAGGCAGACTCAAAGAAGGTATACGGAGCAATATGTGCATCCCCAGCTGTAGTGCTAGAGACGCATGGCTTGCTGAAGGTATGTATCTATGATATCTCACTTCACAATAACACAGAAGTAAGATTAATTCATCATATGCTTGCAAGTCTACTTGGTTGTCTTTGTTACATTGTTTGTGTGTATTTTTGAACAGGAAAAGAAGGCTACTGCACATCCATCCTTCTCTGAAAAAATTGCCGATCAAAATGCAGTGGGAACACGAGTTGTAATTGATGGAAACTTGATTACAAGCAGAGGTCCGGGAACAGCCATGGAGTTTGCATTAGCTATTGTGGAAAAAATATTTGGACAGGAAAAAGCTACTGTCATTGCTGAAGCAATGGTCTTCCCCTATCCTTAAGGTTGTTAGAGTATACTTAAAATCATAGTGCTTGGAGCATAATGTTCACCTGTTGTTCTAAAAGCGATGATCAAAAGATGTATGTAACTACAATTTTCTACCTCTACTTACCCTTGGGAGTGAGAATCTTGTCAAATGGTTGTAAAGGTCCAGCGCTACACAACGAAGTTGGAATATACTATGTCAATCGCTTTATATTTGTGTTCGAATTCACTGACAACGGAATTCTGAAAAAAAGCTAGTATAAAATGGTAAAATTAGCTCATTAAGTTCAAGAAACATACATAATTCAAAATTTTCAAGAAACATGCATGATAAATTCCATGTTATTTGCATTCAATGAGGATCATATCACGAATATAATATATATATATATATATATATAGTGTTTTTCGTGCTGAAAAATTCGAATTTCATCGAATTTACTTGGTGAATAAACTCAAACTTGCTTCGGATCAAATAAATATACTTAACATAATTGAATTTGTTCGTTGGGTCATGCTAGTTACCATTGTTAGATATAACATGTTGGTTTGTTGTTCAGGACCTAATCTGCTTCATATGCTACGATTTTCCCGATATCATTATTCTGTACGAAACGGAAAGCCTAAGGGATTGCTCCTGTTGTCTTGTGACATGGCAAGACGCGATTTTCCACATTACAGTCGGGTGTGACATTTGCTACGAAACAGAACATGGTATCTTACCTCTGAAGAAGTGTTAGATGCTCAGTATTAGTAAAGAAAGGAGCATATTTGAAATTTCCATTCCATGGGGAATATATTCTGCTTATTGATAACATTCGGGTTATCTCAAGGTAAAATTTTCGCTGCGTGATGTAACATTTTGATAAACGAGAGTTTATACACACGCTAAGAAGGGGTCTAGATTTGGGCGAGTCTCAATAATGGAAGAATGAACTGCCCGACTATAAGGAAGAATGATTTGCCCAACTATATATCATGAGAAAGTTATTATTATCCCTCAGAGCTGGGTTTCACTCTCGACTTTTTCCAAGAGATTCCATGAGATATGAGATTTAAACCTGAGATGCTGTAACAATGAAACCTCACACAAATCAACTGATTTATACTTATGAATAGGGTCTTACTCCACAGCTGGGTTTCACTCTCATTTCACTCTCACTCTCAACCTTTTCCATGAGATTTAAACCTGAGACGCGGTAGCAATGAAACCTCACACAAATCAACTAATTTAGACTTAAGAAAGAAATAAAGAAAGAAATTATTTTTAATGTCCACGAGGCTAAAGATAGCCTATGGGACAGATTGCTTCTTCATCTGCTTGCTTGATGTATTCGGCCCTTTTTCTGTGAAGCTTCAAAATAAATGTTCCCAGCTTCTCGACAAACCCCTCGCTAAATAGATTATCCGAAGAGCTAGCCGCCAGCGTATCTGCATAACTTTTCCTGTTATCTTTGAAGGCCTCACATTCTAAAATGAAATGTTTTTCTATTTCGACTTTTCCGGAAGAACAAAAAATGCATACTCTTTCCTCCCACACCTCCTTTGGCTTTTTCCAGCGCCCTGTTTCACAACAGAGTTGATGAGAATTAGTCCTTGACTGAGCAATAAGAATTTTGGCTCTCCAAGAGATATTGGCCGCTATGTATACTTTTGGTTGATGACTATGAGTGGGATTAAACACTTCAGTATAGTAATTTTTCTTTCTTCCTAGCTCCTTATCCCAAGTACGCTTGTGGAACTTTTCCATAAAAAAAGCTTTTATCTCTTTGCTGTTTATGCTGTTTATGGGACAATACCCCATTTACTAAACCATTTGTTGTTTTGTTGCATCCAAGTTTTTTTTGCTCTTGCACAATCTATCATTAAAGACAACCTTAGGCCATCTACCCCATTTGCTCAATTTTTTTTAAATACCTTATGATTCACACCATAGCAATTGCTTCAATAGGAGCAATCCTTGTTTCACTTAACAAGTTATCATAAGGAACTGCATTTTTAATCTTAAATTTGCTTGTAATCAAACACTTCTGAATTTTCTCAATTTGTCTCCACTGCATGTCGGATGTATTGTTGGCCCATAGTTTACAACCATAGAGAATCATCGGAATCACTAGAAGTCCAAAAAGAGTTGGAGTGGTTTTCTAGTCCCATAACTCTGCCTCACTACACCTATTTTGAAAAGCATAAAATGCTTTCCAACTCCCCAAAGTTCTTTTATTTCTACAACCATTCCAACTTAGATTTTTGTTTAAGTCAATTCCAAGGTATTTGTAATCCGCATCTTCTTCCAGAATGTTGCCTTCAAAGTAGGACTTACGCTGGTTATGTTTTCTTTTCTTAGAGAAGACCACTATTTTCGTTTTGCTGATATTGACTTGCATTCCCACTTCTACAAAAATGCTCAAGGGATAGTAAGTGCTCTTGCAAACCAAGAGCCGATTTAGCAATCAAAATAAGGTCATCTACATACAAAAGAAGCCTTATAACAAACTTGCCCAAATAGATACCATCACCCCCTTGCGAATTTAACCACTCCTCAAGCTTGTTGATATATAAACCAAAAAGGGTAGGAGACAGTGGGCAACCTTGCTTGACCTCGATATCACTTTTAAAACTTTCAGAAATGCCTGTTGAAGTTCTAATTTTGACTTTCACCTCTTCATACAACCTATGCACAACTGCTCTCAAATGTTTAGGAACCCCAAGTTCCTCCATTCTGTGCTAAAGCTTATCCCTAGGAACTGAGTCAAACGCTTTTATGAAATCAACAAAGCAACAAAAGACTTCTTCCTTTTTCTCCCAAACTTTTTCAATGATGTGCCTTAAAGTTACACAATGATCAACTGTGGAATGTTTAGGTCTAAACCCTGCTTGCCTTTTAGCACGCTTATCTCTTTCTTCTGCCCACTTGCTAATTTTGTTTTCTAGCATGCTTCCAAATAACTTTGCAAATAAAGGGTTTATCATGATGGTCCTATAATTGGAGGGATTATTGACGTCACCACTCTTGAAAAGAGGTATTGCCAGCCTAGTTGTCCAATCCGTGGGGAGCCCTTGTTGTATGATGTTGTTGAAAATTTTTGTAATGTAAGGTGCAAGAATCTTTGAGCCCACTTAGATATTTTGCTTGGAGTTCAGCTAAGTTTTTTGCTTTTCCAACACCCAACTTCTTGATGCCCATCTCTACCTCTTGTACGGTGAAGAGTTTAGTGTCAGTGTTGACCAAGGGGGGAGGGTCAACCTTGGGAACCTGCTCATAGAGTTGTCTTGCATAGTCAAACTATTTAGAAGTTGTAATATTATTTCCAATTTGTATCTTTTTCGGTTCGAGCTCCTTCCAAAATAATTTGGGATTATTTTTCCCAAGGAAGATTAGTTCTTCCCTCCTTGCAACCATGAAATCAACCTTTTTCTTGCTTAATAATTGCTTGTAAGCTTTGAGCTTTATGTTATCCTTGTTTGACTCTTTCCACATTGTCCTTGCCTTTTTGCATTCCTCATCAAACCAAGCATTAACCGGAAAGCAATTTGTTTCAGACTTATTAGTTTTTGCTCTTTTTCACTTTGCAACTGCGCATTGAATTAAATGTGTTAATTCATGACTATGAACGCTGTGAATTGTAATTTTCTCCTTCTCGAAGAGCCTCTCTAGCATCATTTTGAAGGTATTACAAATTTTTGGCGTCAAAAGAATTCTGCTTTGTGGGAGATTACGTTGGACATGTTGAATTTTTGACTCTAATTATTTCTTTCCAATCCAAGAGAAACATAAATAAATTGGCTTGTGACCTGATTGCAAGTCCCACAGCTAATCTCCAACCAAAACTTCCTCCCTGTCCTCACACAAACCATGCGAGCAAATTACATAATCTACCGCACTTGCTCCATTGTAAGTATTGCAAGTGAAATTACCAGACTTTGCCCATCTAGTCAAGCTATTACAAATGACTAAATCAAAGGCCCCACATAGAGTAAACAACTGTTCACCAAAGAGATTGCAGCACTTGTCCTCTGAAATTCTTTCCCACTAATGATTACTTTCTTCTGTAAGCCAAATAGGGTCACAATCATCTTTACAACAAAGAACGCTAGCTTGCTCACTTGCAGTGCTAGCATTGAAATCACCCACTATAAGGACTTCACCTAGCTGTGAATATGTTGCAATATCCACTTTTAAGGTTGCAAATGGATCTTTGTGGTCAAGGCCTCTACCTTTGTAGATTTTTGAAACCAGTGGCGCACAATAGCATGCTGCAATTCTGATGTGGTTTCCATTTTCTGATATTTTAAACCAAATGAATTGCTTATTTGAGTATTCTTTTTCTAACTGAATGAGACGACCTTCTTTCTCCCTTACGAAAACCATGATACCCCCGTGCCCTTTGCCATTCCCTGCTGCCTTGTTCCACACTGCCATCTTCCAGTATCCTTCAAACCCTTCAAACCAAGGTGTTTTGCACCCTTCATGCTCATGTGTTTCTATGAGGAAAATTATGTCTCTATCTTCCACAATAGGCCCGAACTCATGTCCTCGTCTCCATGGGTAACCTCTGCAGTTCCAACAAACTAATCTTAAAGAAACTTGGGTATGACTTGATTGCTATTTATTTTGACATGCAATACTCACATTTGAGTCTTTGTCCCTGCTTTCCCATACTGACCTTGCTTTCTGATTTCCTGTTGAAGAGTTTGTTTCCCCTTTATTACCATCTTGCTGCTCTGTTTTGGAAGGAGGTCCAAATCGTGCTATCACAACTTTGCCTTTATAAATCCATGCTCTCTTGCCTTCATCTCTTGCTGCCCTAACCTTTAAAATTTCCTCCCTTCTTTCCTCTTGTTTTATAGTTAAATCTTTTCCTAGGAAAAAATGAGAACCCCTCAAGAGATGTTTCTTGCTTAGAATGATATATTTATCACACAAGCTAGGCATAATGATTTTTATGGCCCTGACTCTCTCCCCTTTAAACTTACCCACCCTTCATGCTTGGCATATTTGTCCTTGCCATAGCAACTTGTCTTTCAAGAAGTCTCTTGCAAGGTCAAGAGTACATTCATTTTTCCCATAGTCTTTCACCACTTTAATAATTATATTTGCTGCGCTATTTTGTCTTTCCTTGCCTTCACTATCTTGCATGTTGTCAACCTGAATATTTGTTTCTCCTTCCTTATTGGCAGAATTGCTAATAACTTGAGCCCAAGTTTTGGAAACTTTGGTGGAATCTCCTTTCGTTTATTCTCTTGCGTTTTCTTCATGATTGTTTATTTGGGCCATCATTTTCCCTTTATCTTGAGATGATTTCACATTCACCACCTTTGTACTTTCCACTACAGGTTTCTTTATCTTTTGCACATCCGCCTTCATGCGTTGCCATTCTGTCTTCCCTATTAGGAGAGTTTCTTGTAGCAATGCCACTTGTTCTTTTAAAACTTTATTGCTTTCTGCTAAAGCCTTGTTCTCAACTGTTATTATGTGAATTTTATGATCTCTTTCTTGCGCTTTAGCTTCTAAAACCTCCAACCTTTGTTTTGCATTTAACAGTTCTTTCACATAAAAATCAGATGACCAAGTGAGAAGTGTGGATGTGGGACTATATAAGGCAGAATCATCAATGACTTTTCCTCTGGACTTCTTGTTGCCACGTGCTTGTAGAGGAGACTTGTTTGAGTGTTTTTTGCGAAGGGCTCGAGTACTTTTCTTTTTACATTGTTTCTTTCTTGTTTGCTCCCATTTTAGACGAGCTATTCTTCGTTTTAAAATGCCCGATATTGTCTGTCATTGATAAAAACTTATATGTTAGAGTTGCCCTGGGTGGTGGTATCTTGCCACCACACCACTGTTATGGTAATGGGGTGAAATTAATAATAAAATGAAATATATAGTGGTAAGAAATCAGGAATATATATATTTTAAAAGGAAGTAGCAAAGACTCATAATAAAAAAGGGAGTCATTTTAAAAAGTGACTTTATGATGATGCCAAGTTCACAAGTGACTTTATGACGACGTGCTAAGTTCACATGCACAGTAATACACACACTTGGTCTGCCATTATCATTATCGTTGCTAGTGCCTAGAGATGTTTGAAGTGACTTTATGATGAGGTGAAGTCCACAAGTGACTTTATGACAACTTGTTAAGTTGGACACGAGGTAAGTAGATCAATTCATAAGATAACCAACTGGTCAGGTTCATTGGATAGATCTTCGGGCATAGGAATTGCAAATGAGACTTCAACTTAGATAGTTGGCATAATTGGTATGGAGGATCTGGACTAAACCTCAATTAAACCTAAAAATTGAGGAGATTAGTTATGGATTATGTTGAAAATGGTTGTTAATGATGTTAAAGGTTGTTCAAATGAAAATTAAAGTTATATAATCAAATAGCATATTTCAAGACCTTTCCAATGATATATGGCACACCTTTTGGAAATATTGTTTTTCGATTTTTGATGTTCCATTTAGATACCCTATCTTTGAATGTATTTTTGCTCCAATTACCTAGCTCAAATGAGAGCATAATATATATGGTTGGAAAGTTATGCCAAGACCTTTCCAACAATGTATGACACTACCTCTAACTCTTCACGGTTGTGGAGAAATGATTGTTTGAATATTCATTATATAGTTTGCAAGTCATCCCAACTAGTGCACAGTCGACCCTACTTTTGGGGGTTAAACACATTATATATAGGTGTTAAGTGGATGGACTTAGAACTCACTCGCTTAAACCATTTCAGGTCTGTCTAAGCAAGCAAAGGAGTAGTTATGAGGTTCATACCTCATGAACCAAGTGAAGTGAAATCGAGTTGGAGAGGTTTTCTGTGGGAAAGGTTTTCTTTGACACATTTTTGGAAGGATTTTTGTCATTCTTTCAGAAGGGTTTTTGTTGTGGTTAGTTTTAGTTTTTGTAGAATCAGAGGTGTTTTAGTCTCGAAACTTTGTGGAGAGGCTAAAACACATGTTCTTCATAACCCAGAAATCATTTCTGGAATTTCCATCTAGAAATGTCTCAATTATATTATTAACCAATTTTTAAATATTTCCTAGGTCTAATCTTAGGAAAAATGGTTAATTAATCAATATTAATGGAGAAATGTAAGAATTCTCTAGAACTCACACATGTTGACTAGGAAATAATCTTAGCGATTGATTAAGATTTAATCTTCACTGTTGGAATTCCAATTGGAGATTATAAAAAGAGGTCGATGGGTAGATGGGGAACACACACTTGAGATCGATTTCTAGAGAGCAACAACAGTTGTCGGAAGAGTTTGACCCAGAGAAGGGAAGCAGAGACAAAGGGGTAGGGACAGTGAGTCCGGAGGAAGAGATTCCAGTTCCAAAGAGTAGCTTGTAGAGATGCAGAAAAGCCATAGTGAGGCTAATGCAGGGGTTGTGCAGAAGCCTTTAGAGGTAATTTGATTTTGCTGCAGAGAAGTTGAGTTTCAGTTCCAAAGGCCGATAAAGTGTTCGAAAGGGCCGGAGAGAGTTTCTCAATGATCAGCGGATCAAATTTTTGTTCAAAAATGAAAGTGCCCAGAAAGTCTTGAAACTGGTGTCAAGTCGAAGTGCTCTTCATTTTGAATCCAACGACGTTCGTTTCACCTCACCTCACGTTCTAATTGTTTTCCCAAACATGTAAAATTTGAGTAGGTTGTTGACTAGGTTCACTGTATCGTTGAGTCAACAGGGTAACTGTGCAAGGTACGAGTCAATGAGACGCTGCCAAGTATCATCTTCCGGTTTGCTAGTTTCAAGCGCATTTGATTGGTTTGTACTGTGTTGTGGTGGACTAATGAAGTAGTGCCATGTGGAACCCCAACAAAGGCCAAAACTTTTGTATGGGTCAAACAGGCCTCCGGGGGTTCGAACACAGAACCTCATGCCCACAACTCCAACACTCTACTGTTGGACTATACGTTGGTGCTTATTAACCTATGGGTAGCACCCATATATAAAGTTTAATACAATGCCTATCGGAGGATGGGGCTAGGTTGCCAGCCCTAACCCCCGATCATGTTATTGTCATATGCCCTGGCGCAGAGGTTTGGAGCTTGCAGAAGAGGGGCTCGGGAATGGCCCTTGGCCCCCAGTCACCGCTCCATCTATATGACTCGACGCCAATGGAAAAGGGGCTGACTGGAAGGGAGCTTGGTAATAGCCCTGGCTCGTGGGCACATGCTCCGCCAAGTGACCATCGGTTCCAGAGTTAGGCGCCAAGTGAAGGCATTGAAGAATGAGGACCAGCCCTAAGTCCTATAGAACCCAGAATGACCACACACCATTGTTAATGGGGCCCGAGGGGAAGGGCGGGCAGTTAAGCCTAGCCCTTGGACCCGTGGCACCCATAAGACCACGACCCCGACATTTAAGGGCTAGACTGACGGGGGCGGGCATTAAGGCCCAACCCTTGGCCCCATGTGGCCTATATGACCACAATTTTCGGAGTTAAGGGGTCATTGGGCAATTTAATGATCTTACAAAATGCACCAGCGAAGGGCGAATTTGTTGTCCAGTTTGCGGAATTCGGGGCAGAATTGTAGGACCATTAGGCAGATGGTCCGATTTGTAGGATGATTAATTGTAAAAACTCATATGGGAGCTTGGGAGCAATATCTTTTGGAGTTTTTGGCCAAATTGAGCTCAGAAAGAGTGCACTTAAGGGTTTTGGATGTTCTGAATCCATTAGTGACCTCTAATTTCTTATTTGAGCACATATAAGGAGTCCTTTTACAGGTTTGAGACAAAATGTGTATGGATCAATCAGGGTTTGGAAGCAATTCTGAAAGGTGTTTGGGCATGGAGAAGGCCTTGTAGGGGTATTCTCACCTTCAGAAGTCTACTGCAGCAACTGTAACTTGCAGGGTTCAGCTCAGGTTCACTTTTCTCATTATGTTATGTTGAGGGAAGTTTTGTTTATGTGCTTCAATGTGGAATTGAAGTGCTTACATGCTCAATTTAGCTCATTTCAGTTGGAGTATGACATCTTTGTAGGAGATGCTTTGTGTTGTTGCTGTTTGTGAGAGTTTTTTGTAGGAGAAACATTACTTTATAGGGTAATAGCCAAATGTTTACCACCAACTAACTGTTTATGTACAACATTTTTTTTACTGAATATATGAGTGATCTAGCTACGCTGGTAGGCCCAAAGATGTAGCCTAGGATGGGTGAACTCCGTCAACAAATATTTTGTTATCTCTTCATTATGCGTGCATGAGTTATGTGTTGTTATTGTGCTTATGTTAAGTTACATGTGAAGACTAATTCATGACTTAAAGAGACATTGGAAAAATGTGTTTGTTTCAAGACCCATTTTATCTTGCAAAGTGTCAACATAGTCTTATTTTTGTTTTTATTTGATTTTGGGAGAGGAAGAAAGCACCTACTCATTAGGGGAATTTTGAGGTCTAAAATGGGTCTCCTAATGAAATTATAAAGTAATAGTCGAAATAATAAAATAAGGTTAGATTACATCATCAAATTTTAGAGGAAAAAAAGAAAAAGAAAACTATTTTTTTAGCTCGTATTTTCAACTTATCTCCCTATGGGGTTACTCAAATTTCGAATGGGAACACTCGTTGGATGCAGAATTTGATTCCTCATCCAAGGAGTACCCATGTTGCATACTATCGATGGACCCTGCTACATGAAAAATGAGAAGCACAGGAAAAAACATGATTGCAATCACGTTTTTTCATGTGCTTCTCATTTTTTGTGTAACAGGGTCCATCGAAAGTATGCGACATGGGTACTCCTTGGATGAGGAATTGAATTTTGCATCTAACGAGTACTCCTGCTCGAAATTTGAGTAAAACCTTAGGGAGATAAGTTGATAATACAAGTTGAAAGAAATAGTTTTATTATTTTATTATTTTTTAATCTTTTTACTTTTTACCCCAAAAATGGTGAATCATCTCCCATGGTTGACATCATCATCTTGAATCCTATTGGTTCTTATAAAGTTTATTTTGGTTGTATATTTTTCTTAGAAGGCCCATTTTAGACGTCAAAAGTTCTCTAATGTCCAATTTTAGATCACTCAGTCAGTGGCACACATGAGGACTTGAGGAGCAACTGTTTCATAGAGTGCGTGGAAGGGATTGTGCTAGGGTGATGCAAGCCTGCGCAAAGGTTGTTTGGATGACTCACTTAGAGCTGGAAATTAGAGCCCAGATTGCTTGTGGGGTGAGGAAAATTCCTCACTAGATTTTTGCCGGTGTTCTTCTTTGTAGGATTGCTAGATTTCGACATCCAATTGTACTCCAAATTTTTCACTGCTGCTTCATAATTAAAACCCTCAGTTGCTTCACCGCTTTTACCAAGTTGGTTTTTTCCGGGGACATTTGTCCAAAATAACTTTTTCAAATTTTTGTGTGCGCCAATATTTTTTTAGTTTCCAACACTTTTATTTTCCGCAGTATTTTTGTGAAGATTGCAATGTGGTTATTTCGTTGTTGATGTAGCAATAAACAGTTAAATTAATTTACAATTAGAAGAAATAATTCTAGTTGTTGCAATATGATTTCATTAGTGAAGTTTTCACATGGAATCAAAGTTATTTTGTTCAGATGGGGAAGCTCAAAGCGAAAGCAGTAATTCGTTGTTTAGAGGGAGCAGTAGGATAAATTTTTGGTGGTTGCGCAGAGCCTAAGCCAGATAGTGTGAGTTGCTTGAGCAAGTTCGATTTTTCAGTGTAGGTTGGCAAAAAATTTCTGCTTTCCAGTTCGAGTGTTTTTAGTAGGCATAAGGGTAGTTGTAGCTCATGTTTTCGCTGAGCAAATTCCTTGTTTAGGCATAGAAGGGTTTTGCAGCAGTTTGTAGTCGCAGAATCAATGTCAGGTGGAAGAGAAAGGTACACACAGAGAGAATTTCTCTTAGAGGGTTTCTACTTTAGAAATTCGATTTTCCAGTTGCAATTGGCAGTAGCTATAGGCAAAGTTCCTCACTCCAGAAGGGAGTGTGAGTAGCAGATTCAACAACTGAGCATGTGAAAGAGGGAGATTTTTGATCAGATTCGGAGATGGTCACAACTGGGCTTAGAGATTAGGATAGGTTGGTGGGAGCCTCCAACTTTTTCATTTAGAAGGTTAGAATGTCCTTCCCTATGGATGAATATGGCCTGAAATCTTATGTAGATATTGTAGTGGTAGTTCCCTAGGATGCAGATCAGCTGAAGGAGTACAAGAAAGAGATGGTGAAGATGAAGCGGTTGATCCTGAATGGAGTCTAGGACCATATAGTTTCACATATATCTAGCAAAGGCACTGCCAAGGAGATGTGGGATGCTCTCGATCATCTATATCAGAATACTTCCGAGCAACGAAAGATGTTCCTGTAGGAGAAGATGAGAAGCATAAGGATGCAGAAGGGTGAAGGCATAAATCCCTTCCTCACCAGGATTCAGGAGATTCATGATCAACTTGCAGCCATTGGGGAGACACCTCAAATGACAAAGCTTGTACGGTTGGCACTGAACAATGTCTCAGAGGAGTGACAAGTCTTTGTCTAAAGTATCTTGGGCTGAGACACGTTGCCTAGATGGGACAGGATGTGGTCAGAGCTACAATAGGAGGAGCTAAGGCAATCTCTATTAAAGAGAACCACCAATGGTAATAGCAACAAGGGCATGAAGGGTGAGAAGGAAGAGGAGAATGTGGCCCTTGCATCAAAGGATCTCAGTTAGGAATAGGGGGAGAATAAGAATAAGGACCTATCTAAGGTCAAGTGCTTCAGGTGTGGCGAGTTTGGCCACTACAGTACTCACTGTGCTTTCATGAAGAAGGACAAGTAAGACCAGGTGGCAATGTCCATAGAGGTAGACAAGTTGTCCTCCAGCCTGGAGGAAGATGTTTCCATGTTTGCAATCTATACCTCTAGGAGAGAGGTGGGGCGATATGGAGCTATAGTCCCAGAGCTGTGCAAAGGTTTGGGCATGATCCTTGAGGTCTCTTCCTCATGCATCAATGCTAGTGGATGCAGTCAAATTCCAGAGTGACAGTTGTAGACTAGTTGCAGTCAGGTGTTGAGGAGCACAAATTTAGAGTTGACAACAAAGCAAGAGGCTCAACAACAATGCAGATTCTTTAGTGGACAGTGCAGAGACTAGTAGCTGTTAGGACTCAAGAGATAGTTGGGGCATGGGACACAATTGATTCAATATTTAGGATGCTTCTCAATCACAGTAGTTGCAGTTGCATCAACAACAGATGAGAGGGAGTTGCAGTTGCATCAACAACAGATGAGAGGGAGTTGCAGTGTAGATGCAGAGTTGGCAACAATATAGATTGTACAACAATGTTAGTGACAACACAAATGCAACATCAAAGTTGCATAATGGTTGGTGGGAAGTGGTAGTCAGTCACAGTGGAGAGACATCATCATCGTATGGAGGGTGATACGAAGACATGGTGTTGTAGTAGTAGTGCAACACTAAAACACCTTCCTTGCTGAGAGGGAGTGTTAGTTTTGTTGAAGAAAGTGTAACTAGGTTCAATTTTCATAATGACATGATCTTTGTAAACGATGTAATAAAATGAAATAAATTATTTTTGTATGCCTTGCTACATGGGTTTCATGAGCAAGAAGTGTCACTAGGTGAAAGACTTCTTCTTGATGTCTTTAGGATTTATTATTATGTCAAAGAGTCATATCATGTGTAAAAGCTCTTTAAGAGCCTATGTAAATGTATACAAATCTTAAATTGAATGTAACAACCCTACAAGGCCAAGAACGATCCTCCCTCCTAATGAAAGCACACCGAAGTCTGCAAGTAGAATAATGAAGAGATCTTCATGTTGACTCGAAAATGAATTAAATTAAATAAATGGAAGTAACGTTGACTTTGTTGATTTGGGATAGCATCAGATGTGCTGTATCCTTGAAAATTGGTGGAGAGGCTAAAGCACATGAGATATCCAAGACCCAGAAATGGTTTGGGCAGAATCTAACCAGTTTAGGAGATATTAAAATAATTAATATTTTTAATGGAGTCCCTAAGTCTAAACTTAGGGAAAATAAAATATTAATGTGAATTAATATAAAGCTAAGTTAGAATGGTCCAAAAGTCATGAATCAAGCAAGATCTAATCTTAGCCGTTGATTAGGGACTTAATCTCGACCGTTGAATTGTCAACGAGAAAAGTATAAGAAGAGGTTTGAGGGTCAGTTGGATAACACATTGAGTTGATAAAAAATTCGATTTTTTGCGGCAGGGCTTGTTGAGGAAATCGAAGGAGTGATTAGAGTTGCAGCTGAGGGGCAGTGAATACAGTAGCAGAGAGGCAAAGATAATACCAAGAGCATCAACGCAAACGCTGGGAGAGGGTTGATGCAGAGCCAACTAGAGGTCACGCAGAGCTAGCTAGAGGCTACGCAGAGCCAGCCAGAGGCCACGCAGAGGCAACTAGGAGCTACGTAGAGCCTGAGGAGGGCCAGCGTGGGAGACGCAGAGGCTCCAGACGCTGACACAGAGCCCTGAGAGGTTGACGTTGGGCCAAATAGGCTAACACAGACCCCAGACGCTGATGCTGGAAGATTTCGTGGGGCAGATTGGGGTTGATATCTATCTCCGACTGAGAGGTACTACTGTCAAGGGAATTCTCTGTTGGGTGAGCCATTTCTAGCACCCAAATTGTATTCTGACACTGCTTAATAAAAGAACCCTTTGATAGCTGCACTAGTTTTGCCGCATTGGTTTTTCTGGTGACATTAGTCCAAAAACAACTGTGTCACTTGTGTTCTTGTTTCTTTCGGTTGATGATCTGTATGTGTTGATACTGTACTTGTATTTATTTTTCAGTGTTTACATGGTAAACAACTTGTTAAGTAAATGAACAAGTAGGAAGAAATAAATCAGATAGTATAGGAAGTTTTTCTGATGGATAGAATTAGAAATTCCAATAGGCTCAATATAATAGTCATGACTTTTCATGAGTTCATGTCGACTTGCATATATGGACATAACCACTATAAATACCCATCTAGGGTCAGCAAAAACACATGAAGAAAAATTTCATTTGCCTATGAAATTTCGCATATAGGAGCAGAGCCGCAGTAGGGTTTGACTACACCTTGTTTGGGTTTTAGGTGCAGTTATGATATTGACTATATGGAGCAGTAATGACTTCGATGAGGACGCATCAGTGAGGCAAGTTCTGGGCTAAATACATTCTCAAATTGTAGATGCAAATCTCAGATAGATGGAGCAGAGAAGATCTCGGATGAGGATGCAGTTTTGGCATGAACTCTGGGCTAATCATATTCTCGGCCTAATAGAGATCATAGAGATCCTGAAGATACTATCTCAGTCTCAACATATAATTTCGCTGAAGAGAATTTCAGTGATGATTGTGTCTACTGCAATCTAAGCAGTGACAATCAAATCAAGAGCTGCCATCTTGGTATACTCAAAGGGAGTAGCGATGGATTTACTCTCTCTGATCAATGAAGGTCATGTTGAATGTTATCTCTGTTTCATATATATCACTGTCTCGACATAACCAAATAAATGAAGTATGTTTCGGTGATGACAGTGATTCTCGACATCCCTGAAAAAGGAGATATACCATCTAAATAGTCTCCACTATATTCGGATCTAGTGATCTCGACATGAATATGATCTCAGAGGCAGTCACAATGACAAGGATCACAAGAAGTACTAACATGATTATTACAGTCTAAGTATAATGAAGGAAGCAATATAGTGAAGTGTTGTCGTGGTCTTTATGGCATAGAGATTCTAAAGGCAACCATGGTGTAGCAATGATACACTTAATGATATTGCTACAACAATGAAGTTCTTGGTGATGCAATGATGTTAGAGGAGCAAGAAGATGATGATCTCAACAGTGCTCTAGAAAGAGGATTGATATCTTGGTCTTGGAGAGGCAGATTGTGTCAAGGGTCATGGTCTTGGTATTCATCAATGAAATCTCTATAAGAAGAATTTTGAGTGGGTTTTCATCTCCAAGAGGGAGAGGTTTTGGCCCTTGCATAAAGCCAAATATTTGTGTTCTTGTCTCTTTTGTTTTAGGTAGCAGTTTGATGACGTAAACACACATACTAATAATGAATGAAACATCAATATAAGATAAATTGTATAAATACTTCACAAATTGTTATCATGTTAAAGAAGAATCACCTTAATTATGTGTGCCCTAAATTATTCAACAAGTTTTTGTAGCATCAGAGGTGTTTTAGTCTTGAAACTTTGCGGAGAGGCTAAAACACAATAGTTATCCATAATCCATAAATCGTTTTTGGAAATTCCACCTAGAAATGTCTCAATTAGATTATTAGCCAATTTTTAAATATCTCCCAAGTCTAAACTTAGGAAAACTGGTTAATTAATCAATAATAATTGATAAAGGTGAGAATTATGTAGAAACTCACATGGATTGACTATGAAATAATCTTACCAATTAATTAAGATTTTATCCTGGTCGTTGGAATCCCCATTGGAGATTATAAGAAGAGGTCGATGGGTAGATGGAGAACACACACTTGAGACCGATTTCCTTGGGCAGTTCGATTTCTAGAGAACAACAACAATTGTCGGAAAAGTTTGAGTCAAAGAAGGGAAACAAAGATAGAGAGGGGCAGGGACAATGAGTCCGGAGGAAGAGATTCCAGTTTCGGAGAGTAGATCACAGAGAGGCAGAAAAGCCACAATGACGCTGATGCAGGGGTTGTGCATAAGCCTCTAGAGGCAATTCGATTTTGCTAGAGAGAAGTTGAGTTTCAGTTCTAGAGCCCGGGAAAGTGTTCCAAAGGGCCAAATAGAGAGTTTCTCAGTGAATCGCAGACATGATGACTCAAGGAGTAGGTGTTTTAGGCAGTGCGTGGAATGCACTGCGCTAGGTTGACGCAGGCCTGCGCATAGGCTGTTTGGATGACTTACTTGGAGATGGCAGTAAGAGCCCAGATTGCTTGTTGGGTGAGGAAAATTCTTAACTAGATTTTTACCAATATTTTTCTCTGTAGGATTGCCAGATTTCGACATCCAGTTGTACTCAAAATTTCTCATTGCTACTTAATAATTAGAACCCTTAGCTGCTGCACTGATTTTCCCAAGTTGGTTTTTTTCGGGGACATTTGTCCAAAATTAAATGTGTCAAATTTTTGCATGTGCCAATATTTTCTCAGTTGCCAACGCTTTTATTTTCTACAATATTTTTGTGAAGATTGCAGTGTGATTATTTCATTGTTTCCGTAACAATGAACTCTTAAATTAATTTATAGTTAGAAGAAATATTTCCAGTTGCTGCAATAGGATTCAGTAGTGAAATTTTCATAGTTAGAAGGCGAGTTGCATAATTGCTCTGGAGGTTGAGTTTCAATCCTGTTGAAGGTGAGTTTTATCCCTGTTGAACGCTGAGCTTTAGTCCTTTTGAGGCTAAGCTTCAGGTCTATTCCGAGGGTCAAATTATGGTGTTTGAAGGTCGAGTTCATGCCTAGTTTGAAAGTTGAGTCTTGGAGTTTTTAAGGTTGAATTCGGGTCTCGTTTGAGGGCCAAGTTCGAGTGCATTGAAGGCAGAGTTCAAGTATAGTTTGAAGGTTGGTTTTTGGTATTTTGAAGGTGGAGGTCAGTTTGGTTTGTGCCCGAATTTGCAACCTTGTTATAGACCAAGTTTTGGTAGGATTTTTGAGGTGTCTGAGTTGTATAGGACACCGTTGCATGGATATTTAGAGGTTGAGCTTGGTTGGCTAAGGAAATGTTAAGGGAGATGTTAGCTGAAGTAGTCGTGATATTAAGGTGATGATAGGGTTGAGACCTATTATAGATAGAGGTGTAGTAAGAACAAGGCTATCGTGGACAATTTTTGTGATAGGACCATGGGATGCATAACATGAGTGTTTAGTGCAAATGTTGATGGGCTGCAGGAAGCAAACCTTCAAGGTTGTAAAGACATGTTTGGTTCCAAGTGTGTTGAAAAGCCTTATCTAGTAGAAATAAATCTACAATGTTGAGTACAAGTTGCCAGGTGGACAGACCTTCTCTTTGAATATATAATAAACCTAAACAACTCCAATTTAGCAATGAACAACAAGAGTTGAGGAAGTTGAAGTGTTAGATGGGTAGGTTTCTTTTTGATCAAATACAAAGAACTGACATGTACAAGATCAACTCTAAAGAGCCAAGTCATGAAGCCTAGTTGAAGAGCAAAAAGTTGTGATCAAGCTTGAAGGTGAAAACCTAGGAGTTGTATGGTTAGATGAAAAATCTCTGAATAATTTGTTGAGGACCATAAGTTATTGATGACAGGTCTAAGGAACAACTTGAAGACATTGGTGGGTGCCTATATTTCGCTGTGTTGGTGCTCAACTGGGGGAGATTGTTGTCTCCTGTAGGTTGGTGCCTATGAAGGTTGTAAGTTGGTGCTTCCTTTATACAAGGAAGTTTACAAAATATTTACAAAGAAAAACTATATGTGTTTGGTATGTAAAGATATGTGTCATGATTTATGTGCATCAAATGTTTTAAAAGACAAAATTAGTTTAAAATAATGAAATATTGATTCACCCCCCCGCCTCCCCTTCTTAGTATTTGCAATAGTTGGTATCAAAGTTGATACCTTCAAACACAACCTAACAACTCGAAGGTAGACCTCAGAAACATAGATGGAAAATTCAAGAAGGCATGACTCCAAACCTCCAAAAGAAGTCTCCTTCACAACGATGAATATTTTAAAAATGACGAAGACGATAAGAAGATCCAGTCAAATCTAGAAAAAGTTTAGACCATTGATTTTGAAGTAGGATTTATGGCTTCTCAAGAACAAATAGTAGAGAAGAGTCATAACATTGATGAAACAAAATTTTCTCTAGAAATGTCAAGCAAAGGAAGCAAAAAAGAGAGAATAAATGTTGTCAAGTTAGCTAAAGGAAAATGTTGAATATTATGAGAAGCTAGAAGCAGAAGTTGATAAAAAAATGAAAGAGAGAGTGAAAATTTGAAGAAGTCATCTCCTTGAAAATTCAAGAAGCTAAGAGAACAAAGGAAGTTATGAAAATCTAGTAGAAGGAAAAAGAAGAAATTATGAGAAGCTTGACACAGAAATTGTGTAATTAATAAATGAAGTAGGCAAACTCAACAAGAACTTAAAAAGTTCTCAAATGTTAAATGATATTCTTAGCAATCAAATATCACCATATGACAAAACAGGTCTTGGTTATGACAATGAGATTTTATACAAAGAAGATGCAAGCCTTAGGTCACTAGAAAATAAGATTGAGGAAAAGCCTAAAAGTCATGCTTAATATTTTTTAAAGCCCCAACCATAGCAGAAGCAAGGAAAATAATCAAGATGAGTTTGGAAGAGCTACTACACCTAAAATCTAGACAAGTAGTAGTGAAATAAGAGACAAGGATCAACAAAGAATTGAATATTCTCAGAAGTATAACAACTTCAAAATAGTTGTTTCATCAAGACAATCCTTCTCAGCGAGGTATCAAACTGTATTTATTATTGGTTGGTGCTTCAAATGAGGTCAAATAGATGCCAATATATAACGAATCTCCGAGGTTGAATTCCCTTGATGAGGCCAACTTGTCCTCCTTTGAGTCCGACTTGGTGGAGGAGGCCTAAATGACATTTAGCACACACACAATTTCTTTCTTGACTCAAGAAGACCAAGAAGGGTTTATTACATGTTGACATGGACAAAGACTCTTGACATAAACCCCATAAGCCTACAATAGAGGATTTGACCTATTAATCATTGACCCAAGCATGCAACCCATGCTTTAATAAGTCAATTTCTTTTACAATACAATTTCTTTTTCTTTCTTTTGGAAAATACATTACATTATGACTCAAATATAATTATGAAGACCGACATTAGTTAAATTCTTTAACACTCCCTCTTAACTATGGAGGTACTGATAATACACATATACAACGATACACTGAAGATCTCAAAATGATGTGCTCAATGAAGAGTCACAACACACGTAGTGCTATAAGTTAGATACTCGACCAGGGTATCTAATCAAGTGGGACTAAGGTGTGTTCCAACTTTCAACCTCTATATGTACCATTAGGCTTCTTCTCTAACACCAACCCAAGAATCTAGGTGCATATCCAAGGTCATAGCTCTAAGACCAACGCCACCCTCCCTACTTCAGGTTCTAGACATCATCATAGGTCGTCTAAATGTACTCCCAAGTGTCTTGTTGCCCCAAGATGCCTCATTTCTCTTTATCAACTAAACCAGATATATCCATCAATTCAAGCATGCTTCAAACATTCAACCTTCTTATGGAGAGATCTACACAAACACAACCCAATTAGTAATAAACTTTTACTATGCATATTTAACACAAACCTTCGGGGTTCTTGATTATTCTGATGCTGTTTAGATCATCATTATATAAAACACATCTACTTGGAAGCTTTACTTCTTCAACTTTTCAACAACACCAAACTCAGCCTTAACACTTTCTTCCAAAAATATCCAAGTTTTGTTCACAACTTTATCAATCACGAATAACCATTAGTATTGCTTCAACTATTCTCCAATTTCAAACATCCTCATGGCCTTTTCATCAGGTCGTTCACTTCTTTTCAAGCTCCCTCTCAACTAGGGAGACATACACTTTCCTTTATCCAAGTAATTAGAGGACAAGTTCATCAACTATCTTATTCTTCCAGTCACACTAACTCTTCCTTTTTGCATCAACAATTCATCAGAGAATTTAGACCTTCCAAAACTTCATCATTCCTTCACATGGTAACATGGTCATGTCATTGAAGTTCTCACAACTCCCTCTTACCATCATGCTCCACATCATTATCAAATTATTATCAAATATGAGGTAAGCATCTTCATTGTTTTGAAGACAATGTACCTATAAACCTTTTACAAAAAGTACAACAAAAAACAAATATATATATATATATATATATGTACAAGAGCATGAAGTCAAGTATGTCATAATAAATCAAATTTTAGATATTCAAGACCTAAACCTAGTTAGGTTTTATAATCAATCAAGAGTTTCATCCATTAGACTTCTTGCAACAATATTTACTAGGGTTTTGTCATAAACCCTAGATTTCATCATTAAAATAGAATCATATCAATATTCAAAAACATTATACTTCTAGGGTTTCATTATCATGCCCTAAAATATCAATCTCTACTAGGGTTTTTTTACAAACCCTAGATTTCAAAAACTAAATCATGAATATCAACAATCAAGTTAGCATACCAACATTTCATCTTTAGGGTTCCATTATTTTTTCTTAGAGACTTATATCATTCTCATATTAGGGTTTTATCGTAAACCTTAGATACAAACATCAAACTTCAAAATTAGATATAAAACAATTTTGACCAGGTTAGGGTTTCAATTATGCGGAAGCACATATACCCAAAGATCCATTTCTAGGATTTTATATTGATTATTACAAGGGTTTAGTCATAATCCCTAATATACCAAACCCTACGAAAACTAGGGTTTCTAGACATTAACAACAAAGCCTAAACAACTAGGGTTTTACCATAACATTCCTAAACATTAAGAGAGTATGATTTTGACAAGAGATTTAAACTTTATCAATAAACCTTAAGAAGACTAGGGTTTCATCATTAGCATACCCTAATCATCAAAAGGCTAGGGTTTTATAGTGAACCCTAAAGGTTAGGGTTTCACCAAAATGAGCAAGCAACAAGAGAGAGTGATAAGGGTAGATTCAATCTAAAGATTAATCACCCAAACAAGAATCCTTACAATTCAAAACCCTAGACATAAATATGAGTATGTAATATAAGTATATCTAGGTGTGTGGAGGAAATCAAACATGAAAAAGGAAACAAAGAATAATATACTTATCTTTTGGTAAAATGGTGAAGGCTTCCTCTGAATCCAATCTTTCTGAGTGATACTTACAACTTATGAAAGAAATTCAATAACTTCTAACAAGACATATTAGATTCTATAGATATAAACATAAAAGAAAACATTACAAAACCTAAAGTAGAAGGATATGTAAGGGATTGTAGTGTCCCTTCTTAGTTAGTTAGTTTTGGTGAGACCTAGAGAGGGTGATTTTTATGGAGTGTATAAGATTATATATGTGAAACTTATGTATATTCTTATAGACTTGGTTTGGGTCACATGCTTATGATAATATCTATGGTTGTGTATAAGATTGATTTTTGTTAAGTACATATTGATATTTCTTTTTTGGCATCTTTATTTTGACTTTGGTGCATGACATGAATGATGGTCTATGATTATGACATGAGAATTGTTATTTTTAGGTATGTTCTATGCTAGAGCAATTTATTTAAATTTTCAAAGTTAGCAATCACATCAGCATTAAAGTAAACTGCAGATAGAACATAAATATAAATCGCAGAAGACAAGCCAAGACAAGAGGACACAAGATGTGGTGCCAGCCAGGGACAAACCCCACAATGTGGGGAAACCCTTGATCAATTCTTCTTTTATGTTCTTCAAAGTTTAGCAGAGAGAGAGAGAGAGAGAGAGAGAGATAATACATTTACAACAGAAGTCAACACTTTGACTTATCTAGATCTAGCATAGATCATTTCGTATAATGATGAGATCAGTTGAAGACATTCTGCTTCAACTGATTCTCCAAGGTGACGGCTTCACCTATCGTAGTGCTGCATCTGGTCCACTTGCTGCACCACTGCATACTGCACCATGCTACACTAATCATGATTATCATCATGCTGTCCATGACCATGATCCGGTTCATCATCATGTTGCCCTTTATGTCCATGATCTCATGCTGCCCTTTATGTCCATGATCTCATTCATCATCAAGCTGCCCATGCTTATGATTACATTCATCATGATGTTCTCCATGACCATGATCTGGTTCATCATCATGCTGCCCTTGATCATTATGCTTCATGCTGCCCATGCACATGATCTCATTCATCATGCTGTAGGATACTGAGATCTTCTTTTCAACATTTCATAGCACATCAAGGCTAATCTTAGATGTGCCCAGATTACATATCAAGTACAACATGTCTAGTTTTTGTGTATGAAGTCCTTTATGATCTGCATATGTTTCATCATGTTCAACATCCATAAGTCTCCATGATCTGCTTATAAATGTCATCAATGATCTATGTATATGTCATCATGACCTGCGACTTCCTTCATATACAACGACTACAACGTATAGGTACCTGCGTTTAGGGCTGCATATGTCTGTAGTTCATTATGATGATTTAGAGCTTCACGTGGCTGGGAGCATCTTCCTTCATCTACATCTTGGAGACCAGTGTATCACCATGCTATGCGAATATATGGCTGCGTATGAAGTATTTCATTGAACAGTGGAATAGGTGTCTACATACACCTGCGTATATGTCTCCAATCTACATATACCTGCGGATATGTTTCCATTTACAGTGGAATATCTTCATAATGAACAACGTGTATATATATATATATATATATATATATATATATATATATATATATATATAACATTGGCCATCGTTGATATATGTCATATGAAACAACGTGTATATATAACATTGGACAGCGTTGATATATGTCATATGAAACATCGTGTATATGTATAACATTGGACAACGTTGATATATGTCATATGAAACAACGTGTATATATATAAACTGCGTGTTAATTATTCCCAACGTATAAATGTCATGATCAACATTCCATGACAGTGCATAGGGTCCAACTTACAAGGTTTCTGTTTGCATCCTCATAAGGCTATGGCTTACTGTGGCTAGGGCTCCATGAACAACGTTTGACTATGGTATACCTGCTCCTTAATTCGTAGATGAATACATCTCCATAGCCTGAAAATTCATGACTGCATTCTCAATTAGGGCATCATCATACTAGGCCAGCGTAATCTATAGTGTATGTCCTTCTTTAAAAACCCAAGACGTGGAGAGGAGATCACTTGAAGAGAGTTGCCAAAAGACTTCAAATCCTCTTCTATTTATACTAAAATGAAGATGATGAATAGACACGTCTATAGGGCTTATGAGCCTACTCAAATTGCTGGTTGGCTTGATAATAATTCCATAATCAAAATAAATTCATATCTCCATAAATACTTATCGGAATCGGATAATCTTTAGATCAATCCTACACCTCTCGACGAGAGGGATCCAATAAAAATATCATCTACCACTAATACGCTGACCCACATGGAGTTTGGCCATAGTTTCCAATTTTAACACTCCCTCTCAACTAGGGAGAACTCCATCCGTTGATCCATATGTCCGACGATACTATCTCTGCCATCAGTGCCCTGCACTGCTCTTCTCAGCTCTGCCCAGCTCTGCTCAGCTTTGCTAGCTCTACTAGCTCCGCTCTGCTCTACTCAACTTAGCTCTACTGAACCATGAAGAAGAAGAATTGATCGAGAATGTCTCATAACATTCTCCACTGATCCGAAGTTAGTCTCAAAGTGCGTACCACTGGTCCCAGACCAGTCTCCACCGACCCAAAGTCAGCATCATAGTGGGTACCACTCCTACCACTAGTCCCAGACCACTATCATGAGTCTTAGAGAGTGTACCATTGGTCCCAAACTAGTCTCAACCGACTCGAAGTCAGTGTCATAGTATGTACCACTCTCACTGGTCCCAGACCAATCCTGCACTGACCCGAGGTCAGTCTCAGAGTATGTACCACTGGTCCCAGACCAGTCTCAACCGACCCGAAGTTAGCCTCATAGTAGGTACAACTCCTACCACTGGTCCTAGACTAGTATCATTGATCCCAGATCAATGAAGGTCATCCTAGCATAGGGAGTACGGTAGATACAACGATGCATCCATCGATACTACTATGGTCCCTATCTTCATTTCCCTGCTCATTGATCAGATGAGAGGTACTTCCCATGAGTCCTTGACTATATGGATAGGATGTCTCGACAGGAGAAATTAATCAATCTCGTCCTCATAGGAGAACTAATCATCCTACTATAATTGTCATGGAGAACACATCATCCAGACCTCACAGGAGAAATAATCATCCTGCTACATAGGAGAGCGAATCATCCTGTCCCACAAGAGAGCGAATCATCCTGTCCCACAAGAGAGCGAATCATCTTGTCCCACAAGAGAGCGAATCATCTTGTTCCAGTGCACACCACCAGGGGAGGGTGAGTCACCCTATGGCCGAATGTTGCTCTAGTAAGAATCATAAGCCCCCAGAGCTCCCAGAGATCAATGTATGCAACATGCAGGACCCTTTTACAAGGGTCTCTCGATGACTCCAAATCGTACGGGAAAATCACATATTTGATCTTTCCCCGGGGCCTTGTCAAAATGTCAACGACCTGTACATCAGTCTCAATGCAATGGAGCCTCCTTTCTCATCGACTTACCATATCCCAGATAAGGCAGTGTCTGATGTCTATCTGCTAGAGCAATCATTGAATACGGGCTTCCTCAATAATCGAATCCCACCTCTGGTTGTCACAGAGAATCAGAGTGGTATTCGTCATGTGTACTCACTGAAGAGTTTCCACAACCAGGAAAATTCATACGAGGTCATACTTGTAGTTATGTATCCGGTCTCAGCTGTACTTATAACAACCGACTTTTACTTCCTTCTCATCCATGATATCAAAGCAGAATCCAAGGAGAACCAACACTGAAAAGTGCTCTAGTGATCCTCCACACTGCCTGCCCAATCAATGTTCGAATAATCATGCAGTTTCATATTTCCGGCACTGTATCTCAATCCATAAGAGATTGTGTCCTGAAGACATCTCAGAAGATTCTTGGCACCAATCTAGTGAGGCTCAACCAAATATGAGCTCCCCGTGCTAACTGCAAAACATATGTCCGGACGGAAGTTCACCAAGAACTTTCCCAAATCTGGTCCGACATCACTACCGTATAACTTCTAAAAGTTAAGATCCTCGAGGTAGTCACAGGCTTGTAGTTTATCTTTCCACATTTGGAATCCAACTCCCTCTGTCTTCTACGAATGAGAGGGTCTGCACCTGTCAGACATAGGTGTTGGTATGAGAGGTCTGTCATTCACAACCTTTGGATGGTTTGGATCGATTTCACTCCTAGTGAATCTCAGCTTCATCAGACAACTGTTGATCCTCTCATACTATGCCCAGGGTGTTTTGCTTCAAGCCATAGAGGGCTTTCTACCACCTGCATACATGAGATTCCTAATCATGAATCTCAAACTCCTCGGGTTGTTCCAAACCTGTGGACCTGTGGCATGAGGGGAATGGTCCCCTTATAAGATTTTCCTTCGGTACATCTCAGACATGTACCTTCATGCTCTTTTTGAATTCAGGCATCCCTGTCACCATCTGACTCACAGACCTCCGGTGCTCTGTGTCAGTGGACATGGTCCCCTAGTGGACTTCCTGCAACTTGATACAACCCTGAACTGAAAAACATTTGAGAAAATATATTTTCAAACACGTACCTTTCCATCGATGAGTGCCACCCTGAACCTTTGACTTCCATTTCCGAGATGGACACTAGGTTCTTCTTGTGATCAGGTACATAAAAGAGATTTTGGGGTTCCTTGCTTTCTTTGAAGAGTCGGCCATGTCCTTGATGACCTGCATCTCTGCCATTCAGACACTCCTTCGCATAAGGGCCGAACTTATAACCAAGACATCTGCCTTTCCTTCCACCCTTAGATCCGAACTTCCCAATGAAGTGATCTTTAGGTAGGCCATCAGAAATTCCACTGTGCCATTATGATAATATTCTCTGCTTCCACTTCACCCTTAGTGAATGAGAAGAGGGATAATGATCCCATTGATCCTTTTGTCCTGTCCCAACTGTCTTTGGTGATTTCTCTTTCACTCTTGCTTGGGCATTGTCTTCACCTCAACTCTGGTACCATGTTATTTTTAGGTATGTTCTATGCTAGAGCAATTTATTTAATTTTTCACAGTTAGCAATCACATCAGCGTTAAAGTAGACTGCAGATAGAACATAAATACAAATCACAGAAGACAAGCCAAGACAAGAGGACACAAGATCTGGCGCCAGCCAGGGACAAACCCCACAATGTGGGGAAACCATTGATCAATTCTTCTTTTATGTTCTTCAAAGTTCAGCAGAGAAAGAGAGAGAGAGAGATAGTACATTTACAACAAAAGTCAACACTTTGACTTATCTAGATCTAGCATAGATCATTTCGTATAACGATGAGATCAGTTGAAGACATTCTACTTCAACTGATTCTCCAAGGTGACGACTTCACCTATCGTAGTGCTGCATCTGGTCCACTTGCTGCACCACTGCATACTGCACCATGCTGCACTAATCATGATTATCATCATGCTGCCCATGACCATGATCCAGTTCATCATCATGCTGCCCTTTATGTCCATGATCTCATGCTGCCCTTTATGTCCATGATCTCATTCATCATCAAGCTGCCCATGCTTATGATTACATTCATCATGATACTGTCCATGACCATGATTTGGTTCATCATCATGCTGCCCTTGATCATTATGATTCATGCTGCCCATGCACATGATCTCATTCATCATGCTGTAGGATACTGAGATATTCTTTTCAACATTTCATAGCACATCAAGACTAATCTTAGATGTGCCCAGATTACATATCAAGTACAACATATATAGTTTTTGCGTACGAAGTCCTTTATGATCTGCGTATGTGTCATCATGTTCAACAGCCATAAGTCTCCATGATCTGCTTATAAATGTCATCAATGATCTATGTATGTGTCATCATGACCTGCGGCTTCCTTCATATATAGCGGCTATAATGTATAGGTACCTACATTTAGGGCTGCATATGTCTATAGTTCATTATGATGATTTAGAGCTTCAAGTGGCTGGGAACATCTTCCTTCATCTACGTCTTGGAGACCAGTGTATCACCATGCTATGCGAATATATGGCTGTGTATGAAGTATTTCGTTGAACAGTGGAATAGGTGTCCACATACACCTGCGTATATGTCTCCAGTCTACATATAACTACGTATATGTTTCCATTTACAGCGGAATATCCTCATAATGAACAACGTGAATTTTCTCTTCATGAACTGTATATATAGATCTTTATGAACAACAGTATGTCATATGAACAACGTGTTTATATATAACATTGGACAACGTTGATATATGTCATATGAAACAACGTGTATATATACAACATTGGACAACGTTGATATATTTCATATGAAACAATGTGTATATGTATAACATTGGACAACGTTGATATATGTCATATGAAACAACGTGTATATATATAAACTGCGTGTTAATTATTCCGAGTGTATAAAATGTCATGATCAACATTCCATGACAACGCATAGGGTCTAGCTTACAAGGTTTCTGTTTGCATCCTCATAAGCCTGCGGCTTACTGCGGCTAGGGCTCCATGAACAACGTTTGACTGTGGTATACCTGCTCCTTAATTCGTAGATGAATACATCTCCATAGCCTGCGGATTCATGACTGCGTTCTCAATTAGGGCATCATCATACTAGGCCAACGTAATCCATAGTGTATCTCCTTCTCCAAAAACCCAAGATGTGGAGAGGAGATCACTTGAAGAGAGTTGCCAAAAGACTTCAAATCCTCTTCTATTTATACTGAAATGAAGATGATGAATAGACACGTCTATAGGGCTTCTGAGCCTACTCAAATTTCTGGTTGGCTTGATAATAATTCCATAATCAAAATAAATTCATATCTCCATAAATACTTATCAGAATCAGATGATCTTTAGATCAATCCTACACCTCTCGATGAGAGGGATCCAATAAAAATATCAACTGCCACTAATAAGCTGACCCACATGGAGTTTGGCCCTAGTTTCCAATTTTAACAAGAATGGAAGCTACTATGTGGAGTAGTTAACTGAACATAATTTTGTTGATGATCTATGAATTATTTGATTATGTATGCTTAACCATGTATTTAGAAGGAATTGGTAGGGAAATTATTACTTGCTGAGACGGATGCTCAGATAATAAATGACTATGGAGGTCATATATATGATTGGGTAAGATGTGATTGAATTAATTCATTATGAATTTTAATTGATGTGTTTAATATACAAGGTTATGATGCATGCAGGTCTGCGGAAACATGACCTTGTCAATAGATCATTAGATGCATATGAGCTCACAAACAGTTTGTTGAGGCAAAACATGAAGCTTCAAAGAATTATATAAGAATATATGGAAAATATTAGGGTGCAGAGTCCTAACTTTCTGAAAGATCAAGGCGTGGAGTCTTGGATATTTGCAATAGATCAAGGTGTGGAGTCTTGAATCTTTGCATTAGATCAAGGCATGAAGTCTTGATTCTACCAGAATGCAGAGTCTTAGGTTGTTGAAAATATCAGCAAAAAATGTTAAAAATAACATTTAGAAATTCTAATTTAATTTGTCCTTGAATTAAATTGTAATTTTTTCTCATAGCAACTTGTAATAGTTAACTAAGTTAAGTTGACTTAGTTAACTTAAGAATTTCGAGTTGGAAGTCTATCTGGAGTCATGTAAGTGTGATCCCTAAATTTTAGGGGTCTAAATTAAGTTTATTGGAGTTGTAATTAGATAACCTAGTCTAATTGAGTTATCGTAGTAGAGGTTTAGTGTTAGGTCCCTATAATACTAGTGTTTCCCCCATTACTATTGTCATGGTATCCCTTATTGTTATTGCTGTGCCCCTATTGTCCCCATATTGTTATTATTGTGCCCCATAGAATCCCACTATTGTTATTTTTGTGCCTTTATATTATTATTGTTAGGTTGGCTTGGTTATATTGTGTTCCCTTAGACTCCTATATATAGAAATGAGGTTTTGTCATTTGAATCATCGAAGAATTGTTCATTTGTGTAATGTAAAGGAGGTTGCCCCCTCGAAGAGGCTTATTTCTAAGGCGTTGATCTATCTTTTCTATCTTTTTGTGAGTTGGTTTCATAACATTTGGTATCAAAGCTTTGGATTCTAGGGTTTCGCTGCTCCAAATAGGTCATCGTGGAATTTTCGCTATAACTTTTTTTTTTTTTTGTGACGTTTCAGAAGCGAAAAAAAACCCATTTGGTACGAAATCATGCTGAACCTCGGGTCCGAATTTCAAATCTTGCCTCGTTATATTTTCGGAGATATGATCTGAGGACGTTAGGGTTTTTGCAAGCTCCAGAATTTAAGATAAAACAGGTCATCGTGGGATTTTTTCTATAACTCTTTTGTTACGAAGTTTCAAAAGCTAAAAAAAAAACCCATTTGAGAAGAAATCAGTCTAAACCTCGGCTCAAAATTTCAGATCTTGTCTCGCTATATTTTCAGAGATATAGTCTGAAGAATTTAGGGTTTGTGGAGACCCCCGAATTACATTGAAAATAGGCCACCATGGGAAAATCGTTATAACTGTCTCTCTGAGCATCAAATTGAAATTTTGTAAGAAATTACAGAAAGAGGACGGACTGTAGTTTCTTGCATATATTTTTCAGATTGAAAGGTCAAAACAGGGACACATGGCATTTCATACAAGTTAGCTCTTCTCAAAAGGTATATAATAAGGTATCTTAGGAGATTGTGCATAAATATTTCTTAGAGAATCCAATTTCGATCAGATTGGTGGCATTGGAAAGAGGACACAGAGGGCTACGACAGATCATGATTTTAGAACTGAAAGAGCTAAAATCACAGAAATACATCAGATTCAATATCAGGCTCCTACAAAGTGAAAAAAAAAGGTGTGTAGTTTTTTTTTCTTTCAATTTTTGCATAATCTTGGTTTGAAAAATTAGTTTGAAGGAATTCAAAGGGAATAGTGAAGCATTATTATTAGTAATAGATGCCCCGAAGAAATAAAATGGAGACACCTAGTAAGCAACCTGAAAGCTCTAACATGACTCATGAAGAAGAGCAAAAAATGCAACATGATATATCAAAATTACAAGACCAAGTACAACAAATGTCACTTGCACAAAAAGTAACAGAAGCTAAGATGGATGATTTAAAGAAAGAAGTAGAAGCTAAGATGAATGGTTTAAAGAAAGGTGTGGAAGCTAAGATGAATGGCGTGAAAGCTAATATAGATGGCATGGAAACTAAGATGGACGATTTGAAAACAAATTTGAAGACAAATTTGACAAAGTTTCTACAAGAAATGCTTACTAATGGCGAAGGGGTAGTAAAGGAAACTCATGATGAGAACAAAATAAATGTTAATCATGATTTCATAGGCTCTAACGTTGGATCGAAGAACCACCATGTTCCAAAGATTGATATGAGAAAGTTTGATGGCAAGGATCCCGAAACATGGATACTACAGATGGAGTAATTTTTCGATCTCCATAAGGTAAAAAACACACAAAAGGTACGCATTGCAACTTTATATTTGGAACCAAATCAGTTTGTATGGTATCGATGGCTTTGCTCTCGTAAACAAATTGTCACTTGGGCTATTTTTATGGATGCAATGATAGCACATTATGAGGATACAAAAAGCAACACTTTTTTTAGCCAATTGATGAATCTCAAACAAAAGGGTTCAATGATGGAGCACATTGAGGACTTTTAAAAATTGAAAATAAGGGTAAAAGATATTCTAGAGGAGCATAGATTGATATGTTCATAGGGACTTTGAAAGATAACATCCAACATGAGGTTCGCCTTTGGGAGCCAGATTCATTGGAGAAGGCATTCAGGTTGGCAAGAAAAATGGAAAGCAAAATTATGGCAACAAGGAATCCTACCACTCACAATCATAAACATGGAAGTGTTGCTACCCCTAGCCATCCACAACCTACAAGGTTGACACCACAACAATTGGAAGAAAAAAGAGCAAAGGGGCTTTGTTACAGTTGTGATAGCAAATACACTAAAGGTCATAAGTGCGCTGAGAAGAAATTATTTTACATAGATTGTGAAGAGGAGGAAGAAAATGAACAAGAAACGTCAAAATAAGAGGATATACACTAGGAAAAAACCCTAGAAAAAGAATAAATGAATCCAACCATATCTTGTAATGCATTGACTGAAATTTTCACTCTTTAAACTATCAAGATAGAAGGGCATATCAAGAAGAAAAAGGTAATAGTGTTAATTGATTCAGGAAGTACCCATAATTTTATTCATTATAAGATAGCCAAAGAATTGAATTGCTTCCTATATCCAGCACTAGAGTGTCAAGTGATGGTTGCAAGTGGAGGAACCATAAATTGCTCAGGAAAGTGCCATAATATCAAGCTATCGATGGGAGAATATATATTGAATAGCCCAATGCTTTTCATTCCAATGGGTGGTGCTGATGTTGTACTAGGAGTCCAATGGCTACAATCCTTGGTACAATAGCTTTTAATTTTCAAGAACTTTTCATGAAATTCTCTTCAGAAGGAAAGGAAATTGAATTAAGGGGTATCGCAGGGAAACCGGGAAAGATAATCAGCTCTAATGGAATGAAAAAGCTTCTAAAGAAAGAACAATGAGGCATAATTGTGCAATTATGTTCACTGGAGGTTCCCACATCGAAATCATCCATTTCTCCAAATCTCCAAAAATTCTTGGACAATCATTCCAAGGTATTTGGGACTCCCAAAGGCCTCCCACTTATTCGTGATCATGATCATGCTATCAATTTGATTCCAGGGAGTGTTCCTCCAAACATCAGGCCTTATAAATATCCCTATGCCCAAAAGAGTAAAATTGAACGTATGGTTACAAAAATGCTAGAGGTTGGTATAATTCAACCTAGTCAAAGTTCTTTCTCTGCTCCAATGATATTGTTTCACAAGAACGATGGATTATGGCACATGTGTCCAAATTATAGGGAGCTCAACAAGCTCACTATTAAAGATAAATTTCTCATTCCTGTCATTGATGAATTATTGGATGAATTGCATGGATCAATTTACTTCACCACGTTGGATCTTCATTCAGGATCATCAAATCAGAATGAAGACTGAAGAAATTAAAAAAAAAAACATTTAGAAATCATGAGGGTCATTATGAATTTTTGGTCATGCCTTTTGCCCTTACTAATGCACCTTCTACATTTCAAAGTTTGATGAATTCCATTTTCAAACCCACCCTTAGAAAATTTGTGTTAGTATTTTTTGATGATATACTAATCTACAACAAGTCTTGGAAGGATCATGTCCAACATGTTTACATGGTGCTCAAGCTATTGGAGAAAAAACAATTATATGCAAAAATGACCAAATGTTTCTTTGGAGTACAAGAGGTGGAATATCTGGGTCATATTGTATCTCATGAAGGTGTTAAGGTAGACCCTAGCAAAATTAAAACCATTAAGCAATGGAAAATCCCCACATCCATAAAGCATCTACGAGGATTTCTCGGGTTGACATGGTATTATTGAAAGTTTGTTAAGAATTATGGGAGAATAGTAGCACCTCTAACAACATTATTGAAGAAAGATGCATTCTCATGGACTCCAGAAGCAACAAAGGCTTTGAACATCTTAAAGAGGCAATGTGTCAAGCACCAGTCTTAGCTACACTGAAGTTCACAAAAACCTTTATTGTGGAATGTGATGCCTTAGGAAATGGAATTGGTGGTGTTTTAATGCAAGAACAAAGACCCATTGCTTTCGAAAGTCATCCAATCAAAGGAAAGTATTTACACAAAGCTATTTATGAGAAGAAAATGCTGACAATACTACATGCACTTAAGAAATGGCGACCCTACCTAATGGGAAGACACTTCAAGGTAAAAATAGATCATGATAGTCTTAAATACTTTTTGGAACAAAGATTATCTTCAGAAGAGTAGAAAAAATGGGTCACAAAGATGTTGGACTATGACTTTGAAATCATCTACAAAAAAGGGAAGCAAAATGTTGTGGCAGATGCACTCTCAAGAAAGGATGAGGATGTGGAAGCATTTCTATTATCCAACCAGATTGGATAAATGAAGCAAGGGATGAATGGAAGAATGATGAGGAAGTGTGGGCACTCATTCAAAAGATACAACAAGATCCTAGTATATCTAATACATTTAGCTAGAAAAATGATTCGTTATGGTACAAGGATCGGTTATACCTGTTAGCGCTTGAAATTTCATCTCAGGCTGAGAAAGGTAAACCTCAAGGCAACATCAAACCACTTAGCCTCGTACCTAGCCCTACGGGGCGGGAGAGGGCTCTCTCCGGTCTATCTCGATAAAGATCTTCAATGGACGAGATAACCAATAGGGTAACACTAATTTTAGGCTAGTAAACTGATCAAAAGGGTTGATTTGGGATTTTTAGGGTTTTTGGTGGGCAAATTGAGGGATGGCAATTTTGGGTGCGGGGATTGGACACAGTTTCTGCAGGGGGTTCTTTGGGGCGAGTTAGGATACAGTATTGATGCCTTAGGTTGAGGTGAATGGATGAGAAAGACAGGTGAGGAGCTAAGGAGAGCAAACAATAATTTTGAATTCTCCTTAAACAATAGAAAACATTGAAATTAAACAAACTTAAAAGCAGAGCATGACAGTCATGAATTCTACTTTAACACTTCATTTGTTTAATGTGCAGAAAGAAAAGAAAGGAAATGATTCACATAACACACTTACAAGTACATAGAGAAACACACCATCAATACATGTAACCACAAGAATCCCAAAAAGGACTGCAAAACCCTGGTCTTCCTTAGCCAAAAATTGCAGAGATACAGTGAATAATACAATGATAGCTTCTCCCTCAAGAGTCCAACCATGAAAATGAGAAAGAAAGTACATAATATAGATCATCTAACATCTTTCCCTGCCTCTAGGGGTCGAGCTCACTATCCTAGGAGCTGTTTCAACCACTTCTAAACTAAGCACTGAAAACTAGGCAGTCAAAACAACTTGCCTCTATAAGCTAGGAAACCAATTCATTCATTTAATTTTCACCTATTTCATGAATGAATCTTCTAGAAGAGATACATAAGTGTAAAAGTATCAAAAAATTACATTATTTACATCAAGGAGGATAACAATCCACTCCAAAAAGTCAAACATGGTCAAATCTGCGTTTTTCTGAGCTGTACAGTGAAATTTTGAGAAAATTGCCTGATAGTGTAGGAATTTACAGGGTAAGTTCCTCAGAAAGAACACCAAAAGGACACCGCTCACAACCAGATCACAGATCAATACACCAGTATTTTTGACGTGGTTAAAACCCTCAAAGAGGGAAACAGTCCACGGCCTGCGCCAACGTGGCTACTACAGGCAATTTATTAATCAAAGAATGAAAATTTACATAAGCTTCTCTCATACATGGATTACCCGAACAATGACCCTCCATGCGCTTTAAATAGAACTCATGGACCAATCGGGTGTCAAGCCACGGATCAAGTGTCGGTAATACCGAGGAGAGAATGAACCGTCGGATCACTACATATCGTGACCGTCGGATTGTAAGTTACAATATGTACAACGGTAAAGAAACACACTTTACCTAACTCTATACCTAACTCTAAACTAGACCAAGTTGTACTTAACTATTTCCTATGTGTCGGAATATCCTAACATCCCCCCTTAAGAACAACTTTGATCCGGATTTAAACAAGAACGCAATAGATTACAGAGATAACCATAAATACAGAGATGCGATAACCATAAATACAGAGATGCAGCGGAAATAATACTTCATTTCATTACTGTAAAATATTGAAATATGTTTACAAACAGAAATGGAAAGAAACCAGCTAGGGCGATGGTAGCTTATCTCTGAGAAGAGATGTGGTGGCTACATGCCTCTGAACTGTTCCGAACTGTATTACAATGAGGCTCGAATGCCTATTTATTGTTGAGAAACAATGGAAAACCCTTCACATCCCGAAACCTAACCCTAGAAGATGAAACGCCAAATTGTGGGCCCCGTTTGGGTAAATTGGTACATCAATTTCCCGGGGTCGTAACTTTGGCATACGATCTCCGTTTGACGCGTATGATAGCTCGTTAGAAAGATCTATCCGAGTACTACCACTTTGGGAGGCAACATCGGTCCATGGACCTATGTTGCCCCAGAATCCCAAAAAAACGTCGTTTAGGGCCTCAAAACGGCTCCGGAAGTTCAGGACCTGAAAAACTGCTAAAAATAGTAAACTGTGCTACAATTTAGGAAACTGAAAAGACTGAAAGAGACAGTTGTGGGGGTCCAAATGGGTTGGTGGGTGGCCACCAACATCCACCTGGATCAAACTTGGGATAGGATTGAAGGATTTACAAATATGACACAATAGGAGAAGGAAGGAGGCACTAGAGCCTATCCCCCCTTAGTGACAACTTCCTGAACTCCAAGCATATATCGAAGTTTAGTGAACTTCGCCTCTGTGAGAGCCTTTGTGAAGATGTCTGCAACCTGATCATCTGTTGAACAATATTGCACTTCAAAAACATGGTCATGAATGAGCTTTCTGATGAAGTGCATGTGTAGTTCAATGTGTTTGCTGCGCTGATGCTGGACTGGATCTTTGCATAGCTGAATGGCACTTTGATTATCACACCAAAGTGTGGTTGGATGCTGCTGCTCAAAGCCAAACTGTGATAGGATCTGACGAAGCCACAAGGCTTTCTTACTAGCTTCCACGACACCACGATACTCTGCTTCTGCTGACGAAAGAGAAATGGCAGCCTGTTTCTTACAAGCCCATGTAATAGGTCCTGAACCAAGAGTGAAGACATAACCGGCAGTAGACTTTCGATCATCAGGGTCACCAGCCCAATCAGAATCAGTGAAACCGACTAATAGAGGAGCTGCTTTGGCACTGTAATGAATCCTAAACTGTACTGTACCTCGAACATAACGAAGTATTCTTTTAGCTGCTTTCCAATGACTTTCACGGGGGTTTTGCATAAAACAAGCAACAAGGCCAACAACAAAGGAAAGGTCAGGACGAGTATGGGTTAAATACAAGAGTTTTCCGACAAGTTGATGGTATAAGGTAGCATCAACTTCAGGAGAAGTACAAGAGACTGAAAGTTTGACTCCAGACTGAAAGGGAGAAGGGGTTGGCTTACAGTCTTCCATGTGAAAATGACGAAGAATATCACAAGCATACTTGGACTGGGAAAGGAAAATACCCTCCTTGGATTGCAAGACTTGAAGACCGAGAAAATAGTGTAAGTGTCCTAAGTCTGTCATTTCAAATTTCTTTTTAAGGCTGGACTTCACATGGTTTATAAGATTGGGATCACTACCAGTAAGAATAAGATCATCAACATAAAGAACAAGGATGATAAGAGAGTTTCCCACTTTCTTGGTGTAGACAGTATTGTCAGAATAACACCTAGAAAAGCCAGATTCTAAAAGAAAGCTATCCATTTTGGCATACCAAGCCCGAGGAGCTTGCTTGAGACCATAAAGGGATTTCTTAAGTCGACAAACAAGGCTGGAGTCTGTTTGTATGAAGCCAATGGGTTGTTCCATATAGATTTCTTCCTGCAAGTCCCCATGCAAGAAGGCAGATTTAACATCCATCTGATGGACTTCCCATTTTAAAGAGGCAGCAAGGGAAAGAACAAGGCGGATAGAGTTCATTTTGGCAACAGGGGAGAAGGTTTCAGTGTAGTCAATGCCTTCAACCTGTGAAAAGCCCTTAGCAACAAGACGAGCTTTATGTTTATCAATTTTCCCATCTGGTCCATACTTGGTTCTGTAAACCCATTTACATCTAACAAGTTTGCGTCCCTTTGGTAGAGGAACAAGATCCCATGTATCATTTGCCAACAATGAATGATATTCTTCATTCATAGCTGCTTCCCAATGTGGATGGCCTGAAGCTTCTACAAAAGTGTCAGGATCATGATTTACTGGAGCTTGAGCCAGTAAAGAAGAGGCTCTTTCAAACTGAGAACGTGTACGTCACTGATCTGTAGGATCACCGGCAAGATCACCTCTTAGGTTCTAAAGCTTTATGCTTTTCATCTGGAATATGGGCCCATGCTTCACTTCCAAAAACACGAAAGTGACTTACATCTGGTTTAATGGAACTCCAAGCTTCTTCTGGAGTGATATTCTCTAGAACCTTAGTAGGAGTGCGATTGATTATATAATTTGCACAATTAATTGCTTCGGCCCAAAAACTAAGACTGAGTCCTTTAGATTGCAGCATACAATTAGCCATTTCCTTTAAGGTGCGATTTTTTCTTTCAGCTACACCATTTTGTTGTGGAGTGTATGGAACAATATGTTGCATTTGAATTCCATTTTCGGTGCAAAAGTTGATGAATGTGTTTTTAACATATTCTCCACCATTATCAGTTCTTAGCTTAAGAATTTGATGTCCAGATTGTTTTTCAACAAAGGCTTTGAAGGCCAAAAATGTGTTAAATACTTCGCTCTTGAGTTTTAAGAAGTATACCCAAGTGCGTCTGGAGAAATCATCAATGAAAGTTAAGAAATACTTGCAGCCAGAGAATGAAGCAACAGGAAGAGGACCACATAAATCACTGTGCACAAGCTGTAATGGGGCTGAGGCGTGCCAACAGGCACGTTTGTCAAAACTGTCCCGATGATGTTTTCCGAGTACACATCCGGAACAAACACCATCTCTGCAAGATACCATAGGAAGACCTGTCACCATATTTTCTTTACATAGATGCTGAAGGGAGCGATAGTTTAAGTGACCAAATCGTTCATGCCAAAGTTTGCTCACTTCATCATTATGAGCAACAAACACTGAGGGAAGGTTTGATGACCCAAAGTTGTGAAACTTATACAACCTTGTGGAATCATCAGCAATACCAGTAGCTAGAATCTGTTTAGGATCTCTTAGATCCTTGATTACAACATCATGAGGTGAAAATTCAACAATTTTACCTTCACCTGAATGAGTTATCTGATATACAGATAGAAGGTTGCAGGATAAGGTTGGAACACATAATACATCATTAAACTGACCATTGTCTAGATGAACAGTTCCAGTCCCGACAACATTAAGAGATCTATCATCACCAACATATATATTTTTGGTGTTACAATCATTTAAAGAAGAAAACATGGCTTGGTTTTTGGCCATGTGATAAGAGGCTCCAGAATCAATGAGCCACTCATGAGAAGGAGAGGAAGAAGATACATTTAATGCATAACCAGACTGAGATGATTGACAACGACATGCAGAAAGTGCCACTCCGGAAGTTGAAGTTGAAGTAGGCTCCACATGGATGTTATGTTTCTTCATTGCGGCTTCCAAGGCTTCCATCTTCTTAAAGCATTTAGATTCTAAGTGGCCATCTCGATTACAAAAGTTACAATGTCTATCAGTCTTCTTCCATTTGTTTTTATTGGTCTTATCATTTTGCTGAAATGATCTTTCATTTTGAGGCTGAGTTGGTTTAGGACCATTCTTTTGAGGATATGACTTCTTAGGATTCTTTGAATTTGGTTGCTGCTGGGCGGCTAATGCTTTCGTGGAAGAGTTTCCAAGATTAAGAAGACCAAGGTGCAAGAGTTTTTCTTGTTCTCTTATTAAGGAATCACAAAAGGAGTTAAAGGAAGGGGCCTTGTAGTCTTTTCCTTGACAAATGAAAGCTTCCCTTGTAGAATGGAAAGTGGAAACAAATACAGAGTAGACTGGTCCCAACTTAGTAAGGATGGAATAAATAAGGTTACCATCTTCTTTCTTAACCTTAACACCTTCCAAGAGATATCTAAGGGTCTTGAATTTGGACAAGAAATCTTCAATGCAAGAAAAATTATTAGGATCCAAAGTAAGCAACTCATTTTCAAGTTGATGGGCTCTAATTTCATTTTTAATTCCAAAAACTTTAGCGATTTTTTCCAATGCTTCATGAGGAGTCTCAAGTTCTGCAATATGGAATCTAAGATCAGGAGAAATAGATATCCCTATCAAACCACGTGCTTGATCTTGTCTATTTTCCCGTTTTGCAGCCTTGTCTTCATCTTTTGGTTTCTTCTCTTGGTCTGTGGCTATTCTGTAGAGACCTTTACTTCTAAGTAAATCTTCCATGTAGGCTATCCATTGGAAGTAGTTAGTGCTGTCAAGAATGACTTGGCATGGACTTTCCATTTAAAAAAAAAAAAACTGAAGCTGAAGATGCTGAAAGTAAGTGTTCCAATGGATAGATCTCGAAAAATTAGGCTGTTTTAAAAAAAACGGCTCTGAAAAAGGCTTCCGGATAAAGAAGTTATGGCTTTTTGAATTTTTTTTTGAAGTTGCCGGCAAAGTGCGCGAATGTGCGGGAATGAAAAAAAATCTGCCCCCACAAAATGGAGACTTGAACCCAAGACCTCTACTCTCTTAAAATAGCTTTGAACCAATTGATCTATACAAAAAATTTGAGAAAGAGAGAGAGAGAGAGGGGGGCCTCGGTTTGCGTGCTTGCCTTGAGAAAGCTCTTTTTCCCTACAAAACACAAAACATAAAACCCAACACGAATATGCAAAGAAAAACGAACCTTGCGGCTCGAAGTTAGCTTTAGCAAAAAAACTAGATATTTTTAAAAAAAAATCTCAAAGTTAGCTTTAGCCAAAAAACTAAATATTTTTCTCAATGTTTCTGATTTTCCGAGATCACACTAAGGTGCAGGGAAAAGAGCATACGCATGAGAAAAATCCTTCCTTTCTGTTTCTGATTTGCCCAGATCGCACAGAGTCGCAGGGCAAAGAGCATACGCAGAAATGAAAGGTATAGATCCGGTTAAAAAAAAGGGTAAATAAACCGAAACCGAAATAAGCAGAGAGAAAATAACAGTAAACTGCAAAAACACTATATACCTCCCGATCTGAAAAATGACGCAGCTAGGGCTACCGGAAACCTTTTCGCGTGAAACGAAAGGGGTTCCTCACTGGAACAGATGCTCCGAACGCAACAGAGCAGTCCTCTTGGCCCGAAAGCAGTCAGAAACAACAGATCTAAGAAACGACAGCCGCATGCAGTTCTACCGGCTTCAGATTTGGATCACCAACGGACGCGGCCCTCAAATAGCTCTGATACCATGTAGGAATTTACAGGGTAAGTTCCTCAGAAATAACACCAAAAGGACACCGCTCACAACCAGATCACAGATCAATACACCAGTATTTTTGACGTGGTTAAAACCCTCAAAGAGGGAAACAGTCCACGGCCTGCGCCAACGTGGCTACTACAGGCAATTTATTAATCAAAGAATGAAAGTTTACATAAGCTTCTCTCATGCACGGATTACCCGAACAATGACCCTCCATGCGCTTTAAATAGAACTCATGGACCAATCGGGTGTCAAGCCACGGATCAAGTGTCGGTAATACTGAGGAGAGAATGAACCGTCGGATCACTACATATCGTGACCATCGGATTGTAAGTTACAATACGTACAATGGTAAAGAAACACACTTTACCTAACTCTATACCTAATTCTAAACTAGACCAAGTTGTACTTGACTATTTCCTATGTGTTGGAATATCCTAACAGATAGGTCGCGCACCTCTGCCTGACGGGTCGCGCGCCTTTGGGACCACTTTTGTGGCACTTCCAGATGTCCAAATTGAGCAAGAGTAGGCTTGTTGGAAAGGTATGTGAGTCTACTTTCCAACCCAACTGGAATTTCTGAATTTGGTGGTCATTTGCCCCTCCAAAATCGCAATCTCCCAAGACTGCTTTCTGTGTCTCAAAAATGTGGCAGAAAGTCATTTTTTGCTTGTTTTTTGACTTTCTGGAGGCCCAAAACTTCATAAAATCTCTTGGCCATGGATGAGCATATGTAACTTTTCATGAGAAATCTGGAAATGCTGAGTTTTTTCAAAATGGAGTTGCCAGGATGAAGGGTCGCGCGGGGGGTGAGACCCGTTAATGGAGAAAACCTGTAAATTGCCTGAAAAACCAAAATTTACCCAAAATGCTCAAAATTTCTTGGGATTTGTGCTGTGGCTAGGCTATTTAGTGCCTTGGTCCTTCAGTGAGGCCTCGGCCAAGATATGGAGGGGATCGGGCCTTTTTCTCCTTTTTCGTGCTTTGGCCAACCGCCTTTGGAGCACCTTCGTTTTTGCCTTGCATACATGCATTTCGGGCCCAATAGTGGTTTTTCATGTTCCGGAGCAGGCTCAACTTCTGGTGTTGACTCACGATCATCACTTTGCTCATAGTCGGTTTCGGTTTCTAACATGGTTTCAGGGGCAAAGTGACTGAAATGTACTGCTGCTTCTGCTTTGTAAACTGCGGATTAGAATGCTGTTTCAAGGGGACAAGGAGCACGAGGGAAATGTTAGGGGAGGGATACTTTAAAGGGAAAATGGGAATAATAATAAAACAGGGAGTTTAGGGGAAGAATTATTGCATATACATCATTATACAATTTGATTTACAAGGATATTATGAGAGGTAGGGTTAGGGTGTAATTTTTTGATTTCTTGGGAAGAGGGGTAGGGTTTAGGGCTTTTCACATATTTGGAAGGGACATTTACATAGAATGATAAGGAATATGAAATGGGAGATGGAAGAAAAATGAGAACAATGGGATACCTCAAAACAACATATAAAACCCTAGCAATTTGACAACTTCAAACCAAAAGCACAATGGAGACTTTCACTTGCAAATGGAGACTTTTACAAATACAATCATGACCTTCTTGAACTGTAGCAAGCAATAATTTTTTATGATGGAGGGCCTACCTTGCAAAATTTGGCAATTTGTGGCTCCTTGGTGAATTTGCAGGCAGTTTTACAAAGAGGGTGTTGACGGGTCGCGTGCCTCACCCAACGGGTCGCGCGCCTCTGACGGGTCGCGCCCATTATAATTTTGCACTGGCGGAGGGTGCTCAACGGGTCGCGCGCCACTGACGGGTCGCGCGCCTGGTTCAACGGGTCGCGCGCCTGTCCAACTCACAAATTTCGCCCAATCTCTCTTGCAATCACTTGCTCTATGATTTAGATGCACAATGAGGCTCGATGGAGGGAGATTGGGACTTTTATAACCTTATTTGAATTAATTTCATGCCCAAACCCACTTTACAATGTTTTTCCTTGACACTTTATAAACTTGACTTTTTGGTTTCCTTTTGTCCTGAAATTGACTGATTTGATGCTTTTCTTTGATAATTTTTTGCAGGGGTAGCATCTGAGGGATCTTGGCAAGGGAGCCAGGGTTACATGCTGTCCTTTGAATCATTTTGAATTTTTACAAAATTTACAAAATTTTTGAGAAATGACTTTGGCTTTAAAAACAGGGTTTTTAAATCCAAGGTGAAAATTAGCTGCACAAGATAGAATCTTTCGAAGAAACACTTTGAAAATCATCCCTCTGGCTTGCTGGGCACTTATTGACCTTCAGAGACATAACCTTGAAGACAAATTTGACCTAAACCCTAGACCTAGAGATTTTGACCTCAAGACAAGACAGTTAACCTTGAAAAAGTTTAATGACTGAAACAACTTGATCCAGCAATGCCAAGAGGGGAATAAAGACACCAGCTCCTCCATCAGGGTTATGGCATGCGTAATGGAATGCAATAAGATGACACTGATGAGACACCTACTTATGCAAATGCAAAGAGTTTTGATCGCTGATGGAGGGCTACTAGACCGACTCTAACGTTGGCTCCAATGGGGATGGTAGCTCCTTGGAGGTACCAAGAACCTTAGACCTCTGGGAGAGCAGACCAGTGCCTTATCCCTTGGGCAATGGAGTCAAAAACTCAAACTGAAATGCATGACTAAAAACTGATAACTTGACAACACAAATTGACTTTTACTCAACTAAAAACTGACTCAATACTTAAACACAACCGACAAACTGAAAATGATGCTCAAAGTGGAGCTTATTCATCAAAACCTACTCTAACAGTTTCATTCATCACCTGATCAAGTGAAATGAAACAACCAATGCAACCAAGTAAGTATCCCATCTGCTGTTCGAATTCTCCACAAGTGCTCACTTATGACCAACAAGAGAGAACTACTGAAAGGCAACTCCCATGACAACTTGGAAACAGATCCGTTGAATGATATGGATTCACTATCCGCCTCCAAAAACACTGCATAAGGATCTTGAAATTCAAGCACACTGGAACTGAGCTCATCCAATGGATTACTTCTCTTCTCTTCATACCATGAATGCAAACTTTGATCTGAACCTTGTGACGAGACCTCTGCTGAAAATGACAAAGAAACCGGCTGCCGGATCAAATTCATATCAGCACATGTTTCAAGCTCACATGTTAATGGAGAAAGAATTTGACTGCGAACCTCATCCAAAACATCAGCTATTGGATCATGAAAAACTTGAAAAGACTGCTGCAATGTATCCATTGAAAATGTATGACATCCTTCTAGCTATTCATTTTTTTCTTGAGAGATTTTACGAAGATTCTGCCTTATAAACTGAAATGCTTCGAAACAAAAGGGCATAGAATCTTCCTGCATCATCAAATCATGTATTTCGGCTGCCATACCTTCATCTGTAATCTGCCCTTCAAGTTCATTTGGTGGCTGCAAATCTGATGCTACAGGCTGCTCAAGAATTTTGTTATCTATCTCATCCTCAACATTAACACTGAGAGATTGCTGATTTGTTATAGGCTGTTCATTTGAAGATTTACTATGCAATCTACCCTTCAAAAACTGAAATGATTCAAAACAGAATGGTACGGAGTCACCTTGAATCATTAAATCATGTGTGTGCACTTCCAAGTCTTCGGCTGCAACTTGACAATCAATGGAATTTGGGGGCTGCAGATCTGAATATGAGAAGTCTTAAACAAAATTTTCATTGCTCGCAAATTGATTCAAATCAAGACTTGTTGACATTTGATTTCTGATAGCATGGTAGTTATCTCTGATGAACTGAAACGAATCCAAACAAAAAGGCAAATATCCTTCACTTACTTCAAACTTTGATGCACTTTCCTCGGCAATGTCATAGCTGATATGTGATGGCTGAACATTGTATTCAAGCTGCTGAAAATGAAATTTTTCCTCCCACAAACTAGCTGCTTGTTTGATTGCAAGATTAGCTTTTGTTTGGAGAACATAATTATCGTCATACTGATCATACTTAGGCAAATCATCAGTATAAAAAACATCATCAAGCATGGATGTCATATCAACAGCTCTCTCTTCTTCACAATGATATACAAAACAATCATTATTAGATCTATGACAACTAGGATAAGAAACAAAATGTTTTGGATCAACCATTTGTTCTTCTTCATTCAACAAGCCATAGGATTGAATATCATAATAATTTCTTGTGGTGACCTTCTGCATCATCTCTTCTACTGCACATACCAAATTGTCAAGCTTCACCTCTAGAGATGTTGATTTTTCCGGATCTATGTTTTTCATCTCTTCTTCTTTCAACCTTGCCCTTCGGATCAACAGATGCGCCTCTACATTTACTGCACTGTTCTGCATCTCGTGAAGTGTTGCAATATCCCTTTCTCTCAGCTGAAACTCCATCTCTGAGTCAAAGGCACCCAGATAGTGCAAGAGAGCAGATCTAGGAGAAGGCCTTATATCAACTGGCATCGAATAATAAACTTGGTTAAATCTGGCTGAAAACTGTTGTACTGTCTCCCCTGGTAATCTTTTCAGCTGGTTATACTCTTCTACAATCAAGAAAAGGTTCTGCCCGATCATCCACCTGTCGAGAAAAGCTTTGACAAACTGCTGGAAATCTGAGATGCTTGCATCAGGCAGGGCTTTGAACCAACTCTTCACTTTGGCTTGCAAAGAAAGAGCAAAAAACCTTATACTGACATCTTCTTCATCAACTTCAAAAAGATCTAGAAAATTCTCAACATTCTGCACATGTTGCTCAGCGTTGACATTCTTACATTCACCATCAAACCTCGGCAAGTATAGATCATAGTTTTTGGGGAAAGCATGAAGAACAGAAGGTAAAACAAGAGGTTTATACCGATCTGGAATTTTACAAGGTGTAGGGGTATGTACAGCAGGTATAGAATCGGTCTTGGTCTTTTGAGATTCATCAATTTGAAGATGGTCGTCACAAAATTTAGAAAAAGGATCGTGATCAAGCTCAAAGGCATGCAAATCTTTGGTTTTCACACTTTTCAAAGGGAAGGAATCAAATGCAGGCCTGGGATCTTTTCTCAAGCATAGTATACTTTGCAAAGCCTTCTTGACATTCTTGGGAAAAGAGAAGAAATAATTTATGACAAAGAACAAAATGTCTTGGATGAAATTCCAACTTGAATACCTGATCTGTCCATGTTGTCCTTTCATGTTTTTGCTGGTCGGGATCATCCTCCAGTGGAGTCTTTGGATCTGATCTCGAAAATGATTTAGAGTCGCCAAGTGAATGATTTCAGCCTTTCAAGTGTCTGATCGTTGTCCACTATCAACAATCAGATCTAAACTTCATACAAGTACTCGGGTAAAATGCAATCGAAGTGTTGTATTCACAAGCTCACGGAGATGGACTGAAGCAGCGTTTATCTACTTCCGCTTATGCAAAGCAAAAGCGTTTCGAAGGCTACCTGGCATAACTTCAGGCTCCGTCTAAGACTTATGAAACAAACACATCAATCCACAAACAAGTTTGTTCTCCCCAGTATGGTCGCCAATATGTTAGCGCTTGAAATTTCACCTCAGGCTGAGAAAGGTAAACCTCAAGGCAACATCAAACCACTTAGCCTCGTAGCTAGCCCTACGGGGCGGGAGAGGGCTCTCTCCGGTCTATCTCGATAAAGATCTTCAATGGGCGAGATAACCAATAGGGTAACGCTGATTTTAGGCTAGTAAACTGATCAAAAGGGTTGATTTGGGATTTTTGGGGTTTTTGGTGGGCAAATTGAGGGGATGGCAATTTTGGGTGCGGGGATTGGACACAGTTTCTGCAGGGGGTTCTTTGGGGCGAGGTAGGATACAATATTGATGCCTTAGATTGAGGTGAATGGATGAGAAAGACAGGTGAGGAGCTAAGGAGAGCAAACAATAATTTTGAATTCTCCTTAAACAGTAGAAAACATTGAAATTAAACAAACTTAAAAGCAGAGCATGACAGTCATGAATTCTACTTTAACACTTCATTTGTTTAATGTGCAGATGGAAAAGAAAAGAAATGATTCACATAACACACTTACAAGTACATAGAGAAACACACCATCAATACATGTAACCACAAGAATCCCAAAAAGGACTGCAAAACCCTGGTCTTCCTTAGCCAAAAATTGCAGAGATACAGTGAATAATACAATGATAGCTTCTCCCTCAAGAGTCCAACCATGAAAATGAGCAAGAAAGTACATAATATAGATCATCTAACATCTTTCCCTGCCTCTAGGGGTCGAGCTCACTATCCTAGGAGCTGTTTCAACCACTTCTAAACTAAGCACTGAAAACTAGGCAGTCAAAACAACTTGCCTCTATAAGCTAGGAAACCAATTCATTCATTTAATTTTCACCTATTTCATGAATGAATTTTCTAGAAGAGATACATAAGTGTAAAAGTATCAAAAAATTACATTATTTACATCAAGGAGGATAACAATCCACTCCAAAAAGTCAAACATGGTCAAATCTGCGTTTTTCTGAGCTGTATAGTGAAATTTTTGAGAAAATTGCCTGATAGGTCGCGCACCTCTGCCTGACGGGTCGCGCGCCTTTGGGACCACTTTTGGGGCACTTATAGGTGTCCAAATTGAGCAAGAGTAGGCTTGTTGGAAAGTTCTGTGAGTCTACTTTCTAACCCAACTGGAAGTTCTGAATTTGGTGGTCATTAGCCCCTCCAAAATTGCAATCTCCCAAGACTGCTTTATGTGTCTCAAAAATGTGGCAGAAAGTCATTTTTTGCTTGTTTTTTGACTTTCTGGAGGCCCAAAACTTCATAAAATCTCTTGGCCATGGATGAGCATATGTAACTTTTCATGAAAAATCTGGAAATGTTGAGTTTTTGCAAAATGGAGTTGCTAGGATGAAGGGTCGCGCGGGGGGTGAGACCCGTTAATGGAGAAAACCTGTAAATTGCCTGAAAAAACCAAAATTTACCCAAAATGCTCAAAATTTCTTGGGATTTGTGCTGTGGCTAGGCTATTTAGTGCCTTGGTCCTTCAGTGAGGCCTCAGCCAAGATATGGAGGGGATCGGGCCTTTTTCTCCTTTTTTGTGCTTTGGCCAACCGCCTTTGGAGCACCTTCATTTTTGCCTTGCATACGTGCATTTCGGGCCCAATAGTGGGTTTTCATGTTCCGGAGCAGGCTCAACTTCTGGTGTTGACTCACAATCATCACTTTGCTCATAGTCGGTTTCAGTTTCTGACATGGTTTCAGGGGCAAAGTGACTGAAATGTACTGCTGCTTCTGCTTTGTAAACTGCTGATTAGAATGCTGTTTCAAGGGGACAAGGAGCACGAGGGAAATGTTAGGGGATGGATACTTTAAAGGGAAAACGGGAATAATAATAAAACAGGGAGTTTAGGGGAAGAAATATTACATATACATCATTATACAATTTGATTTACAAGGATATTATGAGAGGTAGGGTTAGGGTGTAATTTTTTGATTTCTTGGGAAGAGGGGTAGGGTTTAGGGCTTTTCACATATTTGGAAGGGAAATTTACATAGAATGATAAGGAATATGAAATGGGAGATGGAAGAAAAATGAGAACAATGGGATACCTCAAAACAACATATAAAACCCTAGCAATTTGACAACTTCAAACCAAAAGCACAATGGAGACTTTCACTTGCAAATGGAGACTTTTACAAATACAATCATGACTTCTTGAACTGTAGCAAGCAATAATTTTTTATTATGGAGGGCCTACCTTGAAAAATTTGGCAATTTGTGGCTCCTTGGTGAATTTGCAGGCAGTTTTACAAAGAGGGCGCTGACGGGTCGCGCGCCTCACCCAACGGGTCGCGTGCCTCTGACGGGTCGCGCCCGTTATAATTTTGCACTGGCGGAGGGCGCTCAACGGGTTGCGCGCGCCACTGATGGGTCACGCGCCTGGTTCAACGGGTCGCGCGCCTGTCCAGCTCAAAAATTTCGCCCAATCTCTCTTGCAATCACTTGATCTATGATTTAGATGCATAACGAGGCTCGATGGAGGGAGATTGGGACTTTTATAACCTTATTTGAATTAATTTCATGCCCAAACCCACTTTACAATGTTTTTCCTTGACACTTTATAAACTTGACTTTTTGGTTTCTTTTTGTCCTGAAATTGACTGATTTGATGCTTTTCTTTGATAATTTTTTGCAGGGGTAGCATCTGAGGGATCTTGGCAAGGGAGCCAGGGTTACATGCTGTCCTTTGAATCATTTTGAATTTTTACAAAATTTACAAAATTTTTGAGAAATGACTTTGGCTTTAAAAAACAGGGTTTTTAAATCCAAGGTGAAAATTAGCTGCACAAGATAGAATCTTTCGAAGAAACACTTTGAAAATCATCCCTCTGGCTTGCTGGGCACTTATTGACCTTCAGAGACATGACCTTGAAGACAAATTTGACCTAAACCCTAGACCTAGAAATTTTGACCTCAAGACAAGACAGTTAACCTTGAAAAAGTTTAATGACTGAAACAACTTGATCCAGCAATGCCAAGAGGGGAATAAAGACACCAACTCCTCCATCAGGGTTATGGCATGCCTAATGGAATGCAATAAGATGACACTGATGAGACACCTACTTATGCAAATGCAAAGAGTTTTGATCACTGATGGAGGGCTACTAGACCGACTCTAACAATACCTATGTAAGAATTCCCAACTCAAACAAAATATTCTTAGGGAATTGCATGTTATAGATCTGATCCAAAAATATAAGACAATGCAAATAAACCCAAGAAATAATAAGATAGAAATAGATAGAAATTCTTCTTTATTGATATCAAACCCTTAATGTAGGGCAACACCATACATTCACTCCTTAAGGAAGGAGAACACTTCATAAGCCATATGCCTGTTCATACAATATTCCTTCACATCTCTCAATGTGGAGTCTCTAGTCTCTATATAGGCCTCATACATACAATACCATGGGTCATTACCATGGTTCTCTCAATACCATCTATCTAATACCATGAGCTCATTACATTATTATTAACTACTTGTGGTCCCTTACATAATATATGTTAACCACCTTATTTATTACTATGGCCCATCCCATTATTACATTATTCCCTTGGGTACCTCCATTTGCATTCCATATTATCCCTCTAGGTATATAACATTCCACCCCCCTTAGCATGTTTCATCCCCGAAACATGGGAAGAACACAAATAATAAGATCTACTCAAAAGAGTAGTCCACTGGTACCATGCACGTGCATCTAGCCATCCAAGAGAAAGGTGAACCCTCGATTTCGCTGGTGCCTCGCTCGCTTGAGATGGAATTTGACTGTGGCAGCTCTTCTATGTTGATGCGTAGTAGGTGGATCTTCGCTCCTCTCTATCTGTCATGTGGGGGTTGTTGTCCTTGTGGTTAATTGGTTGCCATCTTGTTGGTTGTTGTCTTGCGGGGTGATGTGGGGGATGATATGTTGAAGTTTTAAACCATGGTGTCTTTTTTTTTAATTCACCCCTTACTGGAGCCTAACTGTTATCTGGTGCATGTTGTGGTGCCTATTGTGGTGTCTTATCTTCCAATATTACTTCAACTACTGAGCCCTCATATGATGTATCAGCACCTGTATCCTTTTCTGCTTCAGCCTCTATTTGTGTTTGATTGTCGATCATCAATGGCTCATCATCCGATATGTCAGTGCCTGGAACATCTTCTTCTTTAGCCTCTGTGGACTCTACCTGTTTATTAATGGAAATATCCTGTAATGTAATTTTCTTCTTTTTATACCAAAGCTTCAGGAATTTCTTCTGCACATTAATATTGATAGTACCCACGGATTCCATCCAAGGATATCCCAAAACAACATCCATGTTATCTATATCTGAAGTATAAAAATCACCATGCAACACATACTTATCCATAGAAAGCTTCAAATCCTTATAAACTTGCACATCCTCATCATCAACCTGTCTGTTTTCAATGTATTTTGCTGGAACTTGCAATTTTTTTGTCAATTTAACATTGATAAAATTATGCTTGCAACTAGGATTTATAGACACAATGATCTTCTCCTTCTGAATCAATCCATGAACCTGCAATAAGGAGACACCAGTAGAAAATAACCCCTTACGTGTCTCATTCTCCTTTTTTCTAGCACGAGACCATTTGTCTAAAAGGACTCTTTCAAATTCTGAGAGTTTGGTCAACTACTTGTCATCAAGTGAGAAATACCATTTGTAAGCCTCATCTTTGAAACCAAGCCACACTAAATCCCTTCAATTTTTTGCCCATACTGGTTTTTTTTGTTTTATGTATTCTTCAATAGGAGGACCATTATCTTTTCCTGTAAAACATAGAACCGCCATGAAGAGAGTTTTGAAAAAAATTCATTTACTTGGAAAAAATTTAAAGTGGCCACAGTTTAGTCAATATTGCTCAGAATCCTTATTGTGACCTGTTTTTGGAAATGGAATGATCATTTTGCATCTTCCCATGTGATAGAAATCCAAATTTGGGAACTGGAATTTTAGATCCGCGCTGCAACTCTCCCGCCGTCACCAAAAATTCTGAAAAAGAGCTGATTTTAAATCAGCGATATCTCCCTCATCCGGACTCCGATTTGGCCGATTTTTTTTTGAACTTGGGTGTTTTCTCACAAAGAATCCAGGTCTGTAATTAGATTTTGTAGATTTTGTCCCAAAACATACAAATCTGCGCCGCAAACTCGCTGCCCCGAAAAATGTCTTTAACACCACTGATTTTTAGATCAGCGATATCTCCTTCATCCGGATTCCTATTCGGCCGATTTTTTTTTGAAATCGGGTATTTTTTTACAAAGAATCTAGATCTGCAATTATATTTTGCAGATTTTTCCCCAAAACATACAGATATGATCTAAAAACTCACCGCCCCAGAAAGTTCCTGCAAAAAATTAAAAAATTCTCCACTTTTGCCCAAGAAAGTGCTCTGATTCCACTTGTTATAGATCTGATCCAAAAATATAAGACAATAAAAATAAACCCAAGAAATAATAAGATAGAAATAGATAGAAATTCTTCTTTATTGATATCAAACCTTTAAAGTAAGGCAACACCATACAGTCACTCCTTAAAGAAGGAGAACACTCCACAAGCCATATGCTTGTTCATACAATATTCCTTGACATCTCTCAATGTGGACTCTCTAACCTCTATATAGGCCTCATACACGTTCTCTCAATACCATCTATCTAATACCATGGGCCCATTACATTAGTACTAACTACTTGTGGTCCCTTACATGATACGGGTTAACCACCTTATTTATTACTATAGCCCATCCCATTATTACATTATTCCCTTGGGTACCTCCCTTTGTACCCCATATTATCCCCCCTAGGTATATAGCATTGCACACCTCTCCCTTAGGAGGGCACTCAGGATTTCTAAAAACCTACCACAGGGTTAAAAAGGATTTTTTTGGGATGGCCTTAAATCAAATATTCAAAAGTTTGTGGTGGAATGTTTGGTTTTCCAACAAAATAAAGTTGAAACAATTAAGACCCCAGGACTATTACAACCCTTATCCATTCCAAGCCAACATTGGGAGGAGGTTTTAATGGATTTTATCACAGGTTTACCCAAGTCCGAAGGAAAGAGTGTTATCATGGTGGTAGTTGACAGAGTTATCAAGTATGCACAATTTTGTGCATTATCTCATCCATTTAAAGCGAGTACAGTTTCTACAACATTTATGGAAACAATTCAAAAGCTACATGGAAACCCAAAGATTATTGTAAGTGATAGAGATCCCATTTTCACTGGAAATTTTTGGAAAGAATTATTTTCTTGTCTTGGGACTCAGTTAGCTCATAGCTCATCTTATCATCCTCAATCTGATGGGAAAACTGAGATAGTAAACAAATGTTTCGTTGGTTTGTATCTGATAAACAGACACAATGGGTCAAATGGTTGCCTCTGGCTGAATGGTGGTATAACACTTCCTTCCATACTGCAACAAAAATGACTCCATTTATGGCACTTTATGTATATCATCCACCATCCATCACATCATATTTAAGAGAAAATTCTAAGGTTCAAGCAGTGGAAGATCACATCGAGCATCAGCAACAAGTTCTCCAACTCTTAAAGGATAACCTTACCTTGGCGCAGAATAGAATGAAACAACAGGCAGATCAACATTGCAGCGAAAGAAGTTTTGATGTAGGTGATTGGGTATTCCTACGACTACAACCATATAAACAAATGTCCCTTAAGCAAGCTAAGAAGGATAATAAATTATCACCGAAGTATTATGGTCCGTACAAGGTGTTGCAAAAGATAGGTACTATGGCATATAAATTGGAACTTCCTGCAGCTTCTCGAGTGCACCCAGTTTTCCATGTTTCATGCTTAAAGAAGGTTATAGGTGACAAGGTTCTAGTTCAAACAATATTGCCAAAACTCGATGAGGAAGGAAAAATCATATTGGAACACGAAGCAGTCAAAGCAACAAGAGCTCGACAACTACGAAATCGATCAATTTCAGAGTATTTCATCAAGTGGAAGAACTTACCTGTTGAAAATTCCACATGGGAGGATGGGAATTTTATACAGAAGCACCCAGAACTACTCAAGCGTTGAGGACAACATTTTTTTGAAGGAGAGGGGCATGTAAGGTCCCTATAATACTAATGGTTCCCCCATTACTATTGTCATGGTATCCCTTATTGTTATTGTTGTGCCCCTATTGTCCCCATATTGTTATTATTGTGCCCCATAGATTCCCACTATTGTTATTTTTGTGCCTTTGTAATATTATTGTTAGGTCAGCTTGGTTATATTGTGTCCCCTTAGACTCCTATATATAGAAAGGAGGTTTTATCTTTTGAATCATCGAAGAATTGTTCATTTGTGTAATGTAAAGGAGGTTGCTCCCTCGAAGAGGCTTATTTCTAAAGCGTTGATCTATCTTTTCTATCTTTTTGTGAGCTGGTTTCATAACATTTAGTAATGAGTCAGTGCACCAGTGCATCCTCAGTGCCACACCAGTTAACTAAAGATTCACTCACAAATAATTCATGCATGTTAGTTCAGAGGAAGACCCAATTGAGACTAGAGTGCAGGGCAAATGTCATATCAATTATATGATTTCCCAAGTTGTACATATCATGCATGCAATCAGTTAAGGACCTAAGTTTGGATTGCATAGTTTTGGAAGTAGGATTTCCCAAATAAATATGGGTTGATCCTCTTAGGAATTACGTAAGGAAATAGGGGCTTGGTAGGCATCAAAATTGGCTAAGTGTTGGCTAGAGTGGGCTTGTGAAGCAGAGAGTTGATCATACTTGTGCAGGGATTGTTCTAGTGAGAATAAACATCGTATTTTCTTCTCAAATTTCTGATTAATGCAATATAGATAGTCAGGGTTTTGGGCAGTTGCTTTCCCCAGAGAAATATTGTGTTATGTGTGATTGATATTCTTCCTCTTGCTGATTATTGTTTTCATCGATGATTATTAGTTTCCGCTATCGAAAGTAGAGTAGATTCTTGTCTTATGTTTTCGTATATCACATGAGCTGTTGAATCTACAAAAGAAATCTAGATAGGTACAGGGCAAGGGCACAAAGTCCTAACTAGTAAGGAGGTGCACAATAAGGGTGCAGAATCCATATTCTCTGACTAAAAAAACACCACTTAAGGGCTTACATCAACCAGATGAATTAATCTAAGTTAAACTTTGAGTTGAATTAACTCTAACTTACCCACCTTAGAGGGCCATTTAAAATAAAAATTATTTCAATACAAAAAATTAATAATCTATTTTTGAAAAATAAATAATAGAAAATTATCTACAAAAGACACATGGGATGTGAATATTAGATAATTAAGGAAATTAAATAATTAATGAAAAGATGAGAGGTTTCAGGGGAGGGTGGTGAATATTATGAATTATTATAAATTGAAAATAGATTAATTTTTGCATGAAGGGGGTGAGGTGTCACTCCACTCAATGCTTATAAATATTGAATGATTTTCCCCATGTGGGTGGGGGGACCATGAAGAGTATCGAAATGCTGCCAAAATGACTACCCAATTCCTAAATTAATATATCAATAATTTATCCTGGTTGATTGAGATTAAGTGGTGTGAGAGGAAGATAAGATATCTTCCTTAGTTTGCCTGAAATTTCTCACTATTGTTGAAGTTGGTATTGTTTGTGAGCTCATAGAGCTCGGGGGTTCCAAGGAAAAAGGTTTCCTTTGGATATGGTTTGGTAAATCTCACTGGTTTGTTGGAGTTAGCAAGCTGAGATGCTGAACAAAGTAGAACAACTGAGTTGGAGTTGACGAGCTGAGCTGTTGAACAAAGTAGAACGACTGAGTAAACAAATGCGTTTGTTATATTTTTCTTTAATTAACCTTTCTTGGATGAAGATGTAGCTAGTTTACCTTTAAAATAGTTCTTGTTGTTATAAAAGATTTGATCATAGCCAATGGTTTACCATTTATTTCTTTTGGTTATACATATGTTGAAATTACAGAACTACAAGAATATGTTTTTGTTTTAACTAATAGGTGATTAGGCCTCATTTATTAATTATTCTTTTATAAGTGTATTGTTCTTATTTTCAATTTGCGGATCTCTGCTTTATTGTACATTTCTATTTATGAAAGCATCTGTTGAAAAAAAGTTTCTATTCTGTTAATACATTTTTGTTTATGAAAACATATGTTGAAGAAGAGTTATTATTCTGTTAATTTTTGTTGGGGAAGAAAAAAAAAAGAATTACAATTTAAGCTTATAATTCACCTCAGTTAAAAAAAAAAAAAAAACAAACCATGTCATGTAAACTATAATTGGAAGACCCCGGATGCGGGTGCTTGTTAGAAACATAGGGCTCATGGCTTGTCTGCAGGGCATCTGTCCGCCCGGACAAGCCACGTATCTCAGGAGGACAAGCCATAAATGTTCAGGCATGCAGCATTTAAGGTATGCAGTTAAGGTCTACTGCAGCGACGTCTCTTCGGCATTCATTGCCTGCATTGAGAAAGGTAACATGGCGCTTTATAGCCGGATGGTTTCAGACATTCCCCCGCATTTTTCGATTGCTCTTGTTCTGATCTTGAAGGAAGTGGCGGAGGCTCATTGTTTCGGCTCTCTGCCAGGCTCTGAGAGCGACTGTGAGGGTCCAGAGGCCGTCGACTTGGGCAATTGGAGAGTTTACGGGCAGTTTGGGTGTGATCCAGGGAGATTGGAGGTGTTGCGAACCCGCCTTCCGCATTCTGGTTGGGAGATTGGGTATCCAGTTCAGAGGGATAATCCAATTCAGAGGGAGATTGGAGGAGTTGCAAACCTGCCTTATACTCGCCAACCGCCCATTTCCAATATGCAGCCAGAACGTTAGAGGGGAACCAGTCGACGGGGTAGCTTCAGTGGAAGAGCCCTTTCGCCCTCTTCCTCAATTGAGGAATCTTCTGAACGCAGAAGACCGAGGGGAAGGCCTCCGGGCAGAGGAAGAATGGTGGAACCTCCAGCAAGAATGGAATGTGGACATACTGAACACCCTATGGTAAGATATCGTCTTCCATGCAATTTATCCAATTCCACTTTCTTCATTACAGTTTCAGTGGAGCACTGTAGTAATCCGTGGGAAGAAGAGGAAGCCCCTCGAGTCAACCCTCCGCGTATTCCTGGGATTGTTCCAACAGTGGAAATGGAATTTCCTGCCATTGACATGCTGAGGCCTGTTCTTGATCCTGGAGCTGGCCCGAGTGAGCCAGTGCAACGCAATACTGGTAAGGCAATACTCCAGCCTCCCTGCTACAAGAAGGAGGATGAACCGCAGACTACGGAAGAAGATTAGCTTGCCCGGCTTGCGCTCCAGGTTCCTCTGCACGAATTTTTCTCTCTGTTAGCTCCCTTCGCGATCTTATATGTGTCTGCTACTATGTATCTCTGTCCATCTCTGTTATGGTGTCGGTTATCTGTTATCTCTGTCATGGGGTCGATGTTCTCTATGTGTTTCTGTTGTTTCAATCTCCTTCTGCTTCAGTCCGTGTGTCGGCTACAGGAGTATCACTCTGGGTTCCATTTTTGTAATTCTGGTATGCATTCTCTCGAGCTTACTGTTCGTCCCAGGACATGTTCTACAGGGCCTCGACCCTGTTGTAATACCACTGATGTAATTTTGCTCTTGCTGTAATATAATAGTTCAGTCTTATGTAGAAAAAAAAAAACTATAATTGGAAGAGATGATGTTCATATTCCCATCCTCCTTAGCTTAGTTGGTTTCCTTTAAGGTTATATATTTATCTTTCATCTAATAATAGTTTTCCGCAAAAGTCTTGTTTCAGAGTTAGCAGTCATTGTTTTGAAGGCACCTAGGACATTGTTCTTGCTTTATGTTTTCTTGGAAATATAACACTTATTCTTTTTGCAGGAAAGAAAGTTCTCTTGAAATATAACATTTATTCTTTTTGCAGAAAAGAAAATATTCTTTGAAATATAATGCTTATTCATTTTGCAGAAAAGAAAAACATATATCTCTTCTTAATTTTTTGTTTACTAATGTCAGTGTGCTAATTTAGAGCGTCGTATCATTAAATGCAAAGGTGGATAATGCTTTTAGCTTGATGGGTGTATATATTGGTGTGTTACATTTACTTTGGTTAATGCATGAGATAAATTAGTGTGGTAATCTTTTGTAACTTTTACTATAAAACTTTACGAGATAAATTAGTGTGGTAATCCTTTGTAACTTTTACTATATATACATTTTTGGAAAATATGAGTTTATGATTCCTCGCTTGCCATATGTAGTTTGAAGTTTTCATTATTGCCAAATGAAATTTTATATATTTATATGCATTCTTGGCAAATGATATTTTATGATTTATCCATTGCATTATGTAGTTTAAAGTTTTTATTTTTGTAAAAATATTAGTCTGGAATAATTTTTGAAAGAAGATACTATTAAATGTTTTATACACTGGGATCTTTGGTCATTTTACCAATAGTTGATTTTGGAATGAGTTTAAATCATTTATTATTATTTTAATGTTGCACTCTACATAACACCAAATCTTAGTATATTGTTTGGACAATGTGAAAGAACACTCTTTTTTGTTTGTTTGGATCGTTGTTGAAAATAATACTTTTGAGTCTTTCTGTAGGTTTGAAAGATATACTTTGATTTTGTTTCATGCAATATGCAATGGTAACAATAATAATCTTTAGTTCAAATAGTACAGATTTTGGTAATTATGGCCAATCACTTATGGACACCATAATATGGCATCCTTCCTTTTATTTGAATATCAAATTGAATTTATTTTACTAAGTTTGAGATTCAATTGCATCGCCTTCTTTTTCATGCTTTTAAAGTAATATAAATATCACTGTATTATTAAGTATTTTAAATTGTATGTAATTTATGAAGTATTGGAAATTGTATCATATGTTTTAAACTGAAATAAGAATTATTTCATATTTATAAAAATTACCTTAGAATATTTTACATGTAAAGCTATGGTATTGATGAAATGTTCTCAGAGTACATAAAGAGATTAATTTTAGTTGTTTGGGGTTAATAAGATAACTAATTTGGAAGTAAGATAAATGAATTTGAAATTAACAAGATTATTCAAGTTATAGTATCGAGATTTAAAAAAAAAAGTATTCTAGTGGGGTCAACAATATATGAACCAAAATAAAATGCACATTATTTTCCATCACGAGTAAGAATTTTTGACATCAATGAATAAGTTATAGAGAAGATGAAATATAAATGAATCCTCATGCTATGATCATTTAATGGTTTCATAATGGTATCAAATATTTCTAAAATGACATAATTTTATGTTTAAAATATTGGGTATTGGTGCAAAGAAAAATTCTTCAAATGAATGGATCAAATTTTAGTCTATGTAAACTATTGTTAACGTATAGAAATAATATGGATCTATGTTCAATGTTTGTATGAAACATGGATGCGTTTTATGCTAAAAAAAGAAGATATATATATATATATATATATATATATATATATATATATATATATATATATATATATATATATATATATATATATATATATATAGTGTACTTATGAATATATATACAAATAAATTGTAAAAGAGAAAACAAAACCCTATTTTGGGTAACTTAAGTTACAGACCTAGTTGGTAGTCAAGGGATATTACATATGGTATCACAGACAATGACAACACTAGGGCCTAATGGGCATACATGCTTTCTAGTATATAAAAAAAAGAATGATGATTTTGGATCCATGTTGAATTGTTATGTGTGTTTGATTATTTGTTCTTAGAATAAGTGTATTTTGGATTACCATTTTTGTTTTTTAAGGCTGAAATTTAAGTTGTTGTTTAGTTTCGAAATTTTTTTATTTGTTTATTTTTGGTTTCTAGACTCTTTTTGGTTTGAGGTTAAATTTTGAGAAAAAGACAGAAAATTGACTTGGACCTCCAAAATAATTTTCTTATTTATTTTTGGTTAAGATTTTGGAAATAGATAGGTAATTTCTAGATTAATAATCCTCTCCAATTTATAATTTTAAAAATATTACGACACTTTAGCACATATCTTATCCCACTTAAAATCTATAATTTTAAAAATATTACAACACTTTAGCACAAAGCTTCTACTTCATCTTATTCTACTTTTCATGGTTTAAGTTTCAATTTGCACAGAGATTTAGCTTTGAATTCATCTTATTTTTTTTTGGGTCTAAATATACACTTTTGAAATAATTATGTAAAGTTATGGGGAGACTAATGCAGGAGCATTCAACCCAAGGAAAAAAATTGTAATTAAGTAGACATAGGGGGGTCATGTATTTTTATGAAGTAGTTTTCCTAAGTCTCAAGTTAATGTAATATCTAGGACTTTAAGTGATTTAATTAGATAATGGGAAGAAATTGTAAGTGCTCTCGAATAAATGAGAACATGAATGGAAATAAATGACAAAGAGTCTAAAGTCAAATAGGACTCTTATAATAGTTCCATGATTCGAGGAACTAAGGAGATATTTTGGGAATTAATTAAAGTAGAAGTGGACATAGAGGAGCGAGAGGATTTAGGAGTCAATGCAATAGATTTAGGAGTCGAACTAGGATCAGTTCAACAGAACTCCCTCGCATATATGTAAGCCTATGGGCAAAGTCAAAGAGAGAGGCTACTGATAGCAGAAAAACAAGCCTGTGCGAGACAAAGAAGTCTGGAATGTAATATGTGTTTTTACATATATATACAAAGTTTATTTCCTGACTGTGTTAGTATGCTGAAGAAGTATTTCATGTATGAATTACTTGTGAATTCATAGGCTTTGCAACAGGTTGCAAGAAGAATTCTGAAGGATGCAGAGGAACGGAGTTGATTCAGAGGAATCGTAAAAGGATCCTTGAATCAAATTGAGGAAAAGAGTGAAGCTCTGAGGTGGAAGCGAAGTGAGATTTACAGAGGAGTAAAGCTCAGTAGGATTCACGCAATAAAATAGCAAGAAGGCTGAAACCTTTGAAGAGGATAAAACCACAGAAGAACTAAAGTCTAGTGCAAAAACTAACTAAAAAAGGAAGAACAGAGAAGTGAAGTTCGACACTCAGCAACTGTTGGATCTGGAAAATCAACGGTCCAGATGATTTCGCTAAGGAGCAAGTGGAATATCGCATCGGCGGAGTAATTGTGTAGTTTTGGCCGCAAGCAGAAACCTAGATTTACACTAAAAACGAGTGGAAAAATTAGTCGGAATTGAGTTCCAGACTTGAAATATTATGAAGAATGGCCTAAACCCTTATCGGGTCCGGAAGTTTGATTGGATCGGCGATTTATAGGTGAAGGGTTCCGACCATAGAGGGGAACAATAGTGATAATGTGATAGATCTTGGACTGTCGGGTCGAGAGTCTAGATCGACGACCTAGATCTAATCGCTAATCACATTATTGGCAGTTTCAAGTGGAAGAGGTCGGTCAGCGTATATGCGATACGCCGATAGCGGTAAATTCGATTGGCGATCGGAGGTGTCGGTAGTCGGAGGTTGGGGAAGCGTAGTGTTAGACTCCGTCTTGTATGTCAGTGTGAGATTGATTCTTCTTCAAAACCTTGTTTTGAAGAAGAAATCATTAAATGTGTTGTTTTAGAATATGTAATTTATTCTCCAGCTCTTCAAAAGGCAGCAGTTTCATCAGCTCCTATCCCTGCAAGCAGACAAAGAAAAAGCCCTCATTCAAAATCAGCAAATTTAAAAAAAAAAAAAGGGAATTAGAAAACAGAGTTTGTCTAGCACTCCTTGGAATGGTTGTTGGAAGAAATTGGAGCGGGGCTCTAAATAATCCTTGTCGTGTGAAGACCATTCCTCGCCCAATTCCAGAAAAGAAGTGGTATCTAACACCAATAGTGGTGTCACTGATGGGTGATCTGTTTCCCTTTGGGAGTATTTTCATTGAAATGTATGATGTAGGGGATCACATCGAATTTGGGTTACCCATGGCTTTTACTGCAACTCTTTTGTCTTAGATGGATGTTTCTTACCAACTAGGGGCAGCCCAGTCTTTCATCAGATGGTGGCGGTACAATCATCATTGATTATGGACAAATATGGAAGGCGTTCACTTCTAATGATTGCTGCCGGAGGAGTGTGCATAAGCTGCTTTATTATTGGATCATTTTACATACAGGGACATTTTGATGGGTCTTCTCTTCTACTACTTGCAAGAAAATTATCATTAAATGGTCTTTTGAATTATATTGCAACATTTTCAATGGGCATGGGTGAAATTCCATGGGTCATGATGTCTGAGATATTTCCTTTGAATATGAAGCGTATTGCTGCCAGTCTGGTGTCTCTCACAGCTTGGTTTGGTTCATGGATTGTTACCTTCACTTTTAATTCTCTCTTTTCTTGGAGTTCTACAACTTCCTTCTTTATATTTTGCATATGGCTTTTCTGAGGTTCATATCATCGCACTCTGTGGCATCCAAGGATCGTATTTAATCTCTGTACCTGTGGCTTGCATCTATGATTATAATGGTTCGATTTGTTTTGAAGTTCATATGGTTTGAGGCTTGTATGATTCGTATGGTTCAACCCTGAATGGTCTCATTATATATGGGTCTCAGTGCTTCGCATTTAGCTCAGTGAAACATCATCTATGGCTCTCGCATCCTACTATATCATGGCATCTATGGTACTCTCATTACTCTGTATCATGGCTCTCGCTTTCCATTGTCTCTTGGAATTTCAATGGTATGATCACAGCTCCAGTATATTGGCTCAAAGTCTCAACTCTGGTATTCATATGGTCTTGATGGGCAGTCTCTCGATTGGGCGTATACTCTCTGCAATCTGATACACAATATGTTGTACCTTAGGTGGTGGAAGTTTCATAATCCATTTTTTCAATGCAATTGTTGGGACAAGGGTCCGAATTGTTGCCTCCTATTGTAGCTAATATGGAAGATTCTCTGCCAATCACAGTCAACTCTGGGTACGATTTCTGGACAGGGGGAGAGAAAATTCTGAGCGCTGGTGGAGGAGAGAGAACAGAGCTTCATTGTACAGATTTTGACAGAGATTTTAATTAAAAAATGCAGCTCTGACCCGATTCCTGTGGTATGAGATTTAACATTTGTGTCCTCTTTTGTTTCATACGTAGCCTGTTATGTGTTCATGTCATTTCATGATCGTTTCCATTTGAACAAATGAAGTGTTAAGGTAGAATTCATAATTTATATGCTCTGCCTTTAAGTTTGTTCATATTTAATGTTTTCTTCTGTTTGACAAGGATTCATCTTCTATGCCCTTGTCAGCTCCTCAGTAGTCTTGCCATTCCATTTAATCTCAATTTGATGTTAAACTTTCTTGCCTACCTTGCCTCAGGGGATAATCTGTGTTTTTGATTACATTTCTCTGTTCAAGCTGTTCCTTTGCCCCATGCAGCCCAGAAAAACCCCATCATTTTAATAAAAACCCCTTTTTATCAATTTACTAGCCTAAAATCAGTTTCTTTTAAAGTCATCTTAGCCCCTTTGAAGACTTTTTGCTGAGATAGACCAGAGAGAGCCCTCTCCTATCCTCGTAGGGCTAGCTACGAGGCTAAGTGGTTTGATGTTACCTTGAGTTTCGCCTTCTTCAGCCTGAGGCAAATTCGAGCGCTAACATATTGGCGATCATACTGGGGAGAACATTCAACTTGTTGATTGTCTTGTCCCAGTACATGAAATCAAATTGCAGATCTGATGCTGATGGTGGACAGCAGTCAGACACATATGCAGGCTGAACCATTCACCTGGCGACTCCAATTCGATCCAGACATTCCAGTGCTTGTTGATTCACTCATGCAATGGTGGGGTATGTGGCAAACCCTGCCCTGTGTGAAGCTGTAGAAGAAATAAGAAATGAGTTAGCAGATTCTGAAATTGATGAAGATTTTGTCAGTGCCTTGCTTCATTGGTTGAAATCTCCAAAGTTCCCTTGTTTCAAAACTAGATTTTGTGAGTTAATTGTTGAAAGAATCGAAAAGGAGATTCAATGTTTAGATGAGCAAATCCAGTCATATGATTTCCAAGACCCTAAAAAGTTCTTGGAAATCCTTCCTCCATTGAAACAATAAATCATAGAATTGCCTACAGATGTTTACATTGACAGTGTGTAGCTAGAGGTATGTATTGCAGAGTTGGGGCAGCCAACAGAGTCCGGCTTTCGCGATCCAATGGCAACATACATGGACACATTTTTCAGTTTGATTGATAGATCATGCTGTCTTGTACGTGACCAGGCTCATTACGTGCATGAAGAGCTGCCAGCAATAACATCTCTGTCCTGGTGGAAGCATTCTCAAGCGACATCATTTTTAGGTTTACTTGAATGGTTGATCTGGCATTTTAGTATTACCTGATCTATTTTTGCAGCAAAGTAGGGTAGCTTTTGTAAATAAATAAGCAGCCAAACGTCAGCATTTCATTTTGAGTTTCATTTACAGTTTAGTTTGAAGTTTGCCGAATTAGTCTTTCAATCAATTCAGTCAGTTTCCAGTTAATAAGTTGAGTCTTCAGTTGTGTTGATTTGTTGAAATAATGGACTCCATTGCCCAATGGATGGAGGCACTGTCTGCTCTCCCAAAGTTCTGCGGTTCTTGGAACCTCCACGAAGCGGCAACTGCCATCCCAAGTGGAGCCGATGTTAGACTCCGTCTTGTATGTCAGTGTGAGATTGATTCTTCTTCAAAACCCTGTTCTGAAGAAGAAATCATTAAATGTGTTGTTTTAGAATATGTAATTTATTCTCCAGCTCTTCAAAAGGAAGCAGTTTCATCAGCTCCTATCCCTGCAAGCAGACAAAGAAAAAGCCCTCATTCAAAATCAGCAAATTTAAAAAAAAAAAAGGGAATTAGAAAACAGAGTTTGTCTAGCACTCCTTGGAATGGTTTTTGGAAGAAATTGGAGCGGGGCTCTAAATAATCCTTGTCGTGTGAAGACCATTCCTTGCCCAATTTCAGAAAAGAAGTGATATCTAACACCAATAGTGGTGTCACTGATGGGTGATCTGTTTCCCTTTGGGAGTATTTTCATTGAAATGTATGATGCAGGGGATCACATCGAATTTGGGTTACCCATGGCTTTTACTGCAACTCTTTTGTCTTAGATGGATGCTGCTTACCAACTAGGGGCAGCCCAGTCTTTCATCAGATGGTGGCAGTGCACTCATCATTGATTATGGACAAATATGGAAGGCGTTCACTTCTAATTATTGCTGCAGGAGGAGTGTGCATAAGCTGCTTTATTATTGGATCATTTTACATACAGGGACATTTTGATGAGTCTTCTCTTCTACTACTTGCAAGAAAATTATCATTAAATGGTCTTTTGGATTATATTGCAACATTTTCAATGGGCATGGGTGAAATTCCATGGGTCATGATGTCTGAGATATTTCCTTTGAATATGAAGCGTATTGCTGCCAGTCTGGTGTCTCTCACAGCTTGGTTTGGTTCATGGATTGTTACCTTCACTTTTAATTCTTACTTTTCTTGGAGTTCTACAGCTTCCTTCTTTATATTTTGCATATGGCTTTTCTGAGGTTCATATCATTGCACTCTGTGGCATCCAAGGATCGTATTTAATCTCTGTACCTGTGGCTTGCATCTATGATTATAATGGTTCGATTTGTTTTGAAGTTCATATGGTTTGATGCTTGTATGATTCGTATGGTTCAACCCTGAATGGTCTCATTATATATGGGTCTCAGTGCTTCGCATTTAGCTCAGTGAAACATCATCTATGGCTCTCGCATCTTACTATATCATGGCATCTATGGTACTCTCATTACTCTGTATCATGGCTCTCGCTTTCCATTGTCTCTTGGCATTTCAATGGTATGATCACAGCTCCAGTATATTGGCTCAAAGTCTCAACTCTGGTATTCATATGGTCTTGATGGGCAGTCTCTCGATTGGGCGTATACTCTCTGCAATTTGATACACAATATGTTGTACCTCAGGTGGTGGAAGTTTCATAATCCATTTTTAGCTCAATCAATGCAATTGTTGGGACAAGGGTCCGAATTGTTGCCTCCTATTGCAGCTAATATGGAAGATTCTCTGCCAACCACAGTCACCTCTGGGTACGATTTCTGGACAGGGGGAGAGAAAATTCTGAGCGCTGGTGGAGGAGAGAGAACAGAGCTTCATTGTACAGATTTTGACAGAGATTTTAATTAAAAAATGCAGCTCTGACCCGATTCCTGTGGTATGAGATTTAACATTTGTGTCCTCTTTTGTTTCATACGTAGCCTGTTATGTGTTCATGTCATTTCATGATCGTTTCCATTTGAACAAATGAAGTGTTAAGGTAGAATTCATAATTTATATGCTCTGCCTTTAAGTTTGTTCATATTTAATGTTTTCTTCTGTTTGACAAGGATTCATCTTCTATGCCCTTGTCAGCTCCTCAACAGTCTTGCCATTCCATTTAATCTCAATTTGATGTTAAACTTTCTTGCCTACCTTGCCTCAGGGGATAACCTATGTTTTTTATTACATTTCTCTGTTCAAGCTGTTCCTTTGCCCCATACAGCCCAGAAAAACCCCATCATTTTACTAAAAACCCCTTTTTATCAATTTACTAGCCTAAAATCAGTTTCTTTTAAAGTCATCTCAGCCCCTTTGAAGACTTTTTGCTGAGATAGACCGGAGAGAGCCCTCTCCTGTCCTCGTAGGGCTAGCTACGAGGCTAAGTGGTTTGATGTTACCTTGAGTTTCGCCTTCTTCAGCCTGAGGAAAATTCGAGCGCTAACATGTAGATCGGAGGAATAGTGCAAAGGGAAGGCAGACCCGACGATATTCGTGAATGCGAATATATAAAATTGAGATCTAGCTAGGTGTGTTGGAGCGGGTTTTTCCCATTATCCCTTTGTAGTTATGTTAAAGTGATGTGAGCCGATCCTAAAGGGAAATCGCATATCGGAAAGCAGAAGGTATTTATGTATGCATGACCAAGGAAAGATGGGATAGTCGATTGCGAGAGGGTTAGCCTCGGGGAGTGTGAAGAGACCGTACCAAAGCGGGGAAAAGGTATGTTTGCATGGTTTTCCTTTGTAAATGATGTACAAAGGAAAATTAGTGCCGATAGAGTATTTTATACGAGAAGCATATATTAACCAAGGTTTGGAAAGGGAAAGGTTATATATGAGTGGTTTAAAGGTTATGAAAGGTTTTACAGTTCTGATAGGAAAGATTTAAAAGAAAGACTTTAATAAGTCATATGAGAAGGTTAAGGGGTGATTTAAGTCCCGATAGAGGGTTTAAAGCAGGGTGATTATTTTTCTGAAAAGGTGGGTAAATGTGTAGACTTTGGTAAGTCTATGAATCATTCCGCATGAGAGTAAAAGAGGGCCTTAACCATTAGAGGTTGGAATATTTGACTCCTTTGAGAGTTAAATACCTGGGACAGTTGTGTTTATGCATTTTATGCATACTGTGGGTATGTGCAGGGGTATCCCTGCAGCATTAGTGGTATCAAAGTAGATTTGTAATCAGAGCGAATTGAAATCAGAGTGGGGAAGATTTCCTATGAAAAGGAGGTTGCACACAGAAGAAGGTAATGTGCATAAGGCTACAATAGAAGACTATAAGGGAACTTTTGAAGTTCTGGAACGCTGTAGCAGTTCCAGCAGAGGCTTGGAGTTGACAGGAACAAAGGATTCCTTGAAGGAAAGAAAAAGCAAGATTGCTTAATGCAAGTTCTGAAGGAAAGAGGACTTGGAGACAAAACAAAAGACAATCCATTCAAAGTACAGGTGGAATGGTGAAACAAGATCATGATGAGATCTTGAAGGTGAGGTAATATGTTATGTTTTGTTTTAAATCGAGAATGGGTTTTTATACTAATGCATAGGTGACAACAAGAGAAGCTGTGGGAGGAGAACCAGATGTGTTCTTGAAGACAAAATAATGAGAATACTCTAAAGGAAAAGTGGCAGTGAACTTGAAGAATCCAACCAGAGATTAGACAGAGAGGACAGCTAAATTATTCTCAAGAGAGAGTGAGAGATTGCAGAAGCCTAGAAGGAGCAAAGGTGTTGCTCAATTGGAGGTTCCAAACAGAGGAGCGTACTTACCAAAAGACTGAGTGAGGAGAGCTTAGTGAGGTAAGATTGCAACAAGGAGGACTAGCTGTTGCAGAGGATCTCATGAAGAAAGAAGAGAAGAAGATGACTATTGATAGTCATAGCAGAGGTTCAGAGAGAAGCCACAACAGAGGATATGAGAAGAAGGATGCCAAGGAAAATGACAAGAGGATGAGTCAAGAGGAGATTGACAAAGAGATTGCAGAGTTAAAAGAAAAACTCAATGCATTAAGGAGAATTCTTGAGGAAAGCCAGAGACTAGGTTGGGTCTTGAGGAATAAGCCAGTAAATTGGCATGAGATGTAGAGAAGGCTACAACACAAGTAAGTGAAGTGGCTGATGGGAAAACTCAAAGAAGTTGAGTTAGGAATGGAAGAGTCCATTTGTGAACCAGAATAAGAAGAAATTCTGGGAGAGAGTGAAGATGAAGACTTGAACACTGAACCTTCAAGTGAGGCCAAAGGGTCACATGGTCTTAAAACTGACAATTTGTGTATGTTTGTAGGAGAAACAGGTGAAGGAAAATTCACTGATATTGTCATGAAGAAGAAAGAAGACAAGCAGAATCTAAATTCTGTTTTGAAAGAAGATGAGATAGATAGGTCTCATATGCAGTTGGGGAAAGATATCAAGCAACCAAGTGAAGGGCTTGAGGAGATTGAAGAGGAGACCATTGAAGAATTTTTGAGTCATAAAGAGAACTTGGAACAACAAGGAGATATGATGGCTGAAGCATCAAGTGAGACCACAGGGTCTTATGTTTTTAAAACTAATAGTTTGTATATGATGGCAGGTATTGCAGGAGAAAAGCAACCTTTGGAAGATATCTTTAGAGGAGATGAAGATCTGGAAATAAAAGGTGACAAAGAAAACTTTTCAAAAGAGGAGGAATTTGACTACATACAGAAGGAAAAGTCTATGGATGAGTCTATAGAAGCTGTCATAGAGATGAGGAATCAGGATCTTATTCTGATGAAGAATGAAGAAATATTGTCTCTGAAAGATAATCAAATGAGTTTGATTAATATTATTGATGAAAAGAAAAGAAAATGCAGGAGAATGTTAATGAAGATGATGAGACAAGGATAACTCTGGGAGAAGAGTTACAGAGGGACAACAAGACAAAATGTACTGAAGAAGAAGGACATCTACTGAAAGATGTTAAGGAAGAAGAAGTCTATGCAAAAGACTTAGCTAAGGGAGAAAGGACATCTGATGATCTATCCATAACAGAGGAAGGTATAGAGAATTATGTAAAATTTCCAATATCTACTCCAATTGAAGTTATTGAGTTATATAGGAAATTAGATTTTCAAAGAAGGGAGTTGGAAAAATGGAGGATAGATGTTCAAGAGAAACTGCTGAAAAGGGAAGACAAAAGAATTTTCATGAATGATAGTCACAAGAAAAAGGATATGGATACAAAAGTTCAGCAGATTGACACTATAAGAGAAGGAGCTCACTACAGTTAACAAGAGAAAGAAGATATCATTGAAGAAAATGTTGTGGAAGAGAGACTAATGGACAGCCTCATGAATTCTTTTGAGAATTCAAAACATCATATTAATGTGCTGATAGAGGAGAAAGAAATAGAGTAGCAAACTGAATTGTTGCCAAAGGAAGATAAGGCACTGACGCCTTATGTTTTTGATTTTAATAAGTGTTTTGTGAGTGTAGGCTTTGTTGAAATTTTTGGAGGAGATTTGGCATAAGTGAACAACCAAATAAAGGTGAAAGAAGAACATTATATGGAAGAAATTAATCCATGGAACAATGATATGAAATTGCTGGAAAGAGTGCTGAACAATCATGATTTAATCATGAAAGAGGGTAAGGATGATAGGGAGGCAGTCAGCAAAGCAACCAAGGCAAAGGTTGAAGCAAGCAAAGCAAGAGTCAGCATAAGAGACAACAAAGCAAGCAAGGCAAAAGTTGGAGTAAGTAAAGGAAACCAGCAACTACAAAGTGAAAGTAACCAACAACAGTTTAAAGAATTAGTAGACAACAACAACAACCTGAAACAAAAAGAAAGAGGCAGAAATATGAAGCAGAACATGGACCAATCCAAGGATGAACTGGAAAAAGAAATTGAAGAAATGTGGTAGCTGATGATGAAGCAGTTCAAATGGAGGAAAATGGTAGCAGCAGGAAACAATTTCAATCAGAACTTGAACCTGATTGACAAGAAGAAGAAGATGGAGCCAGAGACAACAAAAGTACAACAAAAACAAGAAAACGAAGCATGTGGACAGTTACAAAACAAAGTGTGGGATCCAGGAAGACAAAGACCAAAAGACACATGATTCGGAGATCATGAATACTTTCTACTTTGGGAGTCTGATGCAAAAGCATTCAACCCAAGGAAAATCATTGTAATTAAGTAGACATGGGGGGGTCATGTATTTTTAGGAAGTAGTTTTCCTAAGTCTCAAGTTAATGTAATATCTAGGACTTTAAGTGATTTAATTAGATAATGGGAAGAAATTGTAAGTTCTCTCGAATAAATGAGAACATGAGTGGAAATAAATGACAAAGAGTCTAAAGTCAAATAGGACTCTTAGAACAGTTCCATGATTCAAGGAACTAAGGAGAGCTTTTGGGAATTAATTAAAGTAGAAGTGGACATAGAGGAGCGAGAGGATTTAGGAGTCAATTCAATAGATTTAGGAGTCGAACCAGGATCAGTTCAACAGAACTCCCTGGCATATATGTAAGCCTATGGGCAGAGTAAAAGAGAGAGGCCATTGATAGCAGAAAAACAAGCCTGTGTGAGACAGAGAAGTCTCGAATGTAATATTTGTTTATATATATATATATATAGAGTTTATTTCCTGACTATGTCAGTATGCTGAAGAAGTATTTCATGTATGAATTACTTGTGAATTCGTAGGCTTTGCAACAGGTTGCAGGCAGAATTCTAAAGGACACAGAGGAACGGAGTTGATTCAAAGGAATCGTAAAAGGATCCTTGAATCAAATTGAGGAAAAGAGTGAAGCTCTGAGGTGGAAGCGAAGTGAGATTTACAGAGGAGTAAAGCTCAGGAGGATTCGTGCAATAAAACAACAAGAAGGCTGAAACCTTTGAAGAGGAGCAAACCATAGAAGAACTGAAGACTAGCACAAAAACTAAGTGAAAAAGGAAGAACAGAGAAGTGAAGTTCGACGATCAACAACCGTTGGATTTGGAAAATCAATGGTCCAAATGATTTTGCTAAGGAGCAAGTGAAATATCTTATCGGCAGAGTAATTGTGTAGTTTTGGCCGCAAGCAGAAACCTCGATTTACACTAAAAACGAGTGGAAAACTTAGTCAGAATCGAGTTTCAGACTTGAAATACTATGAAGAATGGCCTAAACCCTTATCAGGTCCGGAAGTTTGATCGGATCAGTGATTTATAGGTGAAGGGTTTCGACCATAGAGGGGAGTGATAGCAATAATGCGATAGATTTTGAACCATCGGATCGAGAGTCCAGATCGACAACCTAGATCTAATCGCTAATCGCATTATCGGCGGTTTCAAGTGGAAGAGGTAAGTCAACATATATGTGATACGCCGATAGCGGTAAAGCTGATCGATGATCAAAGGTATAGGTAGTCGGAGGTCGGGGAAGCGGAGATCGAAGGACTAGTGCAAAGGGAAGGCGGACCCAACGATATTTGTGAACGCGAATATATAAAATTAAGATCTGGCTAGTGTGCCGGAGCGGGTTTTTCCCGTTATCCCTTTGTAGTTATGTTAAAGTGATGCGGGCTGATCCTAAAGGGAAATTGCATATGGGAAAGCGAAGGGTATTTATGTATGCATGACCAAGGAAAGATGTGATGGCCAATTGCGATAGGGTTAGCCTTGGGGAGTGTGCAGAGACCGTACCAAAGTGGGGAAAAGGTATGTTTGCATGGTTTTCCTTTGTAAATGACGTATAAAGGAAAATTAGTGCCGATAGAGTATTTTATATGAGAAGCATATATTAACCAAGGTTTGGAAAGGGAAAGGTTATATATGAGTGGTTTAAAGGTTACGAAGGGTTTTACAGTTTCGATAGGAAATATTTAAAAGAAAGACTTTAATAAGTCATATGCGAAGGTTAAGGGGTGATTTAAGTCCCGATAGAGGGTTTAAAGCGGGGTGATTAATTTCCTGAAAAGGAAAAGGTGGGTAAATGTGTAGACTTTGGTAAGTCTATGAATCATTCCGCATGAGAGTAAAAGAGGGCCTTAACCATTAGAGGTTGGAATCTTTGACTCCTTTGAGAGTCAAATACCTGGGACAGTTGTGTTTATGCATTTTATGCATACTGTGGGTATGTGCAGGGGTATCCCTACAACAGAGACTAAGTTTGGAGCTTCCCTTCTCTTCTTATTAGTCTAGTTAAAGGTTATAAATTTGAGATTATTATGGCAGATTCGAGCCAAAGCTTGGTTTGGATTTCAGATTAATATATATATATATATATATATATATATATATATATATTTTCTCTAGAACAATGCTACGATTTCAATATTATTAGTGAAAATTCAATTTCTTATCCCTTATCTCTTGGTTTATTGCTAAAAATTGTTATAGAGTCCGGAGAATTCCATGATACAAATGTTGTGAGATGTGTGTATTATTAATTCAATGAAGGGTACATTTATCCTTGAAATAAATGGTTATGTCTCCATAATTGGAAATACCTAATTTATAACTATATCCCTAATCATATCTATGTTATCCCTAATCATAACTATGTACAAAATCCTGAATGATTACAACGTTTCCCCCCTTAATCCAAAGAGACATTTGATATACCAAGTAAATATCTAAACTTTCCGAACTTTTCATGCTCCAATGCTTTGGTAAAGATATTTGCAATTTTTTATGAAGTTGGACAATGTGTCAGATGAATTGTTTTGGCCTCTACATGATGTCGAATCAAATGATACTTGGTGTTGATATGTTTGGTTCGATCATGAAATTTTGGATTCTTGGCCAATTGAATTGCAAAAGAGTTGTCAACAAATAGAGGAGTTGAAGCTTTTTGTTTCTCTTACAAATCTTCAATTATTTTCCAAAGCCAAATTATTTCCTTAGTGGCTTGAGCTTCTACAACATATTCGGCTTCGATGGTAGAGTTAGTAGGAACAAATTGCTTGCATGATATCCAACTAATGGCCATAGATTCAAGATTCATCAAATAACCAGAAGTAGAGACTCCATTCTCTTTATCTCCATCAAAATCAGAATCTGAATAACTAACAAGATGGAAGTCTAAAACTTTGGTATATTTGATGCCGTAAGTTTGGGTTCCTTTTAAATATTTCAATACTCTTTTTGCTACTACCTAATTCCCCTCATAAGGATGATGCATAAATCTGGAAAGTATCCCGACAACAAAGGTTATATTAGGACGAGTATTAGATAAATAAATCAAACTTCCAACAAGTTGCGTGTACTTTTTTGGATCTTCAAACAGTTTTCCTTCTTTTGAAGTGAGTTTCAAATTTTGTTCCATTGGTGTAGCAACATGATTACAATCCATCATACTATATCTATTCAATAACTTACCAACATATCTCTTCTGAGAGATGAAAATATGTTGTGGATTTTGATCAACTTCAATTCCAAGATAATAATGAAGTAAACTTAAATCTGTCATATCAAAAACCTTTTTCAATTCCTTCTTAATAAATGATATATATTAATCATGGTTTCCTGTGATTATTAAATCATCAACATATACAACTAGATATACAACTGATCTTCCAATTTTCTTAACAAAAAGAGTTGCATTATCTAGGTCAAACTTTTTATAATTTAACTTAAGAAGATTTTCAGTTAGTTTCTTATACCACGCTTGTGGTACTTGTTTCAAGCCATACAAAGACTTCATTAATTTACAAACTTTTTTTCTTTTCGTTTAGCGGAAAAAACCTTATAGTTGAAACATGTAAACATATTCTTTCAAATCTCCATTTAAAAAGATAGTTTTGACATCCATATGATGAATTTTCCATTCTTTCTAAGCCACAATAGAAAACAGAGATCTAACAGTGCCCTATTTAGCTATAGGAGGAAATTTCTCTGTATGGTCAATACCCTCTTTCTGTGCATATCCCTTTGCTACAAGTCTTGCCTTGTGCTTATCAAGTGAACCATCAGCTTTATACTTAGTTTTATAAATCCATTTGCAACCAACAAGTTTGATGCCAACAGGAGGATCCACCAGCCTCCATGTGCCATTTTTTACGAGAGCATCATCTTCCTTTTGCATTGTATCTTTCCACTGATCATAACTAACAACTTCTTGAAAACAAGAAGGTTCATAATCCACAAAAAAATTAAATTCACAATGAGAATAGTTACCTAAGGAACTTCCTGTCTTAAACTCATCATATTTCTTTGGAAATGTTCGAATACAAGTTGATATTCACAAAGGTTATGTAGGAAGTTGCTCATCTTCTTCATCTGTCTCAGTTCTTGCCGTCTCTGTCCTTGTCATCTCTGTTGTCGTCTCTGTCTATATCATTTCTGTAGAAACACTTGCATCAACCAATTTCTCTTCAGAAGCAAAATTATCATCATTGAGAGAAGGAAAATCCACAGACTGATCCCCTTCAAGATGTGGAAGAATATTATTTGATTCATAATAAAACTTTTGAGGCACAAACTTTTCTATCTGATTAAGTTGTCTATCAACAGTGAGGGAATCTTTATCAAATTTAAGAAAAATTACATCTCTTGACAAAATAAACTTCTTGTTCTCTTCATCATACAATCGGTATGCCTTAGAAGTCATAGAATACCCCAAAAATATACATTTTATGCTTCTTTCACTCAACTTATTTCTTTGATGTTTAGGAATCAAAGCATAACATTGAGAACCAAAAATTCTGAAATGTTTAACAATAGGAAGATGATTATACCACATTTCATATGGAGTTTTGTTGTTGATCACAGAGGAAGGACATCGATTTCTAATATATGCTGCACAAAGCACTGCTTCTCCCCAAAACATCAATTTTACATTCTTAAAAAACATCATTGAACTTACCATATTAAGCAATGTTCTGTTCATTTATTTTGCAACACCATTTTGTTGTGGATTATATGGTATTGTGGTCTGGTGTTTGATGCCATTCTCTTGCAATTATTTTTCAAAAACATGTGAAGTATATTCTCCCCCATTATAAGTTCTTCTAGTACCAATATTAAGTTGAGCCTCATTTGTAATCAAGAGACGAAATTTTTTAAACACATCAAAAACTTGTGATTTTTGTTTAAGCAGATAAACCCAACACGTCCTCGAATAATCATCAATAAAATTCAGTATGTATTTATTGCCATTCGTAGTTGGTACATGCATAGGCCCACATAAAATCAGAGTGTATGAGACCTAATTTCCGTGTAGATCTAGAAGTAGAATTATGAAAATACTATTTGTGATGCTTGCCCAATATACAAGCATTACATGGGGTCAATTTTCTTGGAACTGTTGGAAGTCCTTTAATCCCCTGCTATCTCATAATTATAATACTTTCACAAGTAATATGACCGAAGCGTGCATGCCACAATAAATATGATGACATAGTATCATTTTTTTGAACCAAATAATTAGTGTTCAATGCAACATACGACATACCTTTCAACTTCAACAATTTATCTTCTTCCACACTAGTGATTACAATTTTATTGTCAGATGCTCTTCAAATTTCTACTTTACCATCAAATATATGAATGGAATGTCCCTGCTATCTTATTTGTATAAGAGATAACAAATTCCTTTGGAACTGAGGAATGTAAAGAACAACATTCAAATTATAATAAGAAAGTCCAGGAATTTTTAACTAAATAGAACCAATCCCTGATGGTTTGATTTGAGACTTATCAACAAAATACACTACTACATCAATATTATCACTTAATTCTTCAAACAAATCTCTTCTAAAGGTCATATGACAAGTGACACCTATGTCTAAAATCCAACTGTCAAGCAATGAAGAAAAAGAGGTACTAAACATATCTTCCATATGAAAATTACAATGAGAAACAACATAATGAGAATTTCCTGAAGACTGTCCTTTTTCTGGAAATAGTTTATCCTTTTTTTCAAGCACTTGTTCTCTTCTTTCATTAATTTTCTCCCAAGGAATTCTACAATTTACAACTGTATGTCCAATTTTACCACATCTAAAACATTTTATGGCTGGTTTGTTAGAAAACTTTCCTTGTTTATCATTATGTTGTCTATCTCCCTGAATATTTTTGCCCCCCTGCCTCTATAATTCTTTCTACCTCGTTCTCTGTTACCCTTAGAATTTTTGACATATTCTTCTTGAGGTTTTTGGTCTTTTTCGGCAAGACATAAGGTTTCAGTATTAGGATTATGTAATGTTTCTTTCTTCCCAAAAGCCTTCTCTCTTTCTATAATTTTCCCTACTAATTTGTCAAAATCAAAAATTTTTAATTTCTCATTTGTTTGGAGAGATTCCAAGTAGTGTGAATAACTAGGGTAAAGAGATTTTATAAAGCTAGTAAGCTGTAGATCAACTTTAACTACAGTAGATTCAATTTCACGATTGATTGCTTTAATTTTAGAAGCAAGTTTTAATGGATCATTATCTTTCATTTCTAGATTAAATAATTGCAACAATAACTGTATTATCTCCAATTCATAATGTGAATCATAAAGCTCTTTTAATTTTGTTATGGAATCATACGTTGTTTTACTTTGAACAATATATCTTCTTACCTCTTCTGAGACTGAAGTGGAAATTAAGGCATAGGCCTTCTTATCCTTAATTTTCTAGATCAATAACTTTTTCTCCTCATCAAGTTGATATGGTGCATTCCCTTCTTTTCCTTCACAGAATCCATCCCACAGATCATTAAAAATAAGTGTGTTTTAAACCTTCCTGAACCATTCCTGATAATTTTCCTTTTCGGATAAAACAACCCCAATTAAAGATACCAAGGAGTTCATCTTTTGAAGATATATTTATAGAACTACCAAAAACACTGTTTTGACCACAAGCATTGAACTTAAAAAAAAACTTTTGTTTCAATCACATATTTTTTTTTTGTTTCACTCACAACCACAAACACAAATTTCTCTTACAAATACTCTATTTTAACTTATGATTCAACAATGTTCAACGCTTCTGTCTCAACCACAACCAGGCACAAATTTCCTTTAAAAAATTGTGTTCTCTGTTTTAACTTACAAATTCAACAATGTTCAATGCTTTTGTCTCAACCACAACCAGGCACAAATTTCCTTTAAAAATTGTGTTCTCTGTTTTAACTTACAGATTCAATAGCCACAGGTGATTTCACCTCTGCACCACCCATCTCTAAAGCACGATCACACCAAGGAGTCTTCACTCAGCATATCCAACTTAGGCATGGCGATCACATGGTTAAACTATGAATACCCACTTCAAAATTAAAGAAAAATTGATGGAATGAATCATTCAGAGTTCCAAAACAACCACGGAGACTCGTGGGTACCTTCAAAATTACGAAAGAGGTTAAAATTTTAAATACCTTTAGGAGAAGAGTCGATGAATTTCGCTTCAGCACTTGCCGTCCACTCCGGTCAAGACAAGAGTACGGGCATATATTCTTCCCCCTAGTTAAACCATAGTTTGCTTAAGCACTTGCCGTTTGCTCCAATCAAGACAAGAGTATGAGCATATATTCTTCCCCCGAGTTAAACCACAGTCAGATGAATTTCCTCTCCAAAAGAATACTGATCACGCCATGCTGCTAGGTCACTTCACACTAATGAAGTTGGAATCAATCTCGCTAATGGAGTTTGATCCAAGCTCTGATACCACTATTATAGACTCTGGAGAATTCCATGATACAAATGTTGTGATCTGTGTGTATTATTAATTCAATGAAGGTTACATTTATACTTCAAAGAGACAGTTATGTATCCATAATTGGAAATACCTAATTTATAACTAGATCCCTAATCATAACTATGTACAAAATCTCAAAGGATTACAACAAAAATTTCTGGGCAAATCTGCATGGTACCTTTTTTTCATGTAGTTTATGTATTAAAGTCATAATATTGAAATTATTATATAAAATTAATGTGGATAATTATCTTGAATTCATTTTATTTTATTTTCTTTTGCTGGTTTAGCATTAAAGTTTTAGAATAATTTCCACAAATCTGCACTTGATTTAAGCTTGGAATCTTCATACTAATGACCTGGAAGTTAAAATTTAACTAGTTATGGTCAATTTCTCTTAACATATTTTTGCTAGTTTCGAAGAAAGAACTGAAAACCATAGAATTCACTTCCTTTTTTTAGATAGTCTTCTCAAGGGGTTTTATCAGAAGTTGCAAAGAGATCATTTGCAAAATAATTTACATACCTTTCTATCTTAGACCTATCTGTGTGTAGTCTCCATTAAAAAAAAAGTGAGAGAAAAGGAATAATTCCTTATATTTTTGGCCTTTTTGTTGAAGTAAGTTGTGGAAATTTGTTAAAAGCATTTAAGAGGTGTTATGAAATATTGTGATTAAATAGTTGGGATTAAACACATGTTTGTGAATGGTTTGAATGGGAGGTTGATGTATATTTAGTGTGTGTGTGTGTGTGTATGTGTTTCTTAGTGCTTAATGTGTTGTTAACCACACAACATGGTTTTGAAAAAACCATTTTTCTGAATGAAATCACACATGCCAAGAAAAACAATGGCTTAGTATGGGATGAAGACTTAGTGTGTATTGAATGGGAGGTTTATATATATGTAGTGTGTGTGTGTGTGTGTGTGTGTTTCTTAGTGCTTAATGTGTTGTTAACCACATAATATGGTTTAAAAAAAACCATATTTTCTGAATGAAATCACACATGCCAAGAAAAGCCATGGCTTAGTACGGGATGAAGACTTAATGTGTATGGATTGGTATTGTATAAGAAGTGTGAGTATGTAATTCCATTAATGTAATGATTGAGTTCATCGTATTAATCTTAATTTTTAAATTATCTATGCTAATTAGAACTCAATGTAAGTTATATCCAACAAGTCATTTTTAACTATGAATTTAGGTGCACAACTAATGCACACACATTCATGTAAAGAGTTACAATATGTTTTATGAAGATGGTTAAGAATGAAATTTTTGTGGTTTCTTTTATCTAATTTTGTGATCTTGTTAAGTGTTGATTTTGGGTTGGTTTTCTTCATGAGATAAATTGAAATTGTTCTAGGACTAGGTTGAGGAATGTCATGCCTAATAAAGAAGGGGTTCAAATGACTTATAGGTGTGAATGGTTGTGGAAACCATTTTAGGGAAAGTTGAAGGATGTGCATGTTATGTTATGTATGAGCATAGAATCTATACTAACTTATATCTATAAGGTAAGTATTTTTGTGTGTATATAACGAATAATTGATTTTGATGAAATCTAATGGACATGATTAAGAAGGGTTGATTGTGCATACTATGAATTTAGTGGAATAAATATTCATAACATGAATTTGTTTGAGATTTAAACGCATTATTTCCTTTTTATTACAAATGAAGAAACAAAGATTGGTATAGTGTACACCATTAGGTGGTTTATAATGTTTGTAATAGTTGGTTTTGATATATGTAGTCAAATGTGGACTAGGTATTTATACTCCAGTATTGTAATTTATTTATTTATATGCTTGATTGAGGTAGAATTAAATTGATTTTTAAATGCTTGAAAATGTAGAAAGAAATTAGTGTGATAAGTTGATGAGATATCTTTTATATTGGCTCAAGATAAATCAAGTCTAGCATATTTGAAGAAGATTTCATATTGTTGTGTCTAAGAAATCCTTAATAGTCTCCTTAATGAATTTAAGGATTGCATATTGATTGAATTTTATTTAACTAAATTAATTAGAGAAATTATGAGCATTGAACTCTTGCTCAAAACTATTTTTAGTTAGTTGATAGATTTAAAATTCATGTTGTTTATGAACTTGATGGATTACTTTCTTGAAATTTGATTAGCACATAATTGTTAAGAGAATAGCATATTTAGAGATAAACCTTTTCTGTGATTGGAAATGTGTTGTATTTAAGCTTAAAGGATAAGGTATGAGATTAATGAAAAGTTGATTTGAGTTCTTATTTTACAAGAATATGTGCTTGTGATATTTTTTAGGGAGAAATTGAAGAAGAGTGAGATCACATTTTTGATGAATTGGAATTATTGCATGATTTAGAAACCTAAGATGATTGTCTTGTATGTGGAATGGAAGAGATTGTTGGATTTATGATTTTTTTGTTGAGATGTCACTAGTTGTATGAGTAGTTAGTAGTCCTGCAAAAAGTTGTGATATTTTGAGAGGGTAGTAATTCTTAAAAAAAAAAAAAAGAGAAATAAAAAAGGAAATGAAGCTTAGCTTTAGGCAAGAAATTCCATTGTGATAGTGTAAATCTTACGTAAAATCAACAAGATTATTCATAGTTTGAGAAATGTATGGTTTTCATAGTTTTGTTTAAGGTTTTTTTATATGTATTAATGTTAAGAAATAAGGCCTAAAACCAAATGAATTACCTAGCTATTGAATGTTGTTAATTTTAGGTATGTTCTATGCTAGAGCAATTTATTTATTTTCTTTTTCCATATTAGCAATCACATCAGCATAAAGTAAACTGCAGATAGAACATAAATATAAATCGTAGAAGACAAGTCAAGAGAAGAGGACACAAGATGTGGCACGAGCTAGGGACAAACCCCATAATGTGTGGGGAAACCCTTTGATCAAATCTTCATTTTCTTCAAAGTTCAGCAGAGAAAGAGAGAGGGAGAGAGAGAGAGAGATAGTACATTTACATCAGAAGTCAATACTTTGACTTATCTAGATCTAGCATATATCATTTAGTATAATGATCAGATCAGTTGAAGACATTCTTCTTCAACTGATTCTCCAAGGTGACAGATTCACCTATCTTAGTGCTGCATCTGGTCCACTTGCTGCACCACTGCATGCTGCACTAATCATGATTATCATCATTTTGCCCATGTCCATGATCTTATCTATCCTCATGCTTCATGCTGCCCATGATCTCATCATGCTTCATGTTTCTCATGTTGCCCTGTTGATGCCTCGAAAATCGCTGCAACAACAATGGGGGGATAATCACCCGGTCCGGACCTTAATGCAGCTCCTTTTCCGTTTGGTGTGGTGGCTCCGACTGGTTTAACTAGGTCCGATTACCTTCTCCCTATCGCTATTGGTTTATTATGTATCTTTAACTACCAATAGACAGGGATATCAAATCACTTCTTCTTGCTGATCAGGCAAGAAAATGACCCTTAAGCTGATTTGGGTTCAGCCAAGCCACAACTAAAATTTTGCCTCTTTGAGAAGAGGACTTAAAAGAATGTAGAAATTACTATAAATGCAAGTTTATTCTAAGATGCAAGCAAAAGAAACTAATCTTAATCCTATCTTAATTAGGCAGATATAGATCTAACCCAACCAAGAGCAAGATATTTAAAATATTGGGATTTAAATATGTCTTGTTTATAATGAATATCAAGTTAATGAAGTAGTTCAATTAACTAACATTATCGATACCAAAACAAATCCTATTGAGACCTCTTAACTGAAATAATAAACCAACAACACTAAGGAAGTGGTTCACAAAAATGATATTGATTATCAACTCAGTAAATCCAATAATTAAACAATAATATGTGGAAATAGTTCACAACACATTACCATTCAATAAATCAGTTTTATAAGGCAGATTTCTGAGTAAATAGTTACTTAGAAATCAGAATTTAATCCATAAGATCAGAGATACATAATAACAACATTGAGACAAATTATTCATATTGACAAGAGTGCACAAACATGAATAAAATGACACATTCCTGTTACCATAAAAATGAAACTGATATTTGAAATAGTAGTACTAGAAATACCAATTTATTGCATCCATTTCACTGACCCTGGTCTCCAACAGTCCTTTACATTGTGTAAACTTCTTCTTTCAAAGTTAAAGCCACAATAGTGCAAATTTTACTCATCACACATAATTCAAGATACAAAGGAAAAATCCTCAATAATCCCCAGATCTGAGATTTTCTCTCCTCTCTCCTATAACTCTAATTCCTATTACAGAAGTGCTTTTAGAAGTCTAAAATTGCAAAGGAGAGCAACCCCTTATTACATTCTGCAATCTATTATTTATAATATTTCCAAAAGTATTTTGAGAGGAGAGTTTATTGAAGGTAAATCTGCCTTATCCAATTTTATTTGCTTTAAAATTCCAATTTTTAATTGCTGGAGCATCCTAATTGATTGAGATCCTTTTCTCCATATTGCTTCCACTGTTTTCCTGCAAAAAGAAATCAGAATAAATTAAGATGCAATCAATAAAATCAAAATATCATTTATGACATTTAAAACAAATCTAATCAAATTCAATTTAAACAGTTAATTGAAAATAAAATATAAGCTCTCTATTGATGCTTGGGATGGTTTAATTAGCCAAGGATATTATTGATGAACGAATTTGCAATTAGAAGAGGCTTGGGCAAATGAAAAATGAAGAAAATAAAACTCAGAAAATTGATTTTGTTTTCAAAATTTGGAGCTTGATCTTTTGCTTGATTTTCGACCCAATAAATGACTAGATCTATTAGTGAAACCTCCTCAGAAATGTTCTCCTTGATTTTATCTTTCCAATGAGCTGTTCTAGGCATCATTTGGCCAAGTATAACTCAATCTATGAACTTCCAAAGTTGATGAGTCAAAACTGGCACAATTCTGAAATTTCTGTTGCTGCGCTAAAAAATCAGAGTTTTTAAAAATTCTAATCCTAAATTAAACTCTAATTATCTAATAATTAATTCTAATTTAATTGTTAATTATGAACTAAATTAATCATTTTATAAACTGTTATTAATTAATATAATTAACAAATTAATTTATTTAATAATTAAATTTTAATTTAATTAAATTTATATATTTAATTAATTTAAAATTCATTATTAAATATTTATTTTAATATTAATTAAATTATTCTACCGTTCCTCTTTTATTTTCTCCACTCATTTTACTCTTACGTATGTGTTAGGTTCCTATACCAATAGGTTTCATTTTTCATGATTGACCTGGGAAGTGCCAAATATGTTCATCTTTTCATGCTGCAAAGGTTCCATATTTTGTAAAAGAATTAGAGAGAGATAAAAAATGTAAAGAGGGTATGCCCTAAAAGAATTATCAAAGGGAAAAAAGAGTAAATTGGTCAAGAAAAAAAGATAAAAATGAACCCCAAAGAAAGATAAGGAAAGTGGCTAGTCCAAATGCCACTGCTAACTTGATGGATGGCCCAACAGTTCAATCTGGACCATGCCATGGTTTAAATTGCTTGTTCTAGACTAGAGAATGAATATCTGTCCAAACAGTTCAAGCTTGGCAGATCAGTAGCTAGGTAGAGAAATTAAGGAGCCCAACTACTTAATCTGGGCCCTTGGAAGAGATAAGGGTACATTTGGATAGGAGGGCAGTCAAAAGAAAAGAGGATAATCAGGGTCTGCAAGCCTAAGTGCACCCATTCGAAACGAAGAAAAAATGTTAGGTGTATTAGGCTGGGTAGGTAGTTTGAGGTTGTAGAAAGCAAGGTTTGATCACCTGATGTATTGTCAATTACAACTTGTCTCATCAATGAAAGAAATGCCAAAGCAGCTGTTTGATGGCAGAATGATGAAAGCATGTCTAACTCCCTTTCACCCCCCCTCGAAGTTTCTTACTAACACCCTGAAGGACCTTGGGATCTGCCTAACCAGTCCTGTTATCACTTCATTTTTGTAAAAATACTAAGTCAAGCTTTGAATTTCTTCAACGAAAAGAAGCCACATTTCTTATGTAAAAATCATTCTATACTCCTTTCATCTTCCTATCTCTAAGTTTTCATACTATGGACTTAGCATTCATCCATTCAGTTTCAATCCATAAACTCATATTAACCCCTAATTCTATTATATAGCTCCCTGAAACCACTTCCCCGTCCCTACTTCTACAAAAAACTATATAAAATCCCAAAAATGTATTAAATATCCCACCCTATGGCAGTATAGCCATATAAATATAGTTTAGGGGAATAATAGTCCATCCGGGACTACTATTAACCCTTCCGTGTCCTAACCCGGAGTTAATTTAACCTCTGGTTAAATTAATAACCACTCCCCTTTACCCTTAAACCTTACTATTCTACCCTTTTTGCGCTCTTTGTTAATATTGGGTGTTCAAATGTTTATTTAAACATTAAACACTTCCGGCGCAAATAACCCGCAAAACCCACAAACCCAAAGTTTTGAACCCCCGCCATATAAACAAATGATATAATATTCAGCGGGCCCCGTACATTATCGTACCCGTAGCTCACAGTTCCGTCCACCGTCGGATCGGGCCCTCCCCATCCGATGGCTCTCACCGATTTCGGAGCCGCCCCGACGATCGATGGTTAGCCTCCGATAGCCTAGTAGTTTCTCCGCCGTACAAAAGACAGGTGTCCCGTTTTGATTGTATCAGAGCCCCTCTGACAAATACCGCCCCCGTACAGAAGGCAGTCTGATAAAACCACAAACCACCTTCTGTCTCTCTGCCCCCGACGTCAGCGCCACGTCGCCTCTTACGTCACTCTTGCGTCGACCCATTGTCGCCCCGTGTCATTGCCACCGCATCTGCCTCCGTCCCTACCCCGCCACCGTGTCCTGTGCCACGTCGTCGGCCCAGTCAACTGCCACGTCACCCTGCCGTACCCGGGACCCGCCGATGACATCATGCTGATGTCATATCAAAAAAGCGCCAAAATGCCGCAAAAGCCCAAATTTGTGTTAAAAGTGGCAAAAAACATCGTTTCCGCTTGTTTTTTATGCAAGCAAATGTTGCAAACTTTTGCATGCCACTCACGTCCACTGCGCATTCGACGTGCCCGACAGTCGCCAAGACCTGCTCGACCTGCAACCCGACCTGTTCGGCCTCCGCTCGCAGCCATTCACCACAACATTTCTCCAAGTGAACAGGTATTTACCCGAAAAGCACCAGTAACCCTGTTTTTCATGATTTCTCTGCAAAATTAGCCAAATACACCTAAAAATCCACATTGAAACATATTGGCACCTGCAACCTTTTCCTCTCTGCCCCACATAACTTCATTTACGGCCAAAACCTGGCATCTCTGCCCCCCTGATAAAATTGCCACCGCCAGCTCAAATTGCAGCCCCAATTTGCCGCGGAACCACTAAGTACAGTTTGCTAAAACCCTCTATTTTTCTCCCTTTCTAGTGTACTAATTGCAGAGCCTTGCACAGTCTTCATTTCATTAAGTTTTACTCCTCAAAAACAACTCTACACAGAACTTGAAACTGTGAGTTCCTTGCCCAGAAAACCATTATCAGAACTCTGTTTTCTGCTGAAATACAGGCCTAATCCAACTGTAATCATTGTCAAAACATGGAGGCCCCAGTTGCCCTTAACATTGCTCCACTAAATGCACCCCATAGACAGCTAGAATGGCTTCCACTAGCAGATAGAGATTATCAAATTGATGATATGGAAGGAGTGAAGCCTCATCTTCAAGCCTTTTGTGAGATAAGGAATAAGTTCAGAAACAAAACTGATCCCTTAAGAATATGGGAGTCCAACATGCCCATGTACTACTTTCCCTCAGTAAATGTTTTTCCTGACCTCATCCATCACTGCTATTCCAATTATGATCCTTCTCAGAGGGTAGTGATGAGCCCTGCTGGTAAAGTCCTCTTCTATATTACTCCTTAGTCTATCAATGATATGTTGCAATTCAAACCAACTCAGCCATTGGTCCCCCTTTCCATGAAGAATCTGCTAGATCAAGCCTCAAAATTGCCCTCTGTAGAGATTGATCGAATTGCTAAGTTGTTTATGCCCCCAGACTGTTACTCCAGATTTACAATCCCTTATCTCCATGTTGCATTTAGCGAGGAGGAAAAAATGCTTATAGATATCATCTCCTACATCCTGGGATTCAGAACAAGTGAGATTGTGGACAGCACTATCTTTGCCTTGATGTCCATCTTCACTCTAGGACAGCCCCCTGCTGTCCAGTATGATTATGCCACCTTCATTGCTGATAAGATTCATGAGAAATTCATGAGCCTAGAAAGGGAAAGGGTATTCAAATACACCTCATACATCTATCATTTGCTGCTGTATTATCAGTCTGAAAGTTTCCCAGTTGTCCTCAAAAAATTGGATGCTAGGGGGGAGAGGAGGTCAGTCATATTTTGGTCATCAGTATTCCATCATATTAGTTACTCCCCATACACATACTGTGAGTTCATTGACCTGTTTATCTATCCAGCTACCTGCTTACTATCAACAGATCCTCCCCCCAGACTCACTGATGAGATGCAAAAGATTCTACAGCTTTCCAAAAGCTACAGCATTGGTGACTGGTATTTCTACCAAAACCACACCATAATCAGGGTCTATGGCTGTGAATTAGCCCCCTACCGACTGCCCAAATATGTCCCCATGAGACTATTTGCCTTAGAATACTTTCGGCAATTTGGTAATGCAGATATGGTGCATTTCTTTGGCAAAATAAAAAAGGCACAGCTAAAAATCAGAAATCAATTAGGTCCCTTTATTTTCAATAAGATGGAAGAAGCATGGAAGGATGCTGACCAGATTCTAAGGGAGAAACTCAAGCTAAAAACAAGCTTTTATTGGGCACCATATGACCCCAATCACTTTATAAGCCTTAGAAGAATCAAATACAGGCTTGCAGCATATGAACACTGCACTATCCCTCAAATTGAGCAATTTGCTAATAAACAAGAGTGGGTAAAGGGCACTCTAGTTGAAGAATTCTCTGAAGAAGAAATAACAGAAAAAACAATCAAGAATCTGGAAAAATCTGTTGACTTGGAATCTTGTGGAGAAGTGTTTTTTACAGCTCCTCGGCACATTGGAGAAGGCACCTCTTCTGCCACGGCCCACCAACAACCTGCCCAAGTAAGTATCTCACCTGCAGCAACAGATAAAGGAAAAGAGGTGCAGCATTCAGAAGAACAAGTGCACAATTTGGGACAACAAGAAACAATGACAGATCAACCGGTTTCTATAGATGAACAGAGTCAAGGGAAAGACCCTGCAACTCAAGAAAAAGTGACTGAAATTCCTGTGCTACAAACACCTCTAAATGAGGAAAGGGCGAAGAAGAGAGATAGGCAGGAAGAGACCCCTCCAGGGACATCTACAGATCAGCGAGGAGAGAAGAGACAAAGGTTAAATCCTTTTTCGGAGGAAGAGATACCAGAGGGGCCCACAGAACAACAAATTCCCCCAAGCATGGAGACATCAGCCAGCTCCTCTCAGCAGGAACAAGAGAGACAACAGGGAGTGGAAGTAACATCCACAAGGCAACAGGGCAGACAACCCTATGATATTAAAAAATCATTTACTGATATCAAGGCTAGGAATGAGCTAGTGAGACTACAACTGTACAACCAGCTAATAAGGATGGCCCCTACTAATCAACAAAGGCTAATGGCAGCCTATGACATCCAGGAAGGAAGAATGACCCTCGGTTACTTCAGACCTACAACTCAGAAACCCCAATCAGCTGCTGATTACATTAGAACCAATCTGGAAGTGTTTGCCAAGGATATCCATCTGATGGACCAGATTGAATTGCACAAGCAGACTGGGGAGATGGTATATTCTACTCTAGCAGATAAGACATTGTTAGCCCACAGATTGCAAAACTCTTTGCACAACACTGCTGCCCAACTTGAGTTGGAGAAAGCTTCGTCACAGGCCAAGGACAATAGAATCAAGTCCTTGGAGGAGATTATCATATAGCTGGGACATGATCCCTCCGATCCCAAGGGTGTATAAGCTTTGATAAAAAAAGAAGCATGAAGACATAGCTGCCCTAAGAAGACAAATCAGGCTGTCACCCACATTGCATCCTCAAGCTACAGAGGTGGCACAACAAAAAGAGGAGTAGGATGTGGTAGCTTTGCTTACAACCTTACATAAAAGGTTGGTAGAGACAGAGAGTGCCTTGGAGGCATCATTACAGGGAAGACAGGGAGAGTTGGCCCCTCAGCCAATTCAAACAGCTCAGATTCTTACAGCTGATCCTCCCACGGCCACCACAACAGTCCGTCCCATAGTTACAACATCACAAGCAGGCACTTCAGGCTCAGCACCAATTTTAGCCACTACTTCAACACCTACAGAGCAAGGCACCAGCTTGAAAATGGACAACATGATGAAGGAAATAGAATCTTTGGAATTGCAAATGGCAGAATTGAAAGAAACCAAGGAAAAGCTGGCTACAATTGAGGGAAAATATGACAAATCAAAGCAGGATGTAGCTGAGAAGACAAGAGAAGTCAAAGCCTTGGAAAGAAGAATAAAGGAGCTGGAGAAATAGCTCACTTTTGATAGGACTCTAGCAGACATCAAGAAAATTTTGTGGGCCAAAATTGGCCAATCCATTACAGACCAATGGCAATCCATTGAAACCATTCATGAGCAAATGGATTTGATAAACTTGGCTCATTTTGAAAACCAAAAGGCTAGAGCATCTTTGGGAAATATGCCCGAGCAAGCAAATAGAATGATCCAATTTTTGAATACTCGCACCAAAGGGCAGCTGGCAGCATTAGGAATCAGGAACAGGACTGAAACTTTCTTGCTAATAAAAATGGTGTTAACCCTTAGGAATTTTGTGCAGACATTGGACAGAAAATGCCAAGAAATGCAAACAGAGGTGGATGAGTTCAAGACAAAGATCATGGCATTACATAGCAGAGGGCTACCAAGTTTATTAACCAGTGCTAGAAGACTGCTGTCACATGACCTTTATGCCAACAGAGTGAATAATTTTGCTGCCAACCAAATCACAGCTTCCTCAAGCACTTCAGAAGATACAGGGCCTCCATCAGGACAGAGTGTCTTTGATAAATTAGAAAATCTATTCTACATTACACATGAGATAAACCACCTGTTCGAATTCCAGCCCACTTTTCATAGATACACAGATGCTGATGAAACACTGTTAAAAATACAAAGGCATCAGCTACCTACAGAGGATTGGTGGAATGGGATGATAGAGACATTGGTCAGGTGATTTTGTTTATTAATTCTTTTTTGATCAAGCTACAATTTAGCATATACAGATGGCACGATGCACCTGTCAAAGGTAAATTAGCATAAAGCAGAATTGAAATGATAACTATAGTTCATCAAAATGCTAAGAAGTCGAGCACACAGGATGAAGACCCAGACAACGACAGGCAGCGTACCAGCATCAGGGCAACACACGCGGAATAAATGCGTAGCAGGCAGCCGACTCATTCAGCCCATAAAGTCAAAGTTTTCTAACAAAATAGACAGCTAGCAAGCCAATATTAACTGCAGTGTTTAATTCTTCATTTACTCCCTCGCAAGAGTTGGTGATGTAATTTATTGCTTGAAGAGTCATCACCTAGATATTTTGTATCTTGTTTTTGTATATATACCTCCCCATAGAGCGTATTTGGGGTTGGTTGGTTGATAATCCTCATTCTAGACTTGTGCTGTATACTTTGAGAGCTCTATAATCAAAGACTGCTAGAATGCTTTGGATGAAGAACTGTCTGTTGTGTTATTAAATCGCAAAAGAGTGACTGTGGAATTCCTGTGTTGCTACATGGCTCAATAAGTGTTTTCTTACCTCTGTTTACAGTTTATATATGTTTATGCCACCATTGTGTTACCATCTAAATAGTAAGAAAGAAGAATAGCTTAGGATTTGCTTGACTGCACTCTATGCTCAATTCTTGTTATTTCTATATGTTTTCTTCAGAAATGGTTATGAATATGCATACTTAAATGATCATATTTACCCTGTTTCTTTCACATATGACTGTTATTTAGGAATTCTTGACTGCTCCTAGACAAACTTTCATTCACCTTCCCTCTCTGTTAGCTAATGAAAAATTCTTAGTTGCCTTTCATTCCTGACCTTCATTCCATCTTTATTCCAGCCTGATATTGTTCTATGTGTAGCTATCCTACTCTGTATTCCTCTTGTGACCAAGAAAACGCAACAGCAAGCCCTAATCCATGACTCCATGCCCAATGGTTTGAAATTCTCACACTATGCATCTCAACTCTGCTTGAAAACATCATACTTCCCACCAAAATCAAAATAAAACCCATGTACACCATAACTAGCCTAAATCAACCCAAAACAAAGCTAAATTTTAAAGAGAGAGCCCTCTCTGACTGCAGGTAGGCTAGGGCCTGCAGCCCAAAGGTTCGTTTGTGGTTACCTCGGCTGTATCCCTTAAGGAGCTAAGGGACAACCTGAGTGATAACAATATGAGTGTTAAATTGAACAAAACAAAGCTTACATGAGACTTAGCTTAATGCTCCTTTGGTTAATGTGGCATGCCTTGACTTTTCGCAATCAAAGAATCGGGGGTATGAAGATTATCGGGGTTCTTAAAAAATGTGTCAAGTGAAAACTCTCGATGCTATGATTTGAACTTTTTAATGACCGGGAAATTGACAATCGGGAAGATTGAAGGTCCTCTAATATTGTTACATTTTGAAAACTCCCGATCCGATCGTAAAAAAAATAAATAAATAAATAAAAAATAAAAAATAAAAAATATATATATATATTAAATTTTTATATATATTTTAATTTTTATATTGTTTTATTTTAATGAGGTTTATTTTATAAATTACAACCACTTTAATAAAAATAAAAATTAAACTATAGCCACTTTGAAATTTTGGGTTTTCGAGATTAGTAATCAATTTGGGAAATTGGAATAAATTACTAAAATCCCGATAATTTATGATTTGGCTGAAAAATGAAAAATGTTAGTAATAACTAACTAGGGGTTAATATTTAAAATAAATGTGTTATTGAACTAATTTATTTACAAAATGCAGTATTGTACATTTTATGCATTTTTAACTCAGACAAGATAAATGATGAGATTTCAAAGGAGTACCATTTTCAAACCAGTTGACCAAATGAGGAGATACAAACGTTAATGGGAAGCTTATAAAAAATCGATTTTAACAAATCAATCGAAACAAGAATCCAAAGAAAATGAAAAATTAACAAAAGCGTAGGATAATCAACTAAATAAAAATCCTAAAAGGTGTTTAGCCAAAATTTTTATAGAAAGGGTCCCCATTATTTGAAGTGAACACATCAATAATGGGGGGTTGTGTTTTTACCACAACAATGGGGACACAAAGGAGAAGACTCAATTATCTCTGTTTGATATAAATGAGATTTTCCTAAAATTAAAGTAAAAATAATTAAAAAAGAAAATATTATATTTTTTGGAATGTTTGACTAGGTTCATTAGTCTGAATAAAAGCAAGAATCATCTAACTGTAATTTTTCTTAAAATTCCTCATAAATTAAAATATTTCAAAACTCTATATCAGTTCTTAATTAGTTGTAGAGATAAAGCAGGGGTCACTATACAACTTAGCTTTTAAAATATACTCATTTGTCACGGGTAGATCCACTGCTATTAGCAAACATTTATAGTCTCGACAAGGTTACCATTTAATCATCAATGATTCAAAATCCCATCTCTTTAAGGATTATTGACCTAGAGATAAATCCATTTATATATGTTTATTTTATTATTATTATTATTTATTTATTTTTATTTTTTAGTTCTTAAAAGTCTTTGTCCTGGTTTGGTAGTCAGAAAGTTGACAATGCCATTCATTGGTTATAATTAGACTGAACAAGCTGGCTCGTGATGAGACCTCTTGTCTTATAATTGTTTGCAATCATAAATCATTACCCTGGTTTGTTTAGCAGTGTTGGTAATGTCAGCCTATTTTTCCCCTATGATCATGGTATGTAGGCTCATGATGATACCTCTTATCTTTTAAGTTTAAATATATCTCTGGATTATACTCTAGAAAAATAAGTCTCTTTAGGATAGGGAGAATCATTGACTCCTTAAGAGTTAAGAATGACAATTTCAGAGTTAAAGGTGCTTTGCTGTAAAGTGTCTTTACTTGGTTAAAAAATAATTTTTCTTGATTGATAATATAACTTTGAAAGATCTTAATAAAATATTGAAATCTCAAAATTATTATAGTTTTGATGATAAAAGGAATTTCTCAGATTTTATGATTCTTTGTCAACTTCTGTAAATTGATAATCTCTTCCTTAAGTATGCCTACCTTTATAATAAGAAAATTAAACTTTACTAAGAGATTTAAGAAAAAGCTAATAGGTGACTATTAACAATTTTTCTCCATGTATGCTGACCATTTCTAGGTAACAAGTAGGCCTTCCATATAAATCATGGCAAAGTCACCAAAATCAAAATTGAAAACTAAAGGAAAAGAATTCTTATGCTAAAATGAGAAAAAAATCAGCAAACAAAAATAAAAATGAAGAAATTTTAAAAGTGGAAAGAAAAATCCAAGTTTCGTAAGATAAACTCAAACAAGAATGTTTATATCAACATCTCAACAATATTAAGAAAAAGAAACTAATCGCATAATCATTTATTTTTATGCCGAAATTTAGAAAAATCATACCTTGCAGGGTTGTAAGTGTTTTAGGTTTTTTCGATAGCAGTGATGATAAAATTCAGCCACAATGGAAATTTTCTATCTGATATCAAAATTCTTGTTTCAAGGCATCATCTTAATCATTTTCTAATAAAAGGAATGCTTAAAGAAACAAGCTAAAGGTTCCGAAACTTCCTGGTGTAGCTGTTTCAATGAGGATTATCGCTGCTTCTTGAAATAAAGTCAGGAGAAGAGTGTGGACTTTGAAAATATGATCTGGTAGAGGATTGTAAGCTTCAAATAGAGAACTGAGAGGCATCAATTTCTCCAATATTGGTTGACTTCTTCTTTTAGTTAACATTAAAACATGAAAAAGGCAAACTAACCAAAATCCTATAACCCAAAATCATTATTTATTTTATTTAAACTAAAGAAAATAGTATGGTGTGAAAATGGAATGCTTAGTGTTCAAGGGAATTGAAATTAAAAGAAATGTATCAGAAATGAGAATAAGAATTTGCAGTAACAAATGTTTCTCAAAATATTATAAGTTTCATATAAACTCCATGGTTTTATAAATTGTCTAGAATCAAGACCAAATCCAAGATAATAAAATTTAAATATGAAGATAGAGGGGTCTTGAATTTCTTATTAAATTATGGAATTATATATTTAAAACTAAAATGTATGAGAAATTGAAATGATTTGAATATGCTACAAATTTGTCATCAATTGGTTTCTTACCATAGTGGTTGCCCAATATTCCTTTAAATTAACACAATGCCTTATCGGAAGATTTGCATTGCATGTAGAGGCATGTATTGGAGTTTATCGCATTGGAGGTTGCAATAGTAAATTGCCGATGAGAACATGCGATGAGAACATGTGCAATGAAATGAAGCGATCACATCATTAAAGAAATATTATATTGGGGATCAGGGAATAACATTGTGCTTTCCGCATCGCACATCACACATTGCAGATTTGGAAATGTGATATGAGCATAAATAAAAATACGATGAAGCGAGTGTGATATCGGCGATTGCTAATCGGCAATGCTAATCGGCTATTGGCGAACTTTTGGTACCCGATGTAACACAATATGATTCTTGCGATGCCGATATGCGATGAATGACGTAGCTAATCGACGATTGGAAATCGGCAATCTTAAGCACGTGATGTAACAATTCTCAATACGTCGATATGTGATGAAGAGTGGACCCGATAATTTTATGATAATTTAATAACATATCGGATCCGAGACATTGGCCCTCTAAAATTATGCCCCTATTTTTATTGCGATTGAATGGACACGATATTTTATAAACTTGATTGGAATTTCATATCGGGTTCGGAATTATGTGGTCATCACAATATCAATAAAGTCGTTTTCGGAGATCGGCGATTCATGATAATGGAAGTGTATTCAACTGCAAACCTCCGATATGCGAAATGTGATATGACATATGAGCGAGGTAATACATCGGAGATATTTTATGAATAATTTGTTATCACAAATGCTAAGAGCTACTTCTGATGAAATATTTCACTACAAATGGTTGCGAAGCAGATGATGTGATATTAGAATGAAATTATTGACGAAGATGAGCGGGATGGTAGTATTGCGAATATGTATTCATCGTAGTATCAACAATATGAAAATCAAATTGAAATGATGAATGAAAGAAAAATTAAAAAATGCTCAAATTCTAATGAATCACAAATAAAATTTCCCTGAACTTGTTGCAAATTTGAAATGGGTTTGCTGCTTACTTCAAGTTTTGAAAACAAATGAAAACCTGCAAATAAAACAAAACAAAAATAAAAAATAAACTAAGGAAAAGAGAAACTAATAATAGATGAGAATGAACTTGTGAATGCGTACCTGGAAGGAAATTCTCTGTAGTTTTTACCTCATGAATCTTCAAATTCTTCCTTCGATTTATCAAAATTTTAACTTTGTTCAAAATCATCTCATCATTTATTCTAAATCGGAGTGAGCAATTAGCCTAAATAAAATCTGCTTATTCATGTTCAGGAAATATAAAATTTACCAGAAATAAATATGAAAATAGTCTTCCCTTTTGAATTGAAACAACAATTTATTACCTCTGCTTATTCCGAATAACTTGAGAAGAATCTATATTGTTATAGTGACTGTTCAATAACGCCTTTAGAGAATGAATATGCTACGTATCACAACATCAAATAATAAACTAAAGGTCATAATGGGATAAAGCCACTAATTGTGGAAAAATATCAAAACAGATTTGAATGTGTGCACACATCAGAATGGACATCCTTAAGGTCAGCTTGGCAAATTTCGAGGAATATAATATGAACTTCATATGATTACTGCGAAAGGTTAGACTGACTAATAATGATTGAGTTAGAATTAAGCTTATCATAAACAGTCATACATTTCATGGGATAATGAGATCATGAAGCTTTTATATCCTCAAAACCTTTATCATATAAATTTCAAAAGAAAATCTTAGAAGGAAATCTCGAAATGAAGAAAAGTGGCTTTGAGGCGATCGATGCCAAGTGCAACCTTAATTGAATTTAATGAAGACATTATTCAAAATAGGCAGAGTAGAGGTATTGCTGTAAGAAATTTTTAAAAAAGGAAAGCAAGAATTAAAATTTTCTGATAGAAAGAAAATGTTTTCACTGAACATGTATGAGAAGGCTGATTGCTTTGTTTTATTTTTTAATCTGCAAAACTATTGAAATGAAAAATAAACAAACTAAATTAATTCTACTCCTATTCTAACCATATACATGAAAATGACTAGGTATAGTCATATTTCCAATGTAACCATTTTCTGATTTTAATTCCTGCATGTATGTACAGTTCAACCATTAGTAATAAAAATACAAATCTAACTAAACTAAAGAAGATAAATCTATAATCAGAATGTACAACTATTGTTAGAAGCTTAATTAAAATCTTCTTTTTTTGAAATGTCCTTTCCAATTGAATACCAATTGGATCATATAAATCTGGATGGATTTCTATTAAGGATTGGAAAATGTTAAAACGAAGAGATAATAGACCAGATTGTGGATATGAACTTTTACATTCAAAGGCCTGGAAGAAATTGTTAGTGTTATGTACAAATGTTAAACTATTAACAATCTTCCTTGAAGGAAAATTTTCCAAATAATTTTCAAATAAGCTAATGAAAAATGGATGGAAATCTTTCAAATAAAATGGAAAATTATTAATTAAATTGGATTGCTGGCCAGATTGTAAAAATACATTCTCTTGTTGATATCACCTTTGAGAAAATAGAAGCTTTTGATAGGAAATGAACATCGATTGACATTGACATGTTAACAACTTTTGATGTTCATGGTTATAACATGAAACTTCAATTTCCCAATAAGGCAATTCATCAATTGAGTGTTTGATATTAAAGTGCTCAATATGGTAGCGTAAAGTATCAAAAATCTGAAAAATAAAATTAAAAATAAAATCTGATTTTAAACAAAAGAAGTGAGGAAACAAAAATAAAATGAAATCACTATTGTTATAACTAATGTTACAACACAAATGGGATCGTTTTGATTGGCCAAAATTATGGAATTTGAGTAATTTTGAATTCCAACTTGTGAATTAGAAAATGAATTATGATTATGAGTAGGAATGAGAGCTTGATCATTATATGAATCATAAATTGGAATGTTTTATTGAATAGTGAAATCATGAAGATAATTTGCTGCTCTAGAATGAGGATTGATTGAAATAATTTCTAAATTGAAATGTCTCTCATTTTCAGAGGTTATTTGAATTTTCTCAGGAAAAATCTCTTTAGAAGAATAGAAATCAACATCCTCAATGTCAGAGTAATTATCATAAATGACTTCACTTGATTCTTTAGAATTCCCTTCAATCTCACCCAATATATCAAAACAAGGAGGAACAAAAATTTCATGTTCATTACTAGCAAAAAAATGATCAATAATTGTTTCTCTATCTTGATAAAAGCTTATTGGTAATTCATTTAAATCATCCTCTTTAGTTTCTGAAATATCATTAATATCAAGAGGGGAAATATTACCTTCATTAAAAATATTAGGATAAAGAGAAAAATGTGAATCTGAAACAATGCATTTAAAACTGTCTCTGTTTGAGAACTCTTGTGCATTATACTCATCGTAAATTTCAGATTGCAGATCATTCCTTTTCATACTCATGCCTTTTTGAAGAAGATTTCTTTGCTGCTCTGATTTCGGCATTTGCTCATCATGGAAAAATTCAAAAATTTGTACAACAGTTTGCATGTTATTATTTACTTTGATTGCTGCTTGTACTTGATGATTTGCAATCTGATTTTCTGAATTTACCTCAAAATAGTTTTCAGATTTCAAGGCAACTCTTTCTCCAAAATTACTATTGTTGTCTTCTTGCATTTGAATAGGAATATTTTCCAGGCTTTGTGAAACCATTTCATCACAATTTATTTGCACATCCAAATTGGGATTCTCATTTATATTGGAAGGGGGTGGGACAAAGCTTGAATCAATTTCATATGGATTGGGAATGGGTGGGAGAGAACAAATATATTCAAACCAATCTAATGATTTTTCTTCTGTAGGTTTATCTTCAACTTTAAATCTTAAACAATTCAAATGAAATCGAATATTAAAATCTCTAACAGACTCATTTTCAAATCTTTGCAAATATTCAATTTCATTACATACCTGTTCATAATCATATCCGTCAAATTTAGAAATGAAGATTGTAACAAATTGATCCCAGCGATGAATTGATGCAACCGGAAGAGTTCTACACCAGTTTTTAGCTTTTGCTGCTAATGTGAGAGTAAAAATTCTACATAAAATGTCTTCATCAATTCCTTGAAAATCATAATTTGAAACATTTTAAATAAATTGAAAGACATGATTAAAAGAAGAAGAATTTCTCTTACCATTGAACTTTTCCTGAGACAAGAGTCTTACCACTTCGGGTGGAGTATTGGAAGATGCACGTCCATGGATACAACTCCAAATCGGAATCTTAAGAGGAGCCATCGTAAAAACGTTAAAATTGAAAAGACTCCAATAGACAAAAAATCTTAGGCCTTCCTTCTAGCGCCAAAAATGTTGATGCCTCGAAAATCGTTGCAACAACAATGGAGGGATAACCACCCGGTCCGGACCTTAAAGCAACTCCTTTTCCGTTTGGTGTGGTGGCTCCCACTGGTTTAACTAGGTCCAATTACCTTCTCCTTATCGCTATTGGTTTATTATGTATCTTTAACTACCAATAGACAGGGATATCATATCACTTCTTCTTGCTGATCAGGCAAGAGAATGACTCTTAAGCTGATTTGGGTTCAGCGAAGCCACAATTAAAATTTTGCCTCTTTGAGAAGAGGACTTAAAAGAATGTAGAAATTACTCTAATTGCAAGCTTATTCTAAGATGCAAGCAAAAGAAACTAATATTAATCCTATCTTAATTAGGCAGATATAGATCTAACCCAACCAAGAGCAAGATATTTAAAATATTGGGATTTAAATATGTATTGTTTATAATGAATATCAAGTTAATGAAATAGTTCAATTAACTGACATTATGGATACCAAAACACATCCTATTGAGACCTCTTAACTGAAATAATAAACCAACAACACTCAAGAAGTAGTTCACAAAAATGATATTGATTATCAAATCAGTAAATCCAATAATTAAACAATAATATGTGGAAATAGTTCACAACACATTACCATTCAATAAATCAGTTTTATAAGGCAGATTTCTGAGTAAATAGTTACTTAGAAATCAGAATTTAATCCATAAGATCAGAGATACATAATAACAACATTGAGACAAATTACCCATATTGACAAGAGTGCACAAACATGAATAAAATGACACATTCCTGTTACCATAAAAATGAAACTGATATTTGAAACAGTAGTATTAGAAATACCAATTTATTGCATCCATTTCTCTGACCCTGGTCTTCAATAGTTCTTTACATTGCGTGAACTTCTGCTTTCAAAGCTAAAGCCACAATAGTGCAAACTTTACCCATCATGCATAATTCAAGATACAAAATAAAAATCCTCAATAATCCCTAGATCTGAGATTTTCTCTCCTCTCTCCTACAACTTTAAATCCCTATTACAGAAGTGCTTTTAGAAGTCTAAAATTGCAGAGGAGAGCAGCCCCTTATTACATTCTGCAATCTATTATTTATAATATTTCCAAAAATATTTTGAGAGGAGAGTTTGTTGAAGGTAAATCTGCCAAATCCAATTTTATTTGCTTTAAAATGCCAATATTTAATTACTGGAGCATCCTCATTGATTGAGATCTTTTTCTCCATATTTCTTCCACTGTTTTTCTGCAAAAAGAAATCAGAATAAATTAAGATGCAATCAATAAAATCAAAATATCATTTATGACATTTAAAACAAATCCAATCAAATTCAATTTAAATAATTAATTGAAAATAAAATATAAGCTCTCTATTTATGTCTAGGATGGTTTAATTGGCCAAGGATATTATTGATGAGTGAATTTGCAATTAGAAGAGGCTTCGCCAAATGAAAAATGAAGAAAATAAAACTCAAAAAATTGATTTTTTTTCAAAAGTCAGAGCTTGATCTTCTGCTTGATTTTCGACCCAATAAATGACCAGATCTGTTAGTGAAACCTCCTCAGAAATGTTCTCCTTGATTTTATTTTTCCAGTGAGATGTCATGGGCCTCATTTGGCCAAGTATAACTCAATCTATGAGCTTCCAAAGTTGATGAGTCAAAACTGGCACAATTCTGGAATTTTTGTTGCTGGGCTAAAAAATCAAAAAATTTAAAAAATCTAATCTTAAATTAAACTCTAGTTATCTAATAATTAATTCTAATTTAATTGTTAATTATGAATTAAATTAATCATTTTATAAATTTTTATTAACTAGTATAATTAACAAATTAATCTAATTTTAATTTAATTAAATTTATATATTTAATTAATTTAAAATTTATTATTAAATATTTATTTTAATATTAATTAAATTATTCTACCACTCCTATTTTATTTTCTCCACTCATTTTACTCATACGTATGAGTGTTAAATTTAACAAAACAAAGCTTACATGAGACTTAGCTTAATGATCCTTTGGTTAATGCGGCACGCCTTGACTTTTCGGAATCAGAGAATCGGGGGTATGAAGATTATCGGGGTTCTTAAAAAATGTGTCAAGTGAAAACTCCCGATGCGATGCTTTGAACTTTTTAATGATCGGGGGATCGACAATCGAGAATATTGAAGGTATTCCAATATTGTTACATTTTGAAAACTCCCGATCCGATCTTCTGATCTGATCGTAAAAAAAAAATTATTATTTTTTTTATTTTTATATTATTTTATTTTAATGAGGTTTATTTTATAAACTACAACCACTTTAATAAAAATGAAAATTAAATGCCACTTTGAAATTATGGGTTTTTGAGATTAGTAATCAATTTGGTAAATTGGAGTAAATTACTAAAATCCCAATAATTCATGATTTGGCTAAAAAATGAAAAATGTTAGTAATAACTAACTAGGGGTTAATATTTAAAATAAATGTGTTATTGAACTAATTTATTTACAAAATGCGGTGTTGTACATTTTATGCATTTTTAACCCAGGCTAGATAAATGACGAGATTTCAAAGGAGTACCATTTTCAAACCAGTTGACCAAATGAGGCAAAATAAGCATTAATGGGAAGCTTATAAAAAATCGATTTTAACAAAGCAATCGAAACAAGAATCCAAAGAAAATGAAAAATTAACAAAAGCGTAGGATAGTCAACTAAACAAAAATCCTAAAAAGGTGTTTAGCGAAATTTTTTATAGAAAGGGTCCCCATTATTTGAAGTGAACACATCAATAATGGGGGGGTTGTGTTTTATACTTCATGCTATTCATGTTGCCCATGCATCATCATACTTCATGCTCCCCACGTTGCCCATGATCTCATCATGCTGCAACATAATTATACAACCAAATGTATATCTGCCTTAGCTGCTTGCTATGGCTTGCCGCCTAGCAAAGTAACTAGGCTATAGTTCCACGCAGTCCCATCTTAAACCATCCTTCTATTTTCATGCTGTCCTCTACAGTAATACTTGAGACCTTGTTAGTAGTGACTGGAGCCTTCATCAAACAGTGTATAAATGAGATTATATCTTCTTCTTGACAATAGTTAGAGCTTTATTTATAACTTCATGATATAGCGTATAGAGGTAGCGTATGTCTTATTTAGGATTGCGCATGAAAAATAGCTCCACTCCATTGCTGTGTATATTGTATGCATTCTGTGCCTCTATGTATTAGGGCCCGCGTATGTCCATGACGTCATGAAGCGTATATATATGATTGCGTGGCCACTAGCTTCATGCATATATGATTGCGTTCCAAGATATAATGATTGCGTGGTATATGATAGTGTTCCAAGATATAATGGCTGCGTGGTATCCAATATATATCTTGTGTTATGACTGCGTAGTCTCCATGTATTTCTTCAGAACGTATTTATTTTCTGTGATGATAACCCAATGTATATGATGACTGCTAGGACCTCATATTGTCCCTTTTTTACCATACATTTTGCCATGATATCATCCTTTTCAACCTATATTTAAAAAGTCTTTGTTAGTGTTTTAACCCAATTATCCCAAAGGTATGTAATGATTCTTCTCATCACTATACGTTTAATTATTTAGCATATAATCACGATATCTTCATAGTTAATATTTGAATTATTAAGTGCTGAATAGTTAAAGAATGATGTGCAGTCTGCGTTGCTGAAACAACCTGGAGTTTGCGAGACTATTTTTGCAGTTGCTGAAACAGTAAAAACGGCACGCGAATCTCGATGCTGAAACAGTTGAGATTTGCGTTCTAAATTTGACAGCAGCAAAGGAACCACACTGATCACCGAGGAAGCTGTTACACTAGATGTAACGCCTATAATCTAAAGACAGTATTACTGTAACAGCATTTTGTTGACGGGAAATTGATTTCCCTATTTTTTGTATAACGGGTTAAAATAGATCTTTTGTAATAGATGTCTCCTCTTTAAAAAGAGGAGACATCTACATTAGAGGGGGATGAATAGACTGTGGAAAAAAGCTCAGCTAAAGGAACATGACTAGAATTATTTTTGTAATATGACATATTGATGGATGAATAAAATTTTGTTCTGAACATCTTTTTCTAGTTCTTGTTTCCCGGGGAATCTTGTGAGAAGGACAGGGCCCACCTTCATCACAAGATTCACCCATTATATTTCTGCAGTGTGTCAAGTGTGTCTTTTATTCATGCCTTGTTAAGAAGTATTGTTTATAATACCTTTGCTGAAACTCTGTTTCTTTCTCAATTGATTATTGTATTATTCAAAGTTAATTCATGAGTGTTTCACCGGTGATTAAGTTATAGAGTGAATTGGCAAGCTAGTTAATCAGAGGTAGGTGTTGGAGATTCCCGCTCTGGCGATAGGGTCCCGACTCTCTGTTACAGCACAACCATTGTTTTCCTTTGCAAATTTATTCTTCTCCATTATATGACTCTTTGAATGAAATTAAGCATTCTTTGATAGTTATCTGCAATAGAGTGTAATTGCTGTAATGCAAAGTGAAGCTTCAATTTGTTAAAATAAGGCGTGATTTGTTTATACTACAACTTTTGTTGCTTTTAAAATTGAGTGCATATAGTATGCAGTTGCCTTTGAAATAACAAGGCTTCCCTAGGTTGACAATTAATGTCGCACTTTGTTGTTTAATTTAATAAGCAATTAAAGTGACCAATATTTTGGCACCGTTGCCGGGGAAGGCAAATATAGATTTTAAAAGTACTGATGATTTTCTTATAGATATGTAGGATGCATGAGAGGACGCAAGAAAACTAATCCTACAGGTGGCAAGGGCAAAGGAGGAGGAAAAAAAAAATTCATCGATGAGATTATTTCAAAAGCCGAGACATCCCAGAGGTTAAGTTCTCAGAGGCCACAGACTCAGCACTCTCTCCAAACGGACTATCAAACAGAGGAAGTAGTGGGACCTGAAAGGATTGTAGAAACAACAAGACATACTAAGGAACCAGTGGAGGAAGTTGAAGAACCAGTGGAAGATATTGAAATTGAAGAACCAATAGAAGATATTGAAGTTGAGGAACCAGTTCAGGACATTGAGAGTCCAACGGAAAACAATGAAGATCGGGCAAGTGCATCAGGAAAGCAACCAATGGATGGAAACAATGAAGGAATCTTTGGTGGAGGATGTAGAGGTGAAGGAAGAGGTGAGAATTCTCTCTCCACCTTGGAATTCCCTATTGAGGAACTTCCTAGAGGTACAACTCCTATGAAGAATATTCCACTCTCAGCCCTACCTAACTTCCATGGTTTATCCTCTGAAGACCCTGATGAGTTTCTTTTTGAGTTTGATATATTGTGCAGAAGCTATGATTATGTTAATAATTCTCAAAAGTTAAAGTTGTTTCCAACAATACTAAAAGGAAATGCACTAAGATGGTTTATGAGCTTGGGAGGTCATGTAATCACAACATGGGATTAGATGAAGGAAAAATTTCTGGCCAAATACCAAGACTATTGCCGGACGAGAAAAAAAAGGGAGGAATTATTCAAGATGGTTCAGAAGGAGGATGAAAATCTGGAGGACTTTGTCGAAAGACTCCAGTATAATCTGCAGAGATCTGAGCACCCTGATGTAAGTAAATATATTCTTAAAACAATATTATTGAAGGGGGTAAGGGATGATTGTTTAGATATGTTAAATATGCTTGGTAAAGGGGATATATCTAAAGAATCGTATGATGAAATCGTTAACCTCTACAAGAGGTGTTCAAGAGGAGCTGCAAATAAATCAAAAAGCAGGGATAGTACTTATTCAAGGGTTTAGAAATCAGTGAGCGGAGGAGCAACAAGAGCTGAAATAGGTAATCTACTTGAGGAATTCAAGACTGAAATGTTAAGTTCTTTTGCTTCACAGATTGATACCTTGTAGGTTAAAAAGAAGCAGGCAGAGGCAGAAGCTGCTTTGGCCATTTTCTGCCCTAAATGCAGAGAAAAACACCCACTGAGGGAATGCCCACTGGACAAGGTACCAATCTGTACCATTTGTGAGAAGGACCATGAAACTCAACAATGCCCCTCTTTACTAGGGATAAAGGCAGCGTTACAACCAACTGAGGAGGAAGCTGAAGCAGTTTATCTGCTGACACAAAGGAGGCAATGGCAACCACGAGGACAAGGTACGAACTCTAGTATGCCATTTAATTGTTGGAATAATTATCCTTCTTTTAATCAAGAAAATTACCCGCCCTTTAACCAAATGCAATACCCACCCTTTAATCAAATGAATTTCCCACCCATGTAGCAAACAAACCCTCCCTTTATAGACCCTGCAATGTGGACTCCCTGGCTTCTACAACAATCCTATTTTAACCAATGGAACCCAAACTGGAGAGCTCAACAAACTCCATTCAAAAGCCAATTTCCTCAGTTCCAGCAACAACTTTCTCTCTCGTCAGGTACCCCACCAAATAATCAAACCATGAATCCTCAGCTACCTGTACAACCGAACCCTAATCCTAATAATAATAAAGTTGTGCAAGTCATCGACATTCATAACCTGCCTACATCTTCTGTGCAATGTAATGATATTCATTTACGATCTGGGAGAGTAGTTGAGCCAATTATAGATGATGTTAGCTCTTTCAACTCTGATAAAGAATAGATAGAAAAGAATAAATCATCTAATAAGGACGCTGAAACAGTCAAGCCATCCTCTAATAAAACTGCTGAAACAGTCAAGCCATCCTCTAATAAAAATGTTGAAACAACAGAGCCACCATTCCCTGAGCGTTTGGCTCTCACTAAGATGCCTGAGCAACCTGCTTTTAACCTTTTAGGGGAATTGCAGAATCTGTATGTTAAAATTCCACTTTTACAAGCACTCAGAGATGTGCCAATCTATGCCAGAACCGTCAGAGACATTTGCATCAAGAAACCTGGTAGGAAGGCTAAAGATCCCCTTACAGTTCATGTGATGGGTGATCTAGCTGCTTTAATGTTAGGAAAAGTTCCCCCTGTAAAATATGGTGACCTTGGTCACCCCATGGTCACAGTACAGGTCGGAAAAACTATTGTTTCACGAGTTCTGGTATACCTAGGTGCTGCTATAAATATTGTAACCCTTGAAACTGCACAACCGTTATAGTTGAAAAATGTAATTAGAGAGACACCAACTATCCTGGAATTAGCTGATCATTCCACAATCAAACCAGAGGGGGTTATTGAAGACCTGATCATTTCAGTTGAATCCTGGAATTACCCAACTGACTTTGTTGTATTACAGACTAAAGCAAAGTTGGGGGGGCATCCTCTGATTTTAGGGAGACCCTGGCTGGCTACAGCAGATGCTTTTATCAGCTGTAGATCAGGTTCAATGACAATTTCTAATGGATGTGAAACTAAGCAGCTTACGCTATACCCTCATGCTACACCTATGATTAACAATGATGATTATGTATGGTTAGACTATGAGGATAATGATACTCAACCCATTTTGACCATTAGACAAGCCTTAACTCTTAAAGACACCACAAAAGATGAAGTAATTAGTAATTTTATTTCTGAACCTTCCTCAGTTACTTTTGAAACATATAATCAGTTAACTGCAATTCTGGATCCTGAAACACAGCAAAAGCTTAAATCTGAAAATTTACCTCAAACATCAACTGCTATCTCCTCTAAAAGCATAACAGTAGAAATTGAACTTGGCAAAACATTGAACATAAACCCCAATTTATCAGATGCTAAAACACAATAGCTAATGAGGTTGCTCCGTGAAAACAAGGAAGCATTCGCATGGGACTACACAGACATGAAGGGGATCTCCCCTGAATTATGTACTCATTGTATCTATATTAAGGAGGGGGCCCGACCGGTCTGTCAACCCTAGCGGCGAATGAATCCCAATTTGATGGAAATTGTTAAGGAAGAACTTCAAAATTTGCTTGATGCAGGGTTTATATACCCCATATCTGACAGTGAATTGGTTTCTCCATTGGTGATAGTACCTAATAAAAACGGGAAATGGAGAGTGTGTGTAGATTATAGAGCCTTAAATAAAGCTACCCAAAAAGATCATTTCCCCTTGCCATTTATTGATCAGGAATTGGACAGCTTGTCAGGAAAGAAATTCTTTTCCTTTTTAGATGGTTTTAGTGGATATAACCAAATCAGAATTGCACCTCAAGATCAAGACAAGACCACTTTTACTAGTCCTTGGGAGACTTTTTCTTATAGAGTTCTCCCATTTGGACTATGTAATGCTCCAGCAACGTTTCAAAGAGCAGTGATAGGAATCTTTTCTGATATGCTTAATGATTCTTTGGAGATATTTATGGATGATTTCACTTCTTATGGTGTGACTTTTGAAGATGCGCTACAAAACCTTGAGAAAGTACTTGAACGATGCATACAAGCTAATCTTTCCTTCAGTACCGAAAAATGTCATATGATGATGAACGAAGGAATTGTACTAGGACACTTCATTTCATTCCTTGGGATCCAAGTGGATCCATCCAAAGTACAGGTAATTCAGACCCTTCCTATTCCTAAAACACAAACTGATGTAAGAAGTTTTTTAGGATATGCTGGATATTACAGAGGATTTATCAATTTTTTTTCTAAAATAGCTTCTCCTTTGTTTGTGTTACTTATGAAAAATTCTGAATTTAAGTGGACTGATGCCTGTCAAAAAGCATTTGATGAACTTAAGCATCAATTGTCTACAACTCCTATTCTGAGGGGACCTGATTGGGCACTTCCCTTTCATATATCCTCTGATGCTTCAGATACTGCAATTGGAGCTGTCTTGGGTCAAGAAGAAAATAATCTTCCTTATGCTATCTATTTCATTAGTAAGAATATGACCCCTGCTGAGCTTAATTACACAGTCACCGAGAAATTTTTTTTAACAGTTATTTATGCTATTAATAAATTTCGACATTACATTACTGGTTATCCTACTTTTGTTCATACTGACCACTCGGCTATCAAGTATTTAATGAATAAATCTGTTACAAATGCTCGAGTTACTAGGTGGTTATTGTTACTACAAGAATTTGATATTACAATTGTGGATCGACCAGGTAAAGAAAATGTAGTTGCTGATTTCCTTTCTCGGATAAAAACTGATGATAATACTCCAGTAGATGATTCCTTTCCTAATGAATACTTGTTTGCAGTATCTGCTCACTCACCATGGTATGCAGACATTGCCAATTATTTGGTTGCAGGGAAGCTACCATCACACCTATCACATCGGGAGAAAAGAAAGATCATTCAACAAAGTGCTAGGTATAGTTGGATAAGTGGGTGTCTTTTTCATACAGGACTTGATCAGGAAATCCGAAGATGCATTAGAGAAGATGAGGTTTATGATATATTGAAGGCTTGTCATGATGGCCCTTGCATTTTGCTAATAAGAGAACATCACATAAGATTCTCAGGATGGGTTATTATTGGCCCTCACTTTTCAAGGATGCAAAGAAATATGCCAGGGCCTGCGACAGTTGTCAGAGAATAGGCCAACCCAATCATAGAGATGAAATGCAACTGAACCCTCAGGTAATACTTGAACCCTTTGAAAGATGGGCTCTAGATTTTGTAGGGTCCATCAATCCTCCATCCAACCAAAGAGTTTATATATTGGTTTGCACAGATTATATGACTAAATGGGTGGAAGCTAAGGAACTTATTAAAGCTAACGAAGAATCTGTTTTAGACTTTTTATTTGAAGAAATCTTCTTTAGATTTGGGGTGCCTAGAGAACTAGTCATAGATGGAGGACCTCCTTTCAATTCTCATGGTTTTAAAGCTCTGCTTCAAAAATATCATATCAATCATAAAATGACTACACCTTACCATCCCCAAGCTAATGGTCAAATGGAAAGTACAAATAAAGTCATAGAAGCTATTTTAACAAAAATAGTGAAGGAGAATAGGAAGGATTGGTCTCAAATACTGCCTGAGGCATTATGGGCATACATAACTACTTGGAGAAACACTACAGGTTTTTCACCCTATGAATTGGTTTATGGTAAAAGCACTGTTTTCCCTGTGGAATTTGAAATTAAAACCCTAAGAACTGCTTTAGCTGCTAACCTTGATTTGACTGATGCACAGACAGCTAGGTTGCAGTAGATGCAGGAATTGGATGAAAAAAGGTTGGATGCCATCCATCAAACAACTATGATTCAACAACAAAGAACCAGGTGGCATGATAAAACTATTAAGCATAAGCAGTTCTAAAAAGGTAATTGGGCTTTATTATATGATTCCAGGTTTGAAAATTTTCAAGGGAAACTACGAACAAGGTGGCTGGGACCTTACGAGATAGATACTGTTTTTCCCAATGGAACAGTAAGGCTCCTAACAATTGATGGTTCTAGAACTCCATTGTTAGTAAATGGGTATCGGCTTCGTCTGTACCAACAACCAATTTCTAAGGAGGATTTTAAGGCCACTTGCATGGCAGATTCACATTATATCTTTTTGGGGGAGCCTCTTGCCCCTCATTGCATTTAATCTCTGCATTATATATTCTTGTATTATTATTAGATTAGATTACTTAACTAATAATCCCTATCAAGGGCTGCCATATTACAATTTATTTTGCAGGTCTTAGTTTTGGAGGCTGACTAAAGAAACAATTGCATTACAATCAGGATCAGGTTTCAGTTTGAGAAACATTGCCATTCCACTTCAATTCATAATCCATCCCCTCATACTACCCTTCAGCAACATTTTCATATTTTTCTTTAACAGAAACATCTCTTTTTCCCTTTGCTGAAACCCCAGTTTTGACCGTTTCTGAAACACCAATCTTTGCCCATTTTCCCCGTTGCTGAAACACCAATTTTTCCCCATTCTCTCCATTACTGAGACACCAATTTATCCATTGCCGAAACACCAAATTTTTCCATATTTCAGAAAAAGCATCAATTTTCCCATTTTTTCTGTAATTGAGGCATCAACTCCTCTAAAAAACGACCAATACATATCACTTTCCATTGAGAGAATCAACCATTCATCCTGATAATTGTGTTCCTTCACCATTACCTCCTGTGAATAGAGAAAGCCTTTTATATAAATACCCTCATATCTTACAACCCTTTCCCGTAACTATTGGTGATCTATTGAACGATGAGATTATACTTTCAGCACAACAATCGAAGGTAAAATGTGAGGTATGCGTGTTTATGTGTAAACATTAAACTATAGTTAATCAGAAGATTCTGATATGATTTCCGAAATCGCCGTACATTCAAAACTTATCATTTTAGCCGCAGTTGGGGGGAATATCAAAATTTTGAAATCATTACCCGATATGCCAATCACCGTCGTTTTTATTATGACCGTGTCTCATCACCCCATCTCTATCTTATTATGTCATAACCTCATTTGCAATATCTTACTCTGTCTCGGCTACAGTAACTTGGCTCTGTATTGTGCATTTTACTGAACCAGTAACTATGGGAGGTAACGTTGTTCGAAATGAACCTGATTCAATGGCTCTGTTGGAGTTACACCCAGAAGCATATCAAATTTTTCTGCAAGCAGGCTGGGTGGATTATTTCCGAGGGCTCCAGGAATTTGATTCTTAGCAAGTCCTGGAATTTGGACGTAATCTAAAGGAAGGTTATTCTACTGTTCAGGGTGTGCGAATTCCATTAACAGTGGAGGATATAGCGCAGGTTTCAGGATTACCAGCCGATGGCATCCATTGGTTCAGCCGTAAACACATTATTCTGAATGCACAGCAAGATTTTCTTCTACCTAGGGAGTGGGTCGAACCTAAAGGCAGGGGTGTTGCACTGCATTCATTACCACCTCCATGGCCAAAGGTTGTAGAGTTTGTCAAGCACTACCTCACCTGCGAAGGACGTTACCAGGTAGTGTACCAGCATGACTTTGTGTTGTTGAATCATTTAAGACATGGTCGTTTATTAAATATGCCATACTATCTGCTTGGGTGTCTAAAGAATATGTCACATTATTCCACCAATGCAAAGTACCCACTCCTCTCCCTCACTCACCATCGCTTGGTTCAGCTTTTAATCCTGAGGGGCTTTGCCCTGCAGAATCCTCCTCCCCTTAACAACCCACCCCAGGAAGCTGCTGAAATCCCTCAACCAGTAGTTGAAAATCCCCAGGAATCTACTGAAGTTACTCAACCAGCAGCCGAAAATCCTCAAGAAACTACCAAAATTTCTCAAGCAGTAGTTGGAACTCCCCAAGTGAATGCTGAAAATCCCCTGCCACCCGTGAAAGTTAGTCCAATTGACCCTGCCACTACATCAACCCCACCCCATAATTTACCTGGATCATCCACTCCCACTGTCCATATCCCTAGCGATGATTTAGACGACGACATTCCCCTGGCCAAGCTGAAAAGGAAAAGGAAAAGGCAAGAAACGGTTGTGCCCCCATCAAAAAGATGAACAAGGGCCTCAATTAAAGAAGCTATCACTTCTGATGTCCCTCCTACCCTAGAGAAGGCCATCCATAAAAGAAAAACCACTGCTTTTCCTGCCTCCTTACCTCGAAGACGAAGGAGGACGTCTTCTGAACCAGCAACAGAGACCGCCACCCTAATTTCCCCATCCATTATCCTAAAACCCCAGACCCCACCAGACCCAAAATCCTTACCTTCCTCACCCTTAGGTACCGAAATGAAAAATGTCTAGGATTTTGTGACATCATTCCTTTCAGAAAACGCAGTTGCTCCACAAGAACCAGCCGCTGATTTATCAAAAGTAGACACCCAAGACGATGTACAACATGTAGCTGTTACACAAGAACTAGCTACCGACTCAACAGGTGTTACACAAGAACCACCTGTTGAGGAGCAAAAGATAGATGACCTAGAGGTAGCTGCCCCACAAAAACCAGCTACTGACTCAACACCTGCTGAGGAGCAAAAGATAGATGACCTAGAGGTAGCTTCCCCACAAGAACTAGCTACTGACTCAACAGGTGTTACACAAGAACCACCTGCTGAGGAACAAAAGATAGATGACCTAGAGGTAGCTGCCCCACAAGAACCAGCTACTGACTTAACAGGTGCTGAGGAGAAAAAGTTAGATGACCTAGAGGTAGCTGCCCCACAAGAACTAGCTACTAGTCCAGCGGGTGCTACACAAGAACCACCTGCTAATGATCATGATCAGGAAACACATCAGGACATAGCAGCTACTGACTCAGCAGGTGTTACACAAGAACCACCTGCTGATAAATAGGAAATAGATAATCAACATGTAGCTGAACCAACTACTGGCTCAGTAAGTGTCACACAAGAACCACCTGCTGATGACCATGACCAGAAAACAGACCAAGACTTGGCTGCTACGGACTCAACGGTTGATACACAAGAGCCACCTGCTGATGAGAAAAGTGTAGATAACCAGGGCACTGCACAAACTATAGCTTTTACAGAAGAATCAACCACTCAGTTGGCTGATATGCAGAATTCCCATGTTAGGAGGATATAGCTGTTACAGAACTAGCTGATGACCCAGCAGTGGTCACACAAGAACCACCTACTGGAGATACAAATAATGAAGCTACCACCAAACAACGATCCTCCCATCCACTTGAACCAGCTATAGAGATTGCAACTGTTGCAGAAGGCCCTATCACATTAGCTTCCCTTCAACAAGAAAATGAGTTTCTGAAAGCCGAGATTCAGGTTTATAAGCAGGAGTTAATGATGTCAAGGGAAGCTTATGAAAAAGAACTTAATTTGTATACTTTATCTCACGTAGCATCTACAGTTGAGAAAAGTGCAGAAAAGGATCGATACAATGAATACATGTGCAACCAATGTGGTGATCTCTATTCTCGAGTTGGTTATAGGATAATCGAAGTCCCATTGCCTGGACCCACTCCTGCATTTACTCCTGTTATAGTTAAGAAGGAACGCCCTGCTATTACACAAGAACCAGTAGGGCCTTCAAATATTTCTGAAGAAGAAGTGAAACCACAAGTACCCCGGCCTACCCTAGTTGTTAAAGCTGAAAATCCTGCACCAAAGTCTGCAAAGACGATGTTTACCCAGACTGAACCTTCGTGTGCAGAGACTGTCTTCACTCAGACCTTAAGCATTCAAGAACTCAGGGATATATGGAAAAAAGAGTATGCCCTGTCGCAAGAAAAGGCATTGCAGGAACATAAATCATTATGGCAGAATCATGTATATAGAAATTGGGAAGTCCTGGAACAGTTCCATGCACAGCAGAAGGAAAATAAGGAGTTGAAAACTAGATTGTCTCTTATCTTTGAGTTAGTTCAAAGACTTCTGGCCACCAGGAAACCATCCTTTAACTATTTTGTGTTTCTAGCGGAATTCCTAGCATTCCTTCAGGTAAAATCGGTCAGAGATGGACGACCTCATGAGGTGTCTACACTCCAACAGTTTATTGAAACCTTTGCAACAACGTCAGTCAGTGAACAGAATCTATTATGTGAACTCTATCTCCATAATGAAGCCATGCCGGAGGATAGAAAGCTTAATTTGATTCCTGTGGCTGGTGACATTCAGATTAGAGCCCTTGTTTCTTTTATGGCCAATCAACTCACGTGGCAAAATGCTTTCCTTTCAGCAAAACATAACGAAGAAAATCGCCTTCTGTGGATTCGAGCTGAACCACATAATGCTGCTGTTTTCATTACTGAACATCATCGTGTTATAAGAGAACCAGGAATGACTGAGCATATCAGAGAATTACAGGCAGCAGTGTTAGAGGAGTGTCAATAGTATGTCAAAAAGAAAGGACCTCTTGCCATACAAGCAAACAATATGTTCTGGGAACATTGCCCTAAGGAGAGAAAGGAATACCATCCCTTTAACCCTCTTAATCTTCATGCAACAATTTCACGAATTCCTAATTATGTTAAATGTGTTTAGCAGTGTGGCGAAAAATGGTTGGGTTATCATTTTCATTTCCCGCTTCTCTGGTTGCCAATACAACAATATAAGGCCTACTTCAAGGTGTCCAAAAAAGAGGAGCTTACAGCATGGCAGAGATTACAGTGTCCAGGGCTTCAGAGATTCGACTGACAACACCTTCTATACTTACTGTATAAGTAATTTGCACTGTACATCCCAGTACTCCGATTCAGACTCAGAGTAAATGTTGAATGAGGACATGCAATTGCTTTAGTTGGGGGGATGTTAGGACCTCATATTGTCCCTTTTTGACCATACATTTTGCCATGATATCATCCTTTTCAATCTATATTTAAAAATTCTTTGTTAGTGTTTTAACCCAATTATCCCAAAGGTATGTAATGATTCTTCTCATCACTATATGTTTAATTATTTAGCATATAATCACAATATCTTCATAGTTAATCTTTGAATTATTAAGTGCTGAACAGTTAAACTATGATGTAGAGTCCGCGTTGCTGAAACAACCAGGAGTTTGCGAGACTATTTTGCAGTTGAAAGAATAACTTTGGCGTAAATCACATGTAGACAGACACTATTTTGCAGTTGCTGAAACAATAACGGCACGTGAATCTCGATGCTGAAACAGTTGAGATTTGAGTTCTAAATTTGACAACAGCAAAGGAACTAGACTGATCACCGAGGAAGCTGTTACACTGGATGTAACGCCTATAATCTAAAGACAATATTACTGTAACAACATTTTGTTGACGGGAAATTGATTTCCCTATTTTTTGTATAATGGGTTAAAATAGATCTTTTGTAATAGATGTCTCCTCTTTAAAAAGAGGAGACATCTACATTAGAGGGGGATGAACAGACTGTGGAAAAAGGCTCAGCTGAAGGAACAGGACTAGAATTCTTTTTGTAATATGACATATTGATGGATGAATAAAATTTTGTTCTGAACATCTTTTTCTAGTTCTTGTTTCCTGGGGAATCTTGTGAGAAGGACAGGGCCCACCTTCATCACAAGATTCAGCCATTATATTTATGCAGTGTGTCAAGTGTGTCTTTTATTCATGCCTTGTTAACAAGTACTGTTTGTTGAATAGTGTTTATAATACGTTTGCTGAAACTCTGTTTCTTTCTCAATTGATTATTGTATTATTCAAAGTTAATTCATGAGTGTTTCACCGGTGATTAAGTTATAGAGTGAATTGGCAAGCTAGTTAATCAGAGGCAGGTGCTGGAGATTCCCGCTCTGGGGATAGGGTCTTGACTCTCTGTTACAGCACAACCATTGTTTTCCTTTGCAGATTGATTCTTTTCCATTATATGACTCTTTGAATGAAATTAAGCATTCTTTGATAGTTATCTGCAATAGAGTGTAATTGCTGTAATGCAAAGTGGAGCTTCAGTTTGTTAAAATAAGGCGTGATTTATTTGTACTACAACTTTTGTTGCTTTTAAAATTGAGTGCATATAGTACGCAGTTGCCTTTGAAATAACAAGACTTCCCTGGGTTGACAATTAATGTCGCACTTTGTTGTTTAATTCAATAAGCAATTAAAGTGACCAACAATGACATATATATATATATATATATATATATATTTATAACCGCTGAAGAGGATTACACGCAATCAATGAAGGTCACGTATAAGCTGTCATTGATATAAGGAGCTAATGCGTTGGTCACAACTCTAATGTACAAGTCATGGATATATATATATATATATATATATATATATATATATATATATATATATATATATATATATATATATATATATATATACCATGACTTGTACATTAGAGTTGTGACCAACGCATTAGCTGCTTATATCAATGGCAGCTTATACGTGACCTTCATTGATTGCGTGTAATCCTCTTCAGCGGTTTTATATACCTGACTGCAGCTTGGCTTCATATACCTTTTGGCCCATTGATATGTGGCTCCTTAACTCCTATTGACAGCGACTTACTGCAGTTGTTTTTTTTTTGTGACTGTGGCTTAGGGTAGCAGATCTTCATTGACTGCGTGTAATCCTCTTCAGGGGTTCTATATACATGACTGCGGCTTACTGCAGCTAGCCTGTGTGGTATCTTATATTGTCATGACTACGTGTAGAGTAGGGTTTCCAGCATACAAGTTCTCACCGTATAGGTGCTGTGCATTGTATGAACTGCGTTCCACGTATCTCATCTATTATGAACTGCGCGTAGGTTTTCTTTGCTGCGTATCACTGTCTGCGTATGTGAATCGTCCAACGTGTGTGGTCCATCTGAAACCTATATACGCCTTCCAGCAGTGCGGATGACTGCGGCTTAGGTTAGGAAATTATTCTATGCGTGTAATCCATGTATAAGGTCTCAGCGTATAGAGTTTATTGTTGTGCGTATAGATTCACTGCGGCTAGGGCATCGTGCTATGTCTTCATACTAGGCCAGCGTACTCTTTAATGTTTCTCCTTCTCCAAAAACCCAAGACGTGGAGAGGAGATCACATAAAGAGTGTGTGTTAAATGACTTCAAGTCCTTACATATTTATACTAAAACATAGAGGTTGAATAGACATGACATTTGGGCTTCTAGAGCCTACATATGAGTTGGTCGGCTTGATAATAATTACATAAAATAAATAAATTCATATCTCCATAAATACTTATCGGAATCGGATGATCTTTAGATCAATCCTACACCTCTCGACGAGGGGGATCCAATAAAAATCTAAGCTGCCATAAATAAGCTGACCCACATGGAGATTGGCCCTAGTTACCAATTTAACACTCCCTCTCAACTAGGGAGAACTCCATCTGTTGATCCATAAGTCTGACTGTACTATCTCTGCCATCAGTGCCCTGCATTGCTCTGCCCAGGTCTGCTGGCTCTACTCAGCTCAGCTCTGCTCTGCTCAACTTAGCTCTGCTGAACTATGAAGAATAAGAGTTGATCGAGAATGTCTCATACCATTCTCCACTGACCTGAAGTTAGTCTCAGATTTCGTACCACTGGTCCCAGACTAATCTCAACTGACCCGAAGTCAGCTTCATAGTAAGTACCACTCTCACTGGTCCTCGACCAATACTGCACTGACATGAAGCTAGTCTTAGAGTATGTACCACTGGTCCCAGACCAATCTCAACTGACCCGAAGTCAGCGTCATAGTATGATATAACTCCTACCATTGGTCCCAGGCCAATATCGTAGGCTTAGAGACGGTATCACTGGTCCCAGACCAGTCTCAACCGACCCGAAGTTAGCGTCATAGTATGTACCACTCTCATTGGTCCCAAACTAATCCTGCACTGACACGAAGTCAGTCTCAGAGTATGTACCATTGGTCCCAGACCAGTCTCAACCGACCCAAAGTTAGCGTCATAGTATGATACAACTCCTACCACTGGTCCCAGACTAGTAACATTGATCCCATATCATTGGAGGTCATCCTAGTGTAGGGAGTATGATAGATACAACGATGCATCCATCGGTACTACTACGGTCCCTAACTTCATTTCCCTGCTTATTGATCAGATGAGAGGTACTTCCCATGAGTCCCAGACTGCATGGGTAGGATGCCTCAACAGGAGAACTTAATCAATCCTGTCCTCACAGGAGAACACATCAATCCTACTACAATCGCCATGGAGAACACATCAATCTAGGTTTCCATGGAGAACACATCAATCCAGGCCTCACAAGAGAACAGATCGATCTTGCTACAATCGCCATGGAGAACACATCAATCCAGGCCTCATAGGAGAACACATTAATCCTGCTACAATCGCCATGGAGAACACATCAATCTAGGTCTCACAGGAGAACACATCGATCCTACTAAAATTTCCATGGAGAACACATCAATCCAGGCCTCAAAGGAGAACACATCAATCCAGGCCTCACAGGAGAACACATCAATCCTGCTACACAAAAGAGCGAATCATCTTGTTCCACAAGAGAGCGAATCATCTTGTCCCACAAGACAACGAATCATCTTGTTCCAGTGCGCACCACCAGGGGAGGGTGAGTCACCCTGTGGTTGTATGTTGCTCCAATAAGAACCGCAAGCCCCCTAAAGCTCCCAGAGCTCAATGTAAGCAACATGCACGACCCTTTTACAAAGGTCTCTCGATGACTCCAAGTCGTTCGGGAAAATCACAAATTTGATCTTTCCCCCGGGGCTTTTAGCGACCTATACATCATCTCAGTGCGATGAAGCCTCCTTGCTCATCGACTTTCCATATCCCAGATAAGGCAATATCTGATGTCTGTCTGCTGGAGCAATTGTTGAATACGGGATTCCTCAATAATCGAATCCCACCTCTGGTTGTCAAAGATAAAAACATCTCACTTAAGAGCTTCTGCAACCATGCAGCTTCATACGAGATCATACTCATAGCCATGTATTCGGTCTTGGCGATGCTTATAGCGACCGACTTCTGCTTCTTGCATCGAAGCAGAATCCAAAGAGAACCAACACTAAAAAGTGCTCTAGTGATCCTCCACACTGCCTGCCCATTCATCATTCGAATAATAATGCAATTTCATCTTTCTGGCAGTGTATCTCAATCCATGAGAGATTGTACCCTGAAAATATCTCAGAAGATTCTTCGCACCAATCCAATGAGGCACAACCAAATATGAGCTCACCATGCTAACTGCAAAACATATTTCTGGACAGAGGTTCACCAAGAACATCAATGCGAATGAGTTTATGAAACTCAGAGGCATTTCCAAATCTGGTCCGACATCACTACCATATAACTTACGATCCTCGAGGTAGTCACAAGCTTGCAGTTTATCATTCCACATCCAGAATCCAACTCCCTCTGTCTTCTACAAATGAGAGGATCTGCACCTGTCAGACATAGGTGTCGGTATGAGAGGTCTGTCATCCACAACCTTCGGATGGTTTGGATAGATTTCACTCCTAGTGAATCTTAGCTTCATCAGACAGCTATTGATCCTCTCATACTATGCTCAGGGTGTCTTGCTTCAAGCCATAGAGGGCTTTCTTCCACCAGCATACGTGAGATTCCTGATCATCAATCTCAAACTCCACGGGTTGTTCCAAACCTGTGGACCTGCTACATGAGGGGGAATGGTCCCCTTGTAAGATTTTCCTTTGATACATCTCAGACATGTACCTTCATGCTCTTTTTGAATTCAGGCATCTCTGTCACCATCTGACTCACAGACCTCCGGTGCTGTGTCAATGGACATGGTCCCCAGTGGACTTCCTGCAACTTGATACAACCCTGAACTCAAAAACATCTTTGAAAATTCTATTTTCAAACACGTACCTTTTCACTAACGAATGCCACCATAAAACCTTTGACTTCCATTCCTAGGGTTCCTTGCTTCCTTGAAGAGTTGACCATGTCCTTGATGACCTGCATCTTTGTCATTCAGACAGTCCTTCGCATAAGGGCTGAACTCATAACCAAGACATCTACCTTTCCTTCCACCCTTATATCCGAACTTCCCAATGAAGTGATCTTTAGGCATGCCATCAGAAGTTCTTCTGCATCATTTTGATATCATTCTCTGCTTCGAATTCACTCTAGGTGAAGTATGAGGAACCCATTGATCCTTCTATCATGTCCCAACAGTCTTCGTGATTGCTCTTTCACTCTTGCTTGGACATCATCTTCACCTCAGCTCTGATACCATGTTAATTTTAGGTATGTTCTATGCTAGAGCAATTTATTTAATTTCTTTTTGTATATTAGCAATCACATCAGCATAAAGTAAACTGCAGATAGAACATAAATATAAATCACAGAAGACAAGCCAAGAGAATAGGACACGAGATGTGGCGTGAGCCAGGGACAAACCACACAATGTGTGGGAAACCCTTTGATCAAATCTTATTTTTCTTCAAAGTTCAGCAGAGAAAGAGAGAGAGAGAGATAGTACATTTACATCAGAAGTCAATACTTTGAATTATCTAGATCTAGCATATCTAATTTTGTATAACGATGAGATCAATTAAAGACAGTCTACTTCAACTGATTCTCCAAGGTGACGGATTCCCCTATCTTAGTGCTGCATTTGGTCCACTTTTTGCACCACTGCATGCTGCACTAATCATGATTATCATCATGCTTGCCATGTCCATGATCTTATCCATCCTCATGCTTCATGCTGCCCATGCTACCCATGATCTCATCATGCTTCATGCTGCTCATGCTGCCCATGCATCATCATACTTCATGCTACTCATGCTGCCCATTCATCATCATACTTCATGCTCCCCACGCTGCCCATGATCTCATCATGCTGCAACATAATTATACAACCAAATGTATGTCTGCCTTAGCTGCTTGCTATGGCTTGCAGCCTAGCAAAGAAACTAGGCTATAGTTCCATGCAGTCCCATCTTAAACAATCCTTCTATTTTCATGTTGTCCCCTACAACAATACTTGAGACCTTGTTAGTAGTGACTGGAGCCTTCATCAAACAATGTATAGATGAGATTATATCTTCTTCTTGACAGCAGTTAGAGCTCTATTTATAACTTCATGATATATCGTATAGAGGTAGCGTATGTCTTATTTAGGACTGCGTATGAACAGTACCTCCACTCCATTGCTGCATATATCGTATGCATTCTGTGACTCTATGTATTAGGGCCTGCGTATGTCCATGACATCATGAAGTGTATATATATGATTGCGTGGCCACTAGCTTCATGCATATATGATTGTGTTCCAAGATATAATGGCTGCATGGTATCCAATATATATCTTGTGTTAACACTGGGTGGTCTCCATGTATTTCTTCAGAACGTATTTATTTGCTGTGATGATAACCCAGCGTATATGATGACATATATATGCCATGACTTGTACATTAGAGTTGTGACCAACGCATTAGCTCCTTATATCAATGACAGCGTATACGTGACCTTCATTGACTGCGTGTAATCCTCTTCAATGGTTCTATATACCTGACTGCGGCTTGGCTTCATATACCTTTTGGCCCATTGATATGTGGCTCCTTAACTCCTATTGACTGTAGCTTACTGTAGCTGTTCTTTTTTTTCTTTTGTGACTGTGGCTTAGGGTAGCAGATCTTCATTGACTGCGTGTAATCCTCTTCAGCGGTTCTATATACCTGAGTGCGGCTTATTGCAGCTAGCCTGCGTGGTATCTTATCTTGTCATGAATACGTGTAGAGTAGGGTTTCTAGTGCACAAGTTCTCACTGTATAGGTGCTCTGCATTGTATGAACTGCGTTCCACGTATCTCATCTATTATGAACTGCGTAGGTTTTCTTTGTTGCGTATCACTGTCTGCGTATATGAATCATCCAGCGTGTGTGGTCCATCCGAAACCTATATACGCCTTCCAACAGTAAATTATGCTATGCGTGCAATCCATTATGCTATGCGGATGACTGCGGCTTAGGTTAGTAAATTATGCTATGCGTGCAATCCATGTATAAGGTCTCAGCGTATAGAGTTTATTGCTGTGCGTATAGATTCACAGTGGCTAGGGCATCGTGCTATGTATTCATACTAGGCCAGCATACTCTTTAATGTTTTTCCTTCTCCAAAAACCCAAGACGTGGAGAGGGGATCAAATAAAGGGTGTGTCTTAAATGACTTCAAGTCCTTACATATTTATACTAAAACATATAGTTTGAATAGACATGACGTTTGGGCTTCTAGAGCCTACATAACAGTTGGTAGGCTTGATAATAATTACATAAACAAAATAAATTCATATCTCCATAAATACTTATCGGAATCGGATGATCTTTAGATCAATCCTACACCTCTCGACGAGGGGGATCCAATACAAATATCAGCTGCCATAAATAAGCTGAACCACATGGAGTTTGGCCCTAGTTGCCAATTTAACAAATGTAAATCATGAGTAATTGAGAAATGGGTGTTGATATAATGTTATAGGTAACTTACTTTATGAGTTTCTTTCGATTGAAAGGTTGCCAATTGATATGTTGGAAGGTTGCAAATTGATATGTTGGAATGAAATTCATCTAAACCAAGATTGAATTCGTTCTCAAGTAATGAATGTGAATAACATCAATGGTTGTGGAATTCAAGGAAAATTCAGTGGTACAAAGTAGGTCTTGTCACTTTACCTGAGAAGTTAAAATAATTGTGCTTTGATCTTCAAATTATTTTTATTCTTAGGATTAAACTTTTGGTAAAATAGTAATTGGTTCCTAAGATTTGTGATTTCATTTATGCCTTGTGAAATGAAAAGCTTAAACTTAGAGTGAGAAATCATAAGTCATTACTTATATGAAAACATGTTTTGGTAACTAGATTGACATGCAATTGTATATGTATGATTTTCTACCTCTTGTCATGCAAATTTGATTATATGATGGGATGGACCATCAATGTTGTTATACAACTAATGTGGGATCTATTAATAGCTTGGAAAGATCAATATACTATAGAACCAAAAAGATGACACATGAAGGACTAATGCAGACTGTGAAAAGAAAAACATGTGGAATGTCAAGTTATTATAGATAACTTAAATAGATGTCATATCAATTACATAAAATATGGTATTATAAATTGTATGGCTAGTTTTGATATAGAAATATTTGGAATTTTATATATTGAAACATATCTAATATAGTATGGATATATTAGCTACTTGATTAAGAATGATATGTTTTGGTTTTCATGGAGATGCTTTCATTTTAGCAAAACATTGAATTATGAATTGGCATGAGAAAAATATATCAAATACTTATGCATAAGATTAACACATTATTGATAAGAGAATAAAAAAAAGAGAGAACCAAGTTCTAATGATTGTAGGAAAACTTCAGGCCAAGTTTATCCCAAGAGGGGGAATATGTAGTGTCTCTTCTCTATTAGTTAGTTTTGGTGACACCTAGAGAGGGTGATTTTGATGGAGTGTATAAAGATTATATATGTCAAACTTATGTATATTCTTGTACATTATAGACCTGGTTTGGGTCACATGGTTGTTGCATGCTTATGATAATATCTATGGTTGTGTGTGTATAAGACTGATTTTGGTTAAGTGCATATTATTGATGTTTCTCTTTTGGCATCCTTATTTTGACTTTGGTGCATGACATGAATGATGGTCTATGATTGTGACACGAGAATGGAAGCTACTATGTGGAGTAGTTAACTAACCATAATCTTGTTGATGATCTATGAATTACATGATTATGTATGCTTAACCATGTATTTAGCAGGAATTGGCAGGGAACTTAGTTACTTGCCGAGAAGGATGCTCAGATAATAAATGATTGTGGAGGTCATGTATATAATTGGGTAAAATGTGATTTGAATAATTCATTATGAATTTTAATTGACGTGTTTAATATACAAGCTTATGATGCATGCAGGTCTGGAAAATATGACCTTGTCAATAGATCATCAGATGCATATGAGCTCACAAACAATATGGTTAGGCAAAGCATGAAGCTTCAAAGAATCATATACCAGAATACATAGAAAGTATTAGTGGGCAGAGTCCTAACTTTATGAAAGATCAAGGCGTGGAGTCTCGGATATTTGCAATATATCAAGGTGTAGAGTATTGATTTTACTAGGAAGTGGAGTCCTAGGTACATGGGAAGGGAACATGATCCTAACTAGTCAGGAGGTGCACAATAGGGGTGTGGAATCTCTATTCTCTGACTAAAAAAACACCACTTAAGGGCTTACATCAACTAGGTGAATTAATCTAAGTTAAAATTTGAGTTGAATTAACTCTAACTTACCCACTTTAGAGGGCCATTTAAAATAAAAATTATTTTAATACAAAATATTAATAATCTATTTTTGAAAAATCAATAATAGAAAATTATCTACAAAGGACACATGGGATGATGAATATTAGATAATTAAAGTAATTAAATAATTAAGAAAAAAAATGAGAGGTTGCAACCTCAAGGAGGGTGGTGAATAATATGAATTATTATAAATTAAAATAGATTAATTTTTGCATGAAGGGGGTGAGGTGTCACTCCACTCAATGCTTATAAATATTGAATGATTTTCCCCATGGGGGTGGGGGAGACCAGAAAGAGTAGGGAAATGTTGCCAAAATGACTACCCAATTCCTAAATTAAAATCCCAATAATTTATCCTGGTTGATTAAGACTAAGGGAAGTTAAGATATCTTCCTTAGTTTGCCCGAAATTTCTCACTATTGTTGAAGTTGGTACTGTTTGTGAGCTCATAGAGCTCAGGGGTTCCAAGGAAAAAGGTTTCCTTTGGATATGGTTGGGTGGTAAATCTGATTGGTCTATTGGAGTTGGCGAGCCGAGAATGACTGAGTAAACAACTGAGTATTAGGTTGTTATATATTTTTTTAATTAACCTTTCTTGGATGAAGATGTAGTTATTTTACCTTTAAAATAGTTCTTGTTGTTCTAAAAGATTTGATCATAGCCAATTACCATTTATTTTATTTAGGTTATACATATGTTGAAATTACAGAACTGCAAGAATATGTTTTTGTTTTAACTGATGGGTGAATAGGCTCCAATTAGTAATTCTTCATTTAAATGGGTTGTGAGTGGACAACATGGTAGTGTTAATTGTAGTCTCTATATATTCTATCCATTATAAGTGTACTGTTCTTATTTTCAATTTGCAGATCTCTGCTTTATTGTACATTTCTATTTATGAAAGCATATGTTGAAGAAGAGTTACTATTCTGTTAATACATTTTTGTTTATGAAATCATAAGTTGAAGAAAAGTTACTATTCTGTTAATACATTTCTATTTATGAAAGCATATGTTAAAGAAGAGTTACTATTCTGTAATTTTTTGTTCGGGAAGACAAAAGAACAAGATTAAACCATGTCATGTAAACTATAATTGGAAGAGATGATGTTCATATTCCTATTCTCTGACATCCTCCTTCACTTAGTTGGTTTCCTTTAAGGTTATATATTTATCTTTCATCTAATAATAATTTTCCGCAAAAGTCTTGTTTCAGAGTTAGCAGTCATTGTTTTGAAGGCGCCAGGCACATTGTTCATGCTTTATGTTTTCCTGGAATATAACACTTATTTTTTTTTTGCAAGAAAGATAGTTCTCTTGAAATATAAAATAAAAACATATATCTCTGCTTAACTTTTTGTTTACTAATGTCAGTGTGCTAATTTAGAGCGTTGTATCATTAAATGCAAAGGTGGATAATGCTTTTAGCTTGATGGGTGTATATATTGGTATGTTACATTTACTTTGGTTAATGCATGAGATAAATTAGTATGGTAATCTTTTGTAACTTTTACTATAAAACTTTACTTGATGAATCATTGACTACATATACATTCTTGGAAAATATGAGTTTATGATTCCTTCGTTTGCAATATGTAGTATGAAGTTTTCATTATTGCCAAAAATATTGGTTTGAAATAGTTTCAGAAAGAGGTTAACCTTGGTAATCTTTTATAACCTTGGTAATATTTATATGCATTCTTGGAAAATGAGATTTTATGATTTATCCATTTGCATGATGTATTTTAAAGTTTTTATTTTTCTAAAAATATTAGTCTGGAATATTTTTTGAAATAAGATACTATTAAACATTTTATACACTGGGATCTTTGGTCATTTTACCAATAGTTGAGTTTGGAATGAGTTTAAATATTTTATTATTTTTTTAATGTTGCACTGTACATAACACCAAATCCGGATCTTTGGTCATTTTACCAATAGTTTATTTTGGAATGAGTTTAAATAATTTATTATTATTTTAATGTTTCACTCTACATAACACAAAATCTTAGTACGTGAGCTTCCACAGGGAATAATTTTGTTTGGATAGTGTGAAAGAACACACTGTTTTGAAAAGAATACTTTGAGTCTTTTTGTAGGTTGGAAAGATATACTTTGATTTTGTTTCATGCAATATGAAATGGTAACAATAAGAATATTTAGTTCAAATAGTACGGATTTTGGTAATTATGGCCAATCACTTATGGACACCATAATTTGGTATCCTTCTTTGACAAGGATGTTATTTGAATATTAAATTGAATTTATTTTACTAAGCTTGAGATTCAATGACATCGCTTTCTTTTTCATGCTTTTAAAGTAATATAAATATTACTGTATTATTAAGTAATTTAAATTGTATGTAATTTATTAGGTATTGGAAATTGTATCGTATGTTTTAAACTGAAATAAGAATTATGTCGTATTTATAAAAATTCTTAGTTGTTCGGGGTAAATAAGATAACTAATTTGGAAGTAAGATAAATGGATTAAAATTAACTAGATTATTCAAGTTATAGTATCGATATTTAAAAAAAAATATATTCTAATGGGGTCAACAATATATGAACCAAAAGAAAAGGCAAATTATTTTCCATCACGAGTAAAAATCTATGACATCAGTAAATAAGTTATAGAGAAGATGAAATAGAAATGAATCCTCATGTTGTGATCATTTAATGGTTTCATAATGGTATCAAATATTTCTAAAATGACAGAATTTTATGTTTAAAATATAGGGTATTGTTGCAAAGAAAAATTCTTCAAATGAATGGATCAAATGTTAACATCTAAACTTTATGTTACATGGAATGAATGTTTTAGGATATGATGAGTTCTTCTTCATTTTTGGAAGACTTATAATTTATGTGAATGTATTTGGATATGATGAGTTCTTCTTCATTTTTTGAAGACTTATAATTTATGTGATGATTAATGTGTTTTGTTTTCATGTTCTATGAAAGGCCAAAAGCATGATACAAAGTCTATGTAAAGTATTGTTAACATATAGAAATAATATGGATCTATTTTCAATGTTTGTATGAAACATGGATGGGTTTTATGTAAGAAAAAAGAAACACACACACACATACAGATATTTATATATGGTGTACTTATGAATATATATACAAATTAATTGAAAAGAGAACACAAAACCCCTATTTTGGGTAACTTAAGTTACAGACCTAGTTGGTAGTCCAGGGATCTTACATATGGTATCACAACCTCGAGGGATCTTACATATGGTATCACAACTAGCTACAACACTAGGGCCTAATGGGCATACATGCTTGCTAGTATATTAATATATGAATGATGATTTTGGATCCATGTTGAATTGTTATGTGTGTGTTTGATTATTTGTTCTTAGAATAAGTGTAATTTGGATTACTATTTTTTTTACGACTTAGGGCTAAAATTTCATGTTGTTGTTTAGTTTTGATTTTTTGTTTGTTTGCTTATTTTTGGTTTCTAGACTATTATGGTTTGAGGCTAAATTTATAATTTTCTTATTTATTTTTGGTTAAGATTTTTTTGGAAATATATAGGTAATTTCTAAACTAATAATCCTCTCCAATTTAATAATTTTAAAAATATTACGACACTTTAGCACATATCTTATCCCGCTTAAAAGCTATAATTTTAAAAACATCACAACACTTTAGCACAAAGCTTCTACTTCATCTTGTTTTACCTCTCATGGTTTAAGTTTCAATTTACAAAAAATACTTAGCTTGGAATTCATGTTCTTGCTTTTTTGGTCTAAGGATATACTTTTCAAATAATTATGTAAAGTTATGGGGAGAATAAGTTTGGAGTTTCTCTTTTCTTCTTATTATTTGAGTTTAAGGTTATAAATTTGAGATTATTATGGCAGATTCAAGCTAAAGTTTAGTTTGGATTTCAGCTTCATAATTTTTTATTATTTTTTGGGCAAATCTGCATGGTACTTTTTTTCATGTAGTTTCTGTATTAAAGCCATAATATTTAAATTTATATGAAATTGATGTGAATAATTATCTTGAATTCGTTTTCTTTTCTTTTCTTTGTTAGTTTAGCATTAAAGTTTTAGAATAATTTTCACAAAATCACATTTGATTTAAGCTTGGAATCTTCATACTAATGACCTAGAAGTTAAAATTGAACTAGTTCTAGTGAATTGCTCTTAACATATTTTTGTTAGTTTCGAAGAAAGAACGGAAAACCATAGAATTCATTTCATTTTTTTAGTATACTAGTCTTCTCAATATTTAGAATACTAGTCTACATTTAAAAAAAAAAAAAAGAAATGAGAGAGAAAGAATAGTTCCTTATATTTTTGGCCTTTTTGTTGAAATAGGTTGTGAAAATTTGTTAAAATCATTTAAGAGGTGCTATGAAATATTGTGATTAAATAGTTGGGATTAAACACACATTTGTGAATAGATATAATGAGAGGTTTATGTATATGTAGTGTGTGTGTGTGTGTGTGTGTGTGTGTGTGTGTGTGTGTGTGTCTTAGTGCTTAATGTGTTGTTAACCACATAATATGGCTTAAAAACCCCATCTTTTTCTAAATGAAATCATGCATGCCAAGAAAAACCATGGCTTAGTATGGGATGAAGACTTAGTGTGTATGGATTGGTATTGTGTAAGAAGTATGAGTGTGAAATGTCATTAATGTAATGATTGAGTTCATCATATTAATCTTGATTTTTAAATTATCTATGCTAATTAGAACTTAATGTAGGTTATATCCAACAAGTCATTTTTAACTATGAATTTAGGTGCACAACTAATGAACATACATTAATGTAAAGAGTTACAATATGTTTTATGAAGACCTTCTTAATGGTTAAGAATGAAATATTTGTGGTTTATTTTATCTAATTTTGTGATCTTGTTAAGTGTTGATTTTGGGTTGGTTTCCTTCACAAGATAAATTGAAATGGTTCTGCGACTAGGTTGAGGAATGTCATGCATAATAAAGAAGATGTTCAAATGACTTATAGGTGTTAATGGTTGTGGAAACCATTTTAGGGAAAGTTGAAGGATGTGCATGCTATGTTATGTATGAGCCTAGAATCTATACTAACTTATATCTATAAGGTAAGTAGTTCTTTGTGTATATAAGAAAGAATTGATTTTGATGAAATCTCATGGACATGATTAAGAAGGGTTGATTGTGCATACTTTGAATTTAGTGGAATAAATATTCATAACAGGAATTTGTTTGAGATTTAAACACATTATTTTCTTTTGATTACAAATGAAGAAACAAAGATTGGTATAGTGTACACCATTAGGTGGTTTATAATGTTTGTAATAGTTGGTTTTGATATATGTAGTCAAATAACAATGTAAACTTTGAAAGGGGAACTGATACTGTTATCCATTTCGTAGAGATAGCAAAAAAGTGACCCAATTTTGAAAAGGGGTGATGCAGAACACACATGTTTTTTTTAGAGCATAGTTTTTGGCACTTTAAATTTTTTTTATGTACATTACGTTTTAGAATGGTAGCGATTTTCATGTTTATTTAAAAAAGTGGTAATTCTGCATTAGGTCCTTTTTTAAAATACCTATTTTTTGACTTTAAATTTTCTAATGTATGAAATGTAAATAATTATTTTCTAAATTTAATAATTTTTGAAGTGGTCTTCTTCTTCATATTTTCTTGTTTTTATTTTAATTTTTTTTTTGTAGTGAGGTTTTTATTGTTTTGCATATTTAAAGAAGAAGGTCGATATTTTGAATTTTTGATATTCTACATATTTATACATCGTTAATTAATATTTCAATCCACATGAAATAATTGTCTCTAAAAAACAATAATTTTTAACAATTGACATAAAAATAACCATTTTTAACATAAATATAACTAAAAAACTACATGTTTTGATAATTTTTTGTAATTTTTTGCTAGAGACAACATGTCAAAATCACAATTTTTATAGGAAAATTTTAACTAAAAATGGTTAAATAATAGTTTTTCTTTTTTTTTAATGAATTTCATGTGAAAAAATAATAATAATCACTGTTCTTTTTTTCAAAAAATAATTACTAACATAAAAATTAATGCGAAAATCACATAATACAAATATTGAACGCATACCAACCTTAATTGAGTGCTTATTCTTTTCATAAACTGTCAAAGTCAAAACATTACAAGTATAACTAATTAATAATTACAAAAAATTAGCTTGATTTCCAAGCATAACTTAAATTTAATAAAAAATGTCACGTAATCCAAACTCTTCGTCCTCTAGAGTTTTATCATTGTCTTCTTCCACAATATTTTCTGCTTCATTTTGCTCATTTTCCTCCTCTAATGGACCTTTGATGTTTGCAAATCTCCCAATGTTTGCCTTTCCAATCATTCTGTGTAATGGTGGTTGGGGTTCCTTTGCTTCTTTTTCCACATGTGATTCACTAAAGTCCCCTTTCTTCAACCCAATTTCTTGCATTGCATTTGGAAGAAATTGAAGAACATTAATTATTTGCTGAATAAAATTGCACTGTATTGGATCTTTTCAATGACAATGCAATTTCTTCTTTTTTGAACGCAACATGCTAGTGTTGTACCTAATTATCAAGCACAAAAGAAATAATGAAGTAAATTAGTAGAATGACATATAAATTAATAAATAACATATTGAAATTCAATTCCATATAATAAAACTTACCCGAGCCAGAAAATAAATCCAAAACCCAATCTCCTTCATTTGAACATATGCCTATAAGATAGTTAATCCATAACTGTGGTTTTTGATAAATATTAACTATCTCTCTTTTTGATTCTTTGTCTTCATATGTTAGTTTTCTCACAACAGCATCATAAGTCAGTATTTGGCTGACTCTTTCCATCTACCTGATTAAAAATCATAGACAATAGCTATCATATTTTTCCCAACTATTAATATGGATGAAATCACAATCATTTATAAATGGTTGATCTTCACGGTTAAGAAGATTTGACTTTTTCCTGTAACATGAAATAGTAAAAGTTCAATTAACATGTACATAAATGAATTTTTTAACATTAATCAAATATACATTTTAAACTTCTTACCATGTAAGCTGCATCCTTGAATTTGTTTTCCCCTTGAAGCTTAACAATAACATTGCCAATTGTGTGTCTGAATGAAATGTCACAAATCTCCATAATCGTGATGACGTGACTTCTAGAAATCCCGCAACCACTTTGCTAAGAGCTTGATAAGTATAAGGGTCACTATCATAGTCAATGTTTGGAATATTGAAACCATAGGGAATATCTGCAATAACTGGGGCATAATCCCTTTTAGGTATGAGTTTAGCAATGTCTTCACAGTCTCTTTGTATTACTTGATACTGAATGGTGTCTAGCCCATTCCAAATGAAATGAGTAAGAGTTGGATCAAGTTCAACATTCTTAAGACATTGCTTCTTCAATCTTTTGATCTTTATTTTTCAATAAAGGTTCTGAAACTATCTGGCGCTCCATTTTCATCCTTCTTCATATTTTATAAAATAAACAAATATATGTGTAAGTTATAAATTAAAAATAGTATACAGATGAATAAAAATGAATGTAGAAATAAACATACCTTTTTAAATGCAAGATATTTTTTTTTTTAATGTTGATGTGGAACTTGAATCTGGATAGTTGCGTACAACATCATCCCAACTATCTTCATTCAACAATTTAACCATTTGTTCTTGGATTTTCATGTAAACTTTGTGACTGTATAGATAAAGTAAAAAAAAGTTAATATAATGATATGTATAACAAATACTACCAAGAATAATATGTTATATTTAAAAGAAAATTATAATCTAGAAATAAATAAAAATAATTCAACAAACTTACTTTTGAAATTCCTCGGACATTTCCTCCAATGATAATTCCCTTGACCTCACACGAGATAATATCGCTTTGACAATTTTTTCATCCTTCACTCGCAATGCTCTCCAAGGTGTGATAGCCATATCTTCTGGAAGCTGCTTCATTTCATGACCTGATTTATTGTTGCTACATATCAATGGCTTAGACTTTTTCACCTTCTGGTTTTTAATGCCAATGTTCTCCCACATGCTAAAAAGCTCATTAATCAACTCCCATATCTCTCCAGTTCTAAATGCCAACTGAAAAATGTTATCAACACCTCTAAATAAATCACTAAATTTTCCTCCTTTGCCGCCTTTTGAATTTATTTTCTCTTCAATTTGATAGCCTATTTCCATACAACATTCCTTTCGGAAATATACAGTAACATTTATCCTATCCCCACCACATTTTTCTTCAAATCCACTATGAATAAATCTAACCCTTTGGATGAAAGTCATAGACATCCTATATTCATTATCTCAATTATGATCCCATGCAACTAAATTTGCTTCTGTATATGATAAACCAACATAAATCATACATTTCATTGTTTCAAAACATGGGTTATTGGGATATTCCTCCATCAATTGTCTTTGAGCTTCTACAGAATGGTTCCCCCCAAGCACATAATAATTGTATTCAAAACATTTTGACTTATCAAATGCTTCTTTATTGGGAACTTGAATTGGATCAACAAGAAGCACATAGTTAACCACATGAGCATATGGATTGTACCTCATCAATGTCTTCAAGTTGTGAACATGCAGATGGTGTGGCTTTCTGATTTGATATTGACATTGTCCTTCACTTGCGTTATATATTTGTATGACATTAAGTTGAAATGTACGACCACCCTCAATTAAGTTTCTCTTTGTCAAGTTATATATTTGTATGACATTAAGTTGAAATGTACGACCACCCTCAATTAAGTTTCTCTTTGTCAAGTTCTGTCGAATGGAATTTTGTTTTGTTTTGATAATGCCATCCTCTAAATCAGCTCTTGGTGTAATGATTTCTCTACTTTCTTTTGAAGTTTCACTAGGTTCTTGACTGTTGGTAATGACTACTTCAAAATGTTCAACTTTACTTTTCTTCTTCATAACATTCTCATCATTAACTGTAACATATTTATTCTTGGGCATTGTTACTTTTGGTCTTTTACGGCTCTTCTCAGTTCCAATGTCATCCTCAGTAACGACAACATATTCTTCACTGCTAGTTTCAACTTCCTCGTCTTCAAAAGTAACTTGTCTACCCTTGCTAGATTTATCCACTAAAGGCTTTTTTTTTATCCCTTGGATGTAGTTTTGTAGCATCATGAATTACTACATTTTGCTTGTTTGCCATATCTTCTTCTGACACTGAGTAGAAACTGCTGACAACTTTCATAATATCATGCTCTATGAAATGAATGCCTCCCAACCTAATTGAACAACTTTCAACAAAATTTTGCCAAACAAAATATCATATGTCAATAAAAAAAAAGTTAAAAAATATAGCGAGACAGTTAGAAGAACGCAAAAAACAAATATAAATAACAATACTTACAATATTTTGTTTCATCTCATTTACAATTTGTTTACACAACTTTGTAGATACCTCTCTCGTGTCATACAATGAATATGATAACTGGTATTTAATCCTTTCATGTGACTTGGGCGGTTTTGTAAGTATGTAAAGAACTTCACTGTCCAGTACCGAACACATGTATATGACTCTTCCCATCACGTCATAAATTCCATTATCATTAGGTATATCAACATATACATATATCTACACATTTTGGTTTTCTCTTTCTTTTACATAGCAGACATTTGACGGAAGTTTCATTTCTTTTGATTTCTTCCAGTATGAAATCATCTTCTTATCATTTGAGGCACTTGAAATATTTGTAGCCATTAGCTCAGGTGGGGTTCGTTCACCAATGTTTTTTGAAGATCCACCTTTAAGAGTCTTTGGTCCAGAAAGATTCATAGAAATCTTCTTTGATGCCATTTTCTTGGAAAAAACACACATAAATCAGTAAATGACAAAAACATAGTAACTTAAATTAACAACGAAAAAATAAATGATAATTAATTTTATAAACCAGAAAAAAATAAGATATTTAAAAAATACATCGCCTTGTCGCCGCACCATGAAAATCGGCCGGCCAACTGAGCCGACTGTTGGGTTCGACCCCTTAGCCCACCCTTGCGGACCAACCACTGCTCCCCACCCAACCCCGATAGCCCCGCCACCATGCGGACCGTCGGGCCGCTGAGGTGGGCTAGGGGGAGCTGCCGATAGCTCCCCCGCCCCACCCTGGCGGCTTGCTCGCTTGCGGGGTGGCTAGGCGATTCACAAAGTCATCGCACCACCCCGACGGCCTACCCACCCGCGTGGTGGCAAGGTGATTCTCAGAGTCGCCCCGCACCCTGTGGGAAGGTGGGCCACTGGGGTGGGGTAGGGGAGCTATTGTCAGCTCCCCCTACACCACCACAGTGGCCCGCTTGCCCGCGGGGTGGCGGGCCACCAAGATGGCGTGAGGGGAGCTACCGAAATCGGCCCACCACCTCGTGGGTGGGCGGGTTGCTGGGGTGGGGCGGGGGAGCTGCTAGAAGCTCCCCCCATGCCACCTCAGCGGCTCGCTCACCCGCGGGGTGGTCGGCGGGCCGCTGGGGCGGCACGGAGGAGCTGTTGGCAACTCCCCCGCGCAACCACGGTGGTTCGCCACCCCGCGGGCGGGCGAGTCATCGGGGTGGTGGGGGGCGGCTCCCCCACCCCACCCTGGCGGCCTGTTGGTCCACGGGGTGGCATGGGGGGCGATGCAGGAATCTCCCCGCTACCTCACGGGCAGGCGGGCTTCCGAGGTGGCGGGGCGATTCTTGCGGGGTGGTGGGCGAGCCGCCACGGTGGCGCGGGGGGAGTTGTTGGCAGCTCCCTTGCCCCACCCCAGCTGTAATGCCCTGCGGTTGGTAGGCAACTGGGCGTGCGCTCCACCCTCTACGCGAAATTGATTGCGCTCCACCCTCTACGCCAAATTGACTAAGGCATAAAACAGTGCGAGGGGCGACCAAGGGCGTAACATATCTATGAGGACGAGTTGGTGCTCTGTCATTTATATGGCGAGTTGGAGGGCTCGTCATGTTGGCCGACCGTGGGCAAACGCAAATGATGGATGAGTTGGGTGGGCGGTCCTGCGCCATGGGCGGGCCGACCACACATGAAACGTTGGAGTATTGCAAACGTGCGCGGTTGGATGGAGTATGGAGGGTCGGCCGAGGGCACGACCTCCACAATAGGCATCATATAAACTATGCGATGAGGATGTCATTTTTACCATCGCACTTCAGTCTTCGCTCATCAACACAAGGTGCGAGAAAGGAGATAACCGCAGAAAAAAGCGCAGGTTATGCACCCCGTTGCCGGGCACGGTTGTAGGACTTGGCACAAAGGTTGAAGGCGCGGGTGGTGGGCATGTGAGGGTGCCCGCCCGCCGAAGGGTGTCAACAAGTTTTGGGTTGCGTTTGGGCGTGGGACGTGCACGAGCGTGCCCACTTGGTACGGCAAAAATACTTGTGTTATATTTTGGTTAAGTCATGGTGAGACCACCGTGCGCTCTTGCACGGGTGGGCACCTGACTTGGGTGTAACGCCGGTGGAGCCAAGCTCCCAGTCACTTGTAAAAATTCTTCATATATAATAAAAGAATTCTCTTTGCATATGATGTGTTCCTGCTACTGTTCTATAATGTTGTTATATTAATGGTTTCCACACATTAATATGTTATTCATGATTTAATGATGAAAGTTAAGGCATAGTTCGTAAAGTTAACAATGAAAGATGTTGGTTACTTAGGCGGTGCCGCACCCGACCAATTTAATGAAAAAAGAATTGGGGGCGTGACAGGTGGTATCAGAGCAGGTTCACAGGGAGTGAAGCCGTTGCTTGATGAACGTAGAGAACAGACATGTATGCAGGGAAAAGTTATGGAGAAATCATGGATTAACAGTTTGGGTTTCGTGGACTTGATGGTTCATGGCAAGACCATTCAAGCTCTAGTGGACACGGGGCCACTCATAACTTCATGATGACATGATTAGCAAAAGAGGTTGGACTGATGATCTTCCCCTCGAATGTAGAAGTCAAGGCAGTGAACTCTAGGGCTAAAGTGGCGGGTTTGGCACACGAAGTGCCTGTGCAGATAAAAGACTGGAAGGGTCAGTTGGACTTCACAGTGATGGAGATGAACGAATTTGATATGATACTCGGACAAGATTTCTTGAAGGGAAACAAGGCAATTGCTGTCCCCTTCTATGATGAGGTGGTGCTGGTTGGATAGTCACAAACTTGGACTTTGCCCACTCATAGGCAAAGGAGGGAAGTCAAGGTGCAGCATGTTTCTGCACTGAGTTTGGAGAAGGCTATGAAGGAGTCAGATATGGAGACATATGCGGTGATGTTCAAGGATGTCAAAGGTGATGGAGTGGGGACGCCTATTCTAGTCGAGATTTCTGAGGTGCTGACCAAATATGCATATTTGATGCCGATGAGCTACCAAAGAAGCTTCCACCAAGGCGTGCAGTGGACCATAGCATTGAGCTTGAGCCAGGGAAGCAACCCCCGGCTAAAGCACCTTATCGGTTGTCCAGACTTGAGTTGGAGGAATTGAAACGATAGCTAAAGGAGTTAGCTGATGCAAGCTTCATCAGACCTTCAAGGTCCCCTTATGGAGCTCCGGTATTTCTCCAGTGGAAGAAGGATTCGAATGAGCTACGGATGTGCTGTGATTACCATGCATTGAATAAGCAGAAAGTAAGGAACAAGTATCCTTTGCCATTGGCTGCTGATTGCTTTGACAAGCTTGCGAAAGCCCGAGTGTTTTCCAAGCTGGACTTGAGGCATGGGTATTATCGGGTGCGGATAGCTGAAGGAGACGAGAAGAAGACCACGATAGTAACAAGGTATGGTAGCTTTGAGTTCCTTGGTATGCCATTCGGGTTGTGTAATGCTCTTGTTACGTTTTGCACTTTGATGAATGATGTCCTACAACCATACTTGGATTCATTCATAGTAGTGTACTTGGACGATATAGTGGTGTACAGTGACAACATGGAGGATCATAAGAAGCACTTGGAGATGGTGTTCGAGGCACTGAAGGAAAATCAGTTGTTCTTGAAGAAGTCTAAGTGTGTGTTCTCTCAAACCGAGATTCCATTCCTTGGGCATATTGTTGGTCAAGGGTACATATGGATGGAGCCAAGCAGAGTGAAGGCGATCGAGGATTGGGTTGAACCGAAGAATGTCCATGAGATGAGGGTGTTTTTGGGCATGACCAACTACCAACGGAAGTTTGTAGAGGGGTACTCCAAGGTAACATCATCACTGACAGACCTATTGAGGAAAAACAAGAGGTGGAGTTGGACGGATAAATGTCAGAAGGAATTTGATGACTTGAAGAAGAGGATGGTTACAGCACCGATACTGAAGTTGCCAGAATTTGAGAGACTGTTTGAGGTACACACAGATGCTTCGGATTTTTCCATAGGAGGGGTTCTTATGCAGGATGGGCATCCGGTGGCGTACGAGAGTCGAAAGTTGCAGGATAGAGAACGAAGGTATCTAGTCCATGAGAAGGAGATGACTGCAATCATTCACTGTCTTCATGTGTGGAGGCATTACCTGATTAGGAAGCCATTTGTTGTCAAGACTGACAACGTTGTAGCAAGTTATTTTTCATCACAACTGAAGCTTCCTGCGAGGCAAGCTCGTTGGCAGGACTTCTTGGCAGAATTCGACATGACTATTGAGTATAGACCGGGGAGGCACAATGCGGTAGCAGATTCCCTTAGCAGGAAGGGACAACTTGCGACATTGGAGGGAGAAGACCGGGCAGCTAGGAGTTGGAGTCGAGTTCAGATGTCAGAAGAGATGCAAAATAAGCTCAGGGAAAGTGTTGAAACTGATACTTTGGTGCAGAATATAGTGAAGCAGATAAAGGAGGGGAAGACATGAAAGTTCTTTCTACGGGACGGGTTCTTGTTCTTTGGAAACCGACTCTATGTTCCAAAGTCATCTGGGCTCAGGAGGAACCTTTTGAAGGAGTGCCACGACTCGCCATGGGTTGGCCACCCAGGGATGCGTCATTCTTTGGCATTGTTGGAGAGAGGATTCCTTTGGGAGAAGATGCGAGAGGATGTAGAGGAGTATGTACATACATGCATCATTTGTCAGCAAGACAAATTGGATAATCAGAGGCAAGGAGGACTGTTGCAGCCTTTACCAATTCTTGAGAGACCATGGATGAGTGTCTCGATGGACTTCATCACTCAGTTGCCATAGGTTCAAGGGTATAATGGGATAATGGTCGTGGCTGATCATTTTTACAAGTATGTTGTCTTTGTTCCAACAAATATACGTTGTGGAGCCAAGCAGACTGCAGAGTTGTTCTTTAAGAACATAGTGAAGTATTGGGGGATGCCATTAAGCATCGTGTCGGATCAAGATCCGTGTTTTACAGGCAGATTTTGGACCACATTGTTCAAGTTAGTCGGGACAGAGTTGTTGATGAGTTCGAGTTACCATCCGCAGACAGATGGGCAGACCGAGAGGATCAATGCATTGCTAGAGGACTACTTGTGACATTATGTGACGACTGATCAAAAGAATTGGCCTGAACTCTTGGATATTTCTTAGTTTAGTTACAATATTCAAAAGAGTTCTACGACAGGGTATAGTCCATTTGAGTTGGTGAATGGGCAGATGCCGGTTGCACCACATATCGTAGTGATAGGAGGTTTCTTGAGGAGTCCTCATGCGAAGAAGTTCATGAAGGCTTGGGATGAGACCTTGGAGTTGGCACAGTTCCACTTGCACGAAACTGCAAGGAGAATGAAGAAATGGGTTGATCGAGGAAGACAGGATGTGCACTTCAGTGTGGGAGATATGGTGTTTCTCAGGATTACCAGGGAACAGTTTTAGCCAGCGAAGGGGACTGCGAGCAAACTGACAAGGAAGTATGAGGGACCATTCCGAGTGAAGAAGAGAGTGGGGGAAATTGCTTATGAGCTGGAGCTTCCGCACCATATGCACATGAAGCATCCGGTTTTTCGCATGAGTCAGTTGAAGAGATGCAGACTTGATGCTGATCATCCAGAGAGAGCTGAATCACCGAGAGGACCAGTCGGGATTGTGGACAAGCTAGGACTGAAGTTGGATAATATTTTGAGCTACAGAACTACAGGGATTGGTTGCCACATGAAACGGGAGTATCTTGTCAAATGGAAGAATGCACTGAAGGAGGAAAGCTGGGAATCAGAGGACTCGCTTTGGAGATGGAAGAAGAAGATTGTGAAGTATGAACGAAAGATATTGAGGCAGTTGGGATTTTCGAGGGCGAAAATGATTTCAAGTGGGGGAGGATGTAACGCCCTGCGATTGGTAGGCAACTAGGCGCGCACTCCACCCGCTACACGAAATTGACTAAGGCATAAAACAGTGCGAGGGGCGACCAAGGGCGTAACATATCTATGAGGACAAGTTGGTGCTCCGTCGTTTATATGGCGAGTTGGAGGGCTCATCATGTTGGCTGACCGTGGGCAAACGCAAATGATGGACGAGTTGGGTGGGCGGTCCCGTGCCATGGGCAGGCCGACCACACATGAAACGTTGGAGTGTTGCAAACGCGCGCGGTTGGATGGAGTATGGAGGGTCGGCCGAGGGCACGACCTCCACGATAGACAACATATAAACTATGCGATGAGGATGTCATTTTGACCATCGCACTTCGGTCTTCGCTCATCAACACAAGGTGCAAGCAAGGGGATAACCACAGAAAAAGGCACAGGTTATGCACCCAGTTTCTGGGCACGGTGTAGGACTTGGCATGAAGGTTGAAGGCGCGGGTGGTGGGCGTGTGAGGGCGCCTGCCCACCGAAGGGTGTCGACAATTTTTGGGTTGTATTTGGGCGTGGGACGTGCACGGGTGCATCTGCCCAGTTCGTCAAAAAGACTTGTGTTATATTTTGGTTAAGTCATGGTGAGACCACCGTGCACTCTTGCACGGGTGGGTGCCTGAATTGAGTGTAATGCCAGTGGAGCCAAGCTCCCAGTCACTTGTAAAAATTCTTCATATATAATAAAAGAATTCTCTTTGCATATGATGTGTTCATGCTGTTGTTCTATAATGTTGTTATATTAATGGTTTCCGTACATTAATATGTTATTCATGATTTAATGATGAAAGTTAAGGTGTAGTTCGTAAAGTAAGTTAACAATGAAAGATGTTGGTTACTTAGGTGGTGCCGCACTCGGCCAATTTAACGAAAAAAGAATTGGGGGTGTGACACCGGCGGCCCGCCTGCCACCTCGCGATAAGCCTTCCACCCCACGAGAAACCTCGCCACCCCATGGGCCGGCGGGCCACCGGGGTGGGGCAGGGGGAGATGTGGTAGCTCCCCCCGCACCACCCCTGCAGCCCGCCACCACGCGAGGTGGGGCGGAGGGCCGGGTAGCCATCCCCATCGCCCCTAACCTACGGGCCCGTTTGGCCACCGTGAGCATTACTAGGCCCACCATGCCCACTGCGGACGTAGTGGGTAAATTTGGTCCACAAAAAGTTTTAATTTAAAAAAAAATTAAACTTCATTAAACTTATTTAATTTTAAAATTTGCAAAGCAGAAAAATTAACTAACCTTTCAAATGCGAGAATCCTCTGTTGAATATGTTGTTGATAGCAATGTAGCTACTCCACAAATTTGCTCCAAGTCTTTTAACAAACCTCAGAAAACCTTGATGTGATGTGAGTAATAGTGATAATGAAATTTATTATATAGGTGAAATTACAGAGATGTTTTATTGTACGGTTAATGTGGGATTAATTTGTTTTTAAAAAAATTAACATGTTAATTTTGTTATGACGATATAAGAAACTATGATAAAACGAATATTATGGAATTGTTTTACAGCATGGTGAATGTGGGATTAGTTTGTTTTAGAATGTATTATAAAAAAAAAAAAAAACATTCAATTGTTTAGTAAATATTATATAGTTTAACTATTAAAATAATTTAGGTAAAAGTTTTAGTTTACAATTTTAAATTTAAAGATTTATTTCATTAAAAAAATTAGTTAAAATTTTTCAATAGATTGTAGAATAAAATAATGAAGGGAAATACATGAAATGAAATTTTTGGAGGGAAATATTTTGGCAAAAATTTTTGGAGGGAAAATTTCATTCTCTAAGCTATATAATATCTTTAGGAGAGTCTGCATTTGTATCATTCAACTTCTTCTATTTGAAAGGGATGGATTCTTCAGATAGTGAAGTTTCGCTTTGTAAAGAATCAACATCTTCGTCACGTAATAACTCTAATCATATTGATGAATATAACGAAAATTCTTCCACTATGAATAGAAAGTCAATTCTTCCACTTAATCCTAATCCTAAGGACTATGAGAGAAGCACTGATGAAAGAGGGGATGAAGAATTTCAAATAAATAAAGAGTCACAGATTCCACTTAGTCCTAATCCTAAGGATTATGAGAGCAATAGTGATGAGGAGCATGATGAAGAATTTCAAAAGAATGGTGTGTCACGATGTCCACTTAGTCCTAATCCTATGGACTATGAGAGCAACAGTGATGAAGAGCACGATGACGAATTTCAAAAGAATGGAGTGTCACAGTGTCAACTTAGTCTTAATCCTATGGACTATGAGAGCAGTAGTGATGAAGAGCATGATGACAAATTTCAAAAGAATGGAGTGTCACAGTGTCCACTTAGTCCTAATCCTAAGGACTAGAGCAACAATGATGAAGAGTATGATGAAAAATTTCAAAAGAATGGAGTGTCACGGTGTCCTCTTAGTCCTAATCCTATAGACTATGAGAGTAGCAGTGATGAAGAGCATGATGATGAATCTCAAAAGAATGGAGTGTCACGGTGTCCACTTAGTCCTAATCCTAAGGACTATGAGAGCAACAGTGATGAAGAGCATGATGAAAAATTTCAAAAGAATGGAGTGTCATGGTGTCCTCTTAGTCCTAATCCTATGGACTATGAGAGCAGCAGTGATGAAGAGCATGATGATGAATTTCAAAAGAATGGAGTGTCACGGTGTCCTCTTAGTCCTAATCCTATGGACTATGAGAGCAGCAGTGATGAAGAGCATGATGACGAATTTCAAAATAATGGAGTGTCACGGTGTCCACTTAGTCCTAATCCTATGGACTATGAGAGCAGCAGTGATGAAGAGCATGATGAAAAATTTCAAAAGAATGGAGTGTCACGGTGTCCTCTTAGTCCTAATCCAATGGACTATGAGAGCAGCAGTGATGAAGAATTTCAACTGAATAGAGTGTCACAATGTCCACTTAGTCCTAATCCTATGGACTATGAAAGCAACAATGATGAAGAACATGATGAAGAATTTCAAAAGAATGAAGTGTCACGGTGTCCACTTAGTCCTAATCCTATGGACTATGAGAGCAGCAGTGATGAAGAGCGTGATGAAAATTTTCAAAAGAATGGATTGTCGCGGTGTCCTCTTAGTCCTAATCCAATGGATTATGACAGTAGCAGTGATGAAGAGCATGATGACAAATTTAGAAAGAATGGAGTGTCACGGTGTCCACTTAGTCCTAATCCTATGGACTATGAGAGTAATAGTGATGAAGAACATGATGAAAAATTTCAAAAGAATGGAGTGTCACGGTGTCCTCTAAGTCCTAATCCTATGGACAATGAGAGCAGTATTGATGAAGGACAGGATGAAGCACTTAGTCCTAATCCTAATGACTATAAGAGTAGTAGTGACAAAGGACAAGATGTAGCATTTTCAGTAAGTAAACAATGACATTTTTTACGTAGTCCTAACTCTATGGACTATGAGAATAGCACTAGCAATGCACATGAGGAAGAATATCCAATAAACATCGAGTCAAATTTCCCATTTAGTCCCAATTCTAAGGACTATGACAGTAGCACTGAAGAAGGGGAAGATGAAGAATATCCTCCAAGTCAATATTTGAAAAGCACAACTGATCATAGTGTGGATAACATTCCTCTTAATGATGATGAAAATTATTATACAAATGATGATACAATGATGGAGATGTTGCCAAGAAATATTGTATTGAGGAGTAGGAGCAAACCTTTTCGTATCAATGCAAGATGTTCCAGTTATACAAGAGGTAGAGCAGAATATCTGATGAGAATTAGCACTCTCATTTCAAGTGAATGTTGTCAAAAAGATTGCTTGAAACATATGGATTTCAAATTTGCATTAGAGAAAAGGAAGAGATATTTGTCAATGAATAAAAGCATGCAAAGTTCATATTTAGTTGGGTGCATGCAATCTACATTGTCAGGTTATGATTATCATATTGGGTCTTTATTTACCTGTAGAAAGGCTTTCAAAATGTTTCATTCGATGGGGAATTTTTGTCTCTCGAGAATTCAAGAAAATTTGGAAAAGGATCCCAAATTTTATTCAGAAGTACGTCATAAATGACAGTTTGGGCTATTATCAAATACTGCAATGTCATGGATGAAAGATTTATTTTCAAAGCAACGAGAGTGTATGCCAAATAGAGAGACAATACATATTCCAGATAATTTTTCAAGATGAGAAATATACAACTTATACAAAGAATATGCAGAAGGTGTTGAGGGACATGGTCAGTTTATTACATATCAATATTTTGTGAAGGTATGGAAGAAATAATTCAACAATGTCTGTATTCCTAAGAAGACAAGGATGGGGATTTGTAGTACATGTGCTTCTCTTAAATAAAAAAAGGACAAATGTGAGGGGTCAGAAAGAGGTAAGCATTCATAACTTTAACTTTTAAAATTGTATATTCATCAACTATGAAAACATATTTCTTAATGGTTTTATTTTATGTTGTGTAAATTCAATTGTCAAAGAACTTCAGGAGCATCGCGAACAACAAACAAGTGAAAGGAAAAAGTTGTACAAGCATCGAAAAAAGTGTTATGATAATCCGAATAAATATTTGGGTTTGATAATTGATGGTATGGACCAGAAGAAAACACTTTTACCACATTTTGTTCGCAGACCCAAAAATTTACAAGAGGAAAATTTTATTCAGTATCGGTTGGTCGATTGTATGGTCTTCAATGGGAAAATGTTTCCAAGGGTGTACTTCACAGCTCCAAATATTCATAATGATGCAAATCTGTAAATAACCATAATTCATGAGGTGCTTTCTCATTGGTCTGGTAATCTTCCTGAAGTTTTGTATTTACAATTGGACAACACTTGCCGTGAAAACGAAAATCAGGTTGTTTTTGGATACTTAAACATGCTTGTTGAATTGAGAAATTTTCAAAAGTTAAAGGTTGGTTTCCTTCTTGTTGGGCACACTCATGACCATATTGATCAGATGTTCAGTTGTTTTTCAGTCACATTGAGGAGGAAGGAAGTTGGGAGCTTGACATCATTAATTGAATGTATTAAGAAATCATACATGCCAGAGCCTACTTTTGATGTGTTGGAAGAAACTATTGACATGCGAAGGTTTATTCTAGGATTGCATGGTGAGAAGAAATGCATTGAACAACTTAATGACGTTAGCTTCCAACATCAATTTCATATCAAAAAAAATGATGGGAAAACACTAATATGGGGCAAGAAGTATTCAACTACTGCAAAATGGGCACCGTCATCAGGTTTGGAGTTTTTGAAGTTCATTCCAGATCATCCAATATTTTCATCAAAAATATTGTTATTACAATCAGTTGGTGAAGTTCATAATGCACGCAAACAGAATAGAGATATAAATTATTCTGATTTCCTAGAAGAAATTAAAAAATGTATTAGATATACAAATGAGTACTTTGACATTACTGATTCAGTTTGGTGGGAGTCAATTTTCAATAATCAAAGTGATATCATTTCAACAAAAACAAATGAAGATATACCTTTGAAAAATCCATTTATTTGGCCACAAAATGTGTCAAATGAACATGAGGAAATAAACATTGTTGAACAACAATAATCTTAAGGTATTATTAATTCTTCACAGGCAGAGGAAATAGAGATGTATATTGGTTCCAGAAGATCTTGTGCACAACGTGAAGCCATAGAATACCTTTATAGGGGTTCAGTACAGGTTATTAAGGAGGGTTGCATGATCGCAGTGCTAGCAGATGGAGATCCCAATGGCTATCCATTATGGGTTGCTAAGGTTATAAAGGTCTTTACAGAAAATGAGGATGTTACAGGTGTTGAAGTACATTTGTATGCCACAAATACACACCCATTCAATGGTGTGTATAAGCCAGAGATGGTTGTTGACAAAAAAAATGGGGGAAAGAGAAAAAAGAAAGAGTACAAATATAAATCACCACCACACAAACATCTTAAAATTGGAGGATGTTGAAATACTTGTTTATGACTTCAATTTAATAAAGAGAGGAACTCTTCGCTTCAAGACGATAGAGATTATGAAAAGGTTGTTACCAGAAGGAACAATGTTGAGATGGGAGTCTGCTGAAACCAGTCATAGATCTAGAAGAATTTTGAAACTTGAAATGGTGGGCATGCATGTGGACTCAGATGGGGCACTAGTTGATGAAAGAGAAGAATATGGAACATCTTCGTCAACATCCAGTCATTCATCTGAAGATGTGAATTCTGATGGTGTGCAAGAAAATATGAGTGATTTTGAATAATTATCTAAGATAGTTTATATAACTGATGTTTGCATCGTATCTTGAAATAAAAATTTTGATTTCCATATGGTGTTAAATCAGAAGTTATGAGTCATTTTTATGTTGTTGGATTATATGTCTTAATTATGATAATTTTTATTGTTTAGAATATCTACAATGCAACATTAAATTAGAGATATAATGTATGTTTCATTCAATATACAAATAATGACATTTTGATTAATTTAGTGATGTAATTTGTTCATAATATCATGGTTTTTTAATTTTATGGTTGAAAAAATTCTAATTCTTTTTGTATCTAGAATGTTATGGTTGAAAACATGTTGAATTTATACTTAGGAAAGAAAAATGTTATTCTACCAAAAACATTAGTGTGTTTTTTTCCTAATAAACAACTATTTTTTTGCACATAAAAAGTCGCTTTTACTAGCATTTTCTAAAAATGTTGAAAATTGACCCAAAAAAAAAATCATTGTTCCAGTATCAACACTTTTTCGTTTTCAAGGTGCTTTTTGCACAAAAATTTCATTTTCACTGCCGTTTTTAGAACATGTTCAAAATTGACCTTAAAAAAAAACCATTGTTCCAGTATACACACTTTCGTTTTTAGCACCGTTTTTGATGTTTTTCAGGTTTTTTTGGCCAGAGTTCCCATTTTGAGTTTATAGTTCCCATTTTAAAGTTTACATTGTCAAATGTGGACTAGGTATTTATACTCCAACATTGTATTTTTTTTTTTTTACATGCTTGTTTGAGGTAGACTTAAATTGATTTTTAAATGCTTGAAAATGTAGAAAGAAATTATTGTGATTTGATGAAATATGTTTTATATTGGCTTAAGACAAATTAAGTCTAGCATATTTGAAGAAGATTTCATATTGTTGTGTCTAGGAAATCCCTAATAGTCTCCTCAATGAATTTAAGGATTGCATATTTTTTTCTATGTTAAGACTAAACTAAGTACCCACGGGGAATTGAACCGGTGACCTATCGCAAGGAGTGCCTTAACAGCGCACCCATTCACCGTCAATCCAAAGCCCCGTGGGCAAGGATTGCATATTGATTGAATTGTATTTAACTAAATTAATTTGAGAAATTACAAGCATTGAACTCTTGCTCAAAACTATTTTTAGTTAGTTGATAGATTTAAAATTCATGTTGTTTATGAACTTGATGGATTACTTTCTTGAAATTTGATTAACAAATAATTGTTAAGAGAACATCATATTTAGAGATAAACCTTTTCTGTGATTGGAAATGTGTTGTATTTAAGATTAAAGGATAAGGTAAGAGATTAATGAAAATATGCTTTGAGTTCTTATTTTACAAGAATATGTGTTTGTGATATTTTTTAAGGAGAAATTGAAGAAGACTGAGATCACATTTTTGATAAATTGGAATTGTTGCATGAATTAGAAACCTAAGATGATTGTCTTGTATGTGGAATGGAAGAGATTGTTGGATTCAGGTTTTTTTGTTGAGATGCCGCTATTTGTATGAGTAGTTAGTATTACCGCAAAAAGTTGTTATATTTTGAGAGGGTAGTAATTCTTAAAAAAAAAGAAGGAAATGAAGCTTAGTTATAGGCTAGAAATTCCATTGTGATAATGTAAATCTTACGTAAAATCAACAACATTATTCATAGTGTTAGAAATGAATGGTTTTAATAGATTTGTTTAAGGTTTTATTATATGTATTAATGTTAAGAAATAAGGTCTAAAACCAAATGAATTACCTAGATATTGAAAATAAAAACCTGAGTAATTGAGAAATGGGTGTTGATATAATGTTATAGGTAGCCTAGTTTATGAGTTGTCTTCGATTGGAAGGTTGCAAATTGATATGTTGGAATGAAATTCATCTAAATCAAGATTGAATTGGTTCTCAAGTAATGAATGTGAATAAAATCTATGGTTGTGGAATTCAAGGAAAAGTTAGTGGTACAAAGTAGGTTTTGCCACTTAACCCTAAGACGTTAAAATAATTGTGCTTTTATCTTCAAATTGTTTTTATTCTTAGGATTAAACTTTTTGTAAAAACGGTAATTGGTTCCTAAGATTTATGATTGAATCTATGTCTTATGGAATCAAAAGCTTAAACTTAGAGTGAGAAAGCATAAGTCATTACTTATATGACAACATGTTTTGGTAGCTAGATTGACATGCAATTGTATATGTATGATTTTCTAAGTATGGATATATTATCTACTTGATTAAGAATGATGTGTTTTGTTTTCATGGAGATGATTTACATTGAATTATGAATTGGCATGAGAAAAAGATAACAAATACTTATGCATAAGTTTAACACATTATTGATAAGAGAATAAAAAAAGAGAGAACCAAGTTCTAATGACTATAGGAAAACTTCAGTCCAAGTTTATCCCAAGAGGGGGAATATGTAGTGTCCCTTCTTGGTTAGTTAGTTTTGGTGACACCTAGAAGGGGTGATTTTGATGGAGTCTATAAAGATTATATATGTAAAACTTATGTATATTCTTATAGATATGGTTTGGGGTTTGGGTCACATGGGTGTTGCATTCTTATGATAATATCTATGGTTGTGTGTGTATAAGACTGATTTTGGTTAAGTGCATATTATTGATGTTTCTCCTTTGGCATCCTTATTTTGACTTTGGTGCATGACATGAATGATGGTCTATGATTGTGACACGAGAATGGAAGCTACTATGTGGAGTAGTTAACTGACCATACTATTGTTGATTATCTATGAATTATATGGTCATGTATGCTTAACCATGTATTTATCTTGAATTGGCATGGAACTTAGTTACTTGTTGAGAAGGATGCTCAGATAATAAATGACTGTGGAGGTCATGTATATAATTGGGTAAAATGTGATTGAATTAATTCATTATGAATTTTAATTGATGTGTTTAATATACAAGGTTATGATGCATGCATGTCTGGGGAAACATGACCTTATCATCATATCATCAGACGCATATGAGCTCACAAACAGTATGTTGAGGCAAAGCATGAAGATTCAAAGAATGATATATGAGAATATATAGAAAATATTAGGGGCAGAGTCGTAACTTTCCGAAAGATCAATGTGTTGAGTCTTGGATCTTTGCAATAAATCAAGGCATGGAGTCTTGATTCTACTAGGACACGGAGTCCTAGGGACGGGGCAAGGGCGCAATTTCCTAACTAGTAAGGAGGTGCACAATAGGGGTGCAGAATCCCTATTCTTTGACTAAAGAAACAACACTTAAGGGCTTACATCAACTAGGTGAATTAATATAAGTTAAACTTTGAGTTGAATTAACTCTAACTTACCCACTTTAGAGGGCCATTTAAAATAAACAAATATTTTTATACAAAATATTAATAATCTATTTTTGAAAAATTAATAATAGAAAATTATCTACAAAGGACACATGGGATGATGAATATTAGATACTTAAAGTAATTAAATAATTAAGAAAAAATGAGAGATTGTTGCCTCACGGAGGGTGGTGAATATTATGAATTATTATAAATTAAAATAGATTAATTTTTGCATGAGGGGGTGAGGTGTCACTCCACTCAATGCTTATAAATATTTAATTATTTTACCCTGGGGTGGGGGAGACTAGAAAGAGTAGGGAAATGTTGCCAAAATGACTACCATAGGATATCTTTCGTAGTTTGTTTGAAATTTCTCACTATTGTTGAAGTTGGTACTGGAGCTGATAGAGTTCGAGGGTTCCAAGGAAAAATGTTTCCTTTGGATATGGTTGGGGGGTAAATCTGGCTGGTTTGTTGTAGTTGGCGATCCGAGTTGTTGAACAAAGGAGAAAGACTGAGTAAACAACTGACTATCATGTAAAATTTCCAAGTTGTTATGTTTTACTTTAATTAACCTTTCTTGGATGAATATATAACTAGTTTACATTTAAAATAGTTTTTGTTGTTCTAAAAGATTTGATCAACCAATGATTTACCATTTATTTTATTTTGGTTATACATATGTTGAAATTGCAGAACTACAAGAATATGCTTTTGTTTGAACTGATGGGTAAATAGGCTCCAATTAGTAATAATTCATTTAAATGGATTGTGAGTGGACAACATGGTAGTGTTTAAATGGGTTATGAGTGGATAACATGGTAGTGTTAATTGTAGTCTCTATATCTTCTATCCATTATAAGTGTACTATTCTTATTTTCAATTTGCGGATCTCTACTTTATTGTACATCTCTATTTATGAAATCATATGTTGAAGAAGAGTTACTATTATGTTAATACATTTATGTTTATGAAAGCATATGTTGAAGAAGAGTTAATATTCTGTTATTTTTTGTTGGGGAAGAAAAAAATAAGAGGATTACAATTTAATGTTGTAATTCATTTGAATAAAAAATAGAAACAAACCATGTCATGTAAACTATAATTGGAAGAGATGATGTTCATATTCCTATTCTCTGACATCCTCAACTTATTTTGTTTCCTGTAAGGTTATATATTTATTTTTCATCTAATAATAGTTTTCCACAAAAGTCTTGTTTCAGAGTTAGAAGTCATTGCTTTGAAGGCGCCACACACATTGTTCCTGCTTTATGTTTTCGTGGAAATATAACACTTATTCTTTTGGAAGGAGAGAAATTTCTCTTGAAACATAACATTTATTATTTTTGCAAAAAATAAAATATTCTTTGAAATATAATGCTTATTCATTTGGTGAAAATAAAAACATATATCTATGCTTAATTATTTGTTTACTAATGTCAGTGTACTAATTTAGAGCGCTGTATCATTAAATGCAAAGGTGGATAATGTTTACTTTGGTTAATGCATGAGATAAATTAGTGTGGTAATCTTTTGTAACTTGTATTATAAAACTTTATGAGATAAATTATCTGTAGCTTTTACTATATATACATTCTAGGAAAATATGAGTTTATGATTCCTCCCTTTGCAATATGTAGTATGAAATATTCAATATTGTGAAAAGCAGAAAGAGGTTAACCTTGGTAATATTTTATAACATTGATAATATTTTATAACCTTGGTAATCTTTATATGCATTCTTGGAAAATGAGATTTTATGATTTATCCATTTGCATTATGTAGTTTAAAGTTTTTAATTTGTAAAAATATTAGTCTGGAATATTTTTTGAAAGAAGATACTATTAAACATTTTATACATTGGGATCTTTGGTCATTTTACCAATAGTTGGTTTTGGAATGAGTTTAAATAATTTATTATTTTAATGTTGCACTCTACATAACACCAAATCTTAGTACCTGAGCTTCCACATGGAGTAATTTTTGTTTGTTTGGATTGTAGTTGAAAATAATACTTTGAGTCTTTATGTAGGTTGGAAAGATATATTTTGTTTCATGCAATAGGCAATGGTAGCAATAAGAATCTTTAGTTCAAATAGTAGGAATTTTGGTAATTATGGCCAATCACTTATGAACACCATAATGTAGTATCCTTCCTTGAGAGGGATGTTATTTGAATATTAAATTGAATTTATTTTACTAAGTTTGAGATTCAATGATATGTACTTATTTTTCATGGTTTAATTGAAATTGTATGTAATTTATGAAGTATTGGAAATTGTATCGTATGTTTTAAAAACTGAAATAAGAATTATGTCATATTTATAAAAATTTCCTTGCATGTAAAGCATGGTATTGATGAAAGATTCACATAGTACATAAAGAGATTAATTTTAGTTGTTTGGGGTAAATAAGATAACTAATTTGGAAGTAAGATAAATGGGTTTGAAATTAACAAGATTGTTCAAGTTATAGTATCAAGATTTAAAAAAGAAAGTATTCTAGTGGGGTCAACAATATATGAGCCAAAAGAAAAGGAAGATTGTTTTCCATCATGAGTAAGAATCTCTGACATCAGTAAATAAGTTATAGAGAAGAGGAAATGGAAATGAATCCTCATGTTGTGATCATTTAATGATTTCATAATGGTATCAAATATTTCTAAAATGGAAGAATTTTATGTTTAAAATATAAGGTATTATTGCAAAGAAAAATCCTTCAAATGTTAACATCTAAACTTTATGTTACATGTAATGAATGTTTTAGGATATGATGAGTTATTCTTCATTTTTGGAAGACTTATAATTTATGTCATTTTTGGAAGACTTATAATTTATGTGAATGTATTTGGATATGATGATTTCTTCTTCATTTTTTGAAGACTTATAATTTATGTGATGATTAATGTGTTTTGTTTTCATGTTCTACGAAAGGCCAAAAGCATGATACAAAGTCTATGTAAAGTATTGTTAACATATAGAAATAATATGGATATATTTTCAATGTTTGTATGAAACATGGATGAGTTTTATGTTAAAAGAAAGAAACTTACATACATATACATGTACATATACATATGCATATATATATATATATATATATATGTGTTATAGACATTTTTGTGCCTTACAGCTCTAAGCATGAAATGTCCATAAATCAAGGGATCCTAAGTCCCTAAAAGTGTTGTTCCAGCTCCTAAAGAAACAAGGTCAACAAATTACAGCTTCTCCCAGAAGTTCTCCACCAGAAACTGCTCAGAACTAGTCAAATCAGGATCATTTCAGCTGCTCCACTAGCTAGCTACGTTGCAAAGCACCCAAATACACTGGCTAGGTGTGTTGCAACACACTTGAATGCACTACCAGGGTGTGTTGAGCGGGAAATGACAAGTGGCAGAGTCATTCCACGAGGTGGAGAGACAATGGAAGCTTCCAGAATCTTCTCCAATGACACTTGCCTCACTGAATCTGACCAGTGATGAGTAAGAGGCTCTCAGTCTCCAAGTGGAAGCAAGAACTGACAGAGAGAGGCCACTAATCAATTCATGAGCTGACTCATCCTCTTTGCATACATCTATATATGGATCCCTCACCAAGAGATCCGGAGGCTGGAATTTTGTACATTGTAGAGAATTGCTGTTGGTTTTGAGATAGAGATCAGAGTATTGGGTGATTTATGCTTTGTTGGAGGTGAAGAGGGGATTCCTTTGCTGGGGGGTTGATGCTGGATCAGGAATCATCAGTTGTAACTCCTCCTGGACCTTCTTGTTATATCAATAAAACTATTTGAGTTTCTCCTACATGCTTGTGTATCAATGATGTTTTGTTATATTTGCATGTTTAGCTTAAATCTGATCCTAAGCTATTTATGAATATAAATCCATGTCTTTGTGTAGTTTTCCTCTTCTGTGATCTTGCAGGAACTTGGTGAAGCTGGGCAAGTAAGGGAGCAGGTAGCTGGAAGCTGTCAAAGAGGAGAGAGATTGGATGAAAGGACTAGCGCAAGACACAGGTTGGTTCATCCTATTCCCCTTCGTTTATAGTTCATAAAGAAGAATACGAAAGTAGTTTTCTCTGTTTGTTTCTAAGGTACTGTCACACCTTAGTGGGATAGGGGCGTTCTGAGTAGACACTTTTCCCGTTAACAAAATGGCGACTCCGCTGGGGATCGTGTCTAGTTAGTTTGTTTGTGTTTCTCTTGTTGTTTGTTTCATAAACACAGAAGTAGCAATCGAACTGCATTTGCCATTATCAAATGCAAAGTAGACACCTGCTACTTCAATCCATTTACTGGATTTGTTTATGATTTGAATAGCTGATTCAAAAATGATCTGATTACCCTTTGTGATAGCTCTTAGACCTCCTTTAAATCCACCCTGTGATTGTGCATTATTGATTGCTTTTACTCGGCCAAAAACCATAGATTAAACTGCAAACAGTGACCCAGAACCCGGATAGAATTCTCGTTTCTGCCCCAGCGCAGGCACTGTGAAGAGATTCTGCATTTCAACGCAGTTCCCGAGAGGGCTACCTGCGCTGCAATCCAGTTTCTCTGTGTAACAGGTGCGCTGATCAGCCTAGCCCTGTGCAGCTGAGGTTCTTTGCTTCATTTTTTCAGTTTTGTCTCTGATTTTTGCAGCCTGTGATCAGTGTGTGTCTGTTTAAAAACCCCTTTTCTTTGCCTTAATTCCGCCTCCTTTGTACAAAAAGACTGTAGATGTTCTTTGTGTGTTTGTTACATCATTTACAATTTTCCATTGAAAGAGTAGAATAGTCATACTGGCGTCCTTGGATTTAGATCTGTCGTAAGTGTCGATTTTGATCTTAGGAGAAAGTTTGTTTGCTGTTGACAGTCGATTATGCTTTTACTTTTGCCTTTGGTTTGAATTTGAGACTTTCTAGTGTCGAAACGAGTGTTTATTTCAAAATCATAAAGTGTCGTAATCATCTCTACCTTTTGATTTCGAAAAAAAACTTGTTTGTGTTGGTCACTTGAAAGCAAATTCAGATTTGTACATCAACTTTGTTTTTAGGCATCAATATTAAGAAAGTGAAAACAAATACATGCATATGTGCATTTGCATATTGATAGTCTGTTTGGCTTGATTTAGGAAAAGTGCATCTACAGTGTGCTCTTTGCTCTTTGAGAAAAGATTGTGTCTTTCTTTTCCCCTTGTAGCTAGGATTTTCATTGCTGAAAAGAGATAAAAGTTTGCTTATCATATTTAGATTGCATTTTAGGAATTACATCTACATCTCATGGTGATACCAAAAGGCAAACTTCTAAGAAAGATCAACTTAAAATAAACTGAATGAATCTAACAACGCTTTGGAACTTAACGCACAACATTTAGAGGTCTAGGCTAGAGACGTATTCTGGCATCGTAAAGCCTGGTAATTGTTGTCCTCACTGATGGTTGGGTGATTCCTCCACTTTGAGACGATAAGTGCCAGTACGGACTTGTGCTCCCACGTACCGTCGAGTATATATTGGGAGACCCATATAGGCTTAAAACCTTTTATCCATAGGAAGCCGTGTTGGCCGCCCTACTGATTGCAATGCATCAAACACAGCATTCGGGAAGATTGACTGCCATACCGTAAAAAGTATTTTGCAGTTTTGTGATTGGTTTGGTACTCGCTCTACCTAGATCTCCAGAGCAGTCCCTTTCGTTCCTTTTCAGACTCCTTAACGGAAAAGGTCCATCTGAGCACTTGTCACTTCAGGCTCATTAAAAATCGAAGGAGACTAGAGTCATCTTTTGTTTTTTCTCGACTCTTAAAAATTGAAAAAACAAGTTGTGTCAAAGCGTCTAAAATTTATTTTAAACGGAATAATCATCACCTTTCCCTCGTTGATCTTCGAAGTTAGTCTCCCTTCATCACAAGTTCTTGTAGAATCGCTAGGAAATCTTTTGGATAGACTAGATATGTCTGAACAACCATCAACATCCAGGACTGTGTCATCCAATGCAGCAATGGTAGAGCCTCCTGCTGCTACTCCAACGATGTTCGATGGTATACCAACTGTCCCGGCAAGTTATCAACAACAAGCCAGAGTCCAATCGGAGACTGTTTCGACGACATGGTCAGTTCCTATTTCTTCATCCGGATTATCATCTGGTATTTCTTATGTTGAAACTCAACAAGTTGATCCAATGTGTCTTCAAAGGCCAATCTACCCTTTAAGTACTGGATTTCCACCATATGGAGGGCAGTATGCCTTTTCATTGTTCCCTCCCGGAGAACAACCATATGGGAGTTTACAACAAAGTTCAGGTCAAACTAGAATTACATCCAGCGGTTGGGTACCAATACTGCCTCAGCAACCAAGGGTTGTATATTCAATGCAACCAGTCCACCCTGTGTCGAATAATCCCACTATACCTGCTATGGTGACTGCATCGCAAGTACAAGCGTTACCTGTTGTATGTCAACCCCAAGTTTCTCAGGTTGCAATACAACAACCTCTTGTCTCAACGACTCAATCACAACCTCAGGTTAGTGCCTCCTTATCTGGAGCGACTCAGGCTCAAACGAGTACTGTGACTCCTCATCTTGGTCAATCATCCAGTATTGGGCATCAGCAAATGGTCCAACAACCATGGCTGGTTCAATCTCAACAACCGCCATTCCAGCAATCATATCAAGGACCTGAGCAACAAGTCTTTGTAAGTAATGGGAAACTGCATTTCCAAAGTGGTTATCAACAACCATACTATAATGGTTATGCCCATCAACCTTGTCAAAGTTGCCAGCATCAAATACATTATGCTGGTATGCAAAGACCCAATGCTCAGGCGATTCCATCTTATCCCGGGTATGCTTTGCCTAACCTGAATCAACAGTTGCCCTTTGTAGCAACTCTAGAATTACCAGATCTAAACCAGCTGACGAATGATCCAATTACTTATGCCCCTTGGTGGCCAGCGATTCCGCATAAACTTCCGTCAGATATTCCTAAATTTAATGGAAATCCGGGTGAAGACCCGTCGAATCATGTGATGACATTTCATCTGTGGTGTTCATCAAACACCCTAAATGATGATTCGATTAGGCTTCGCCTTTTTCAGAGGACGTTAACTGGTCCGGCAACAAAATGGTATATCGAATTGCCCAGAGCTTCATTTGACAACTTCAGTACCCTAGCCACAACCTTTTTAACCCATTTTCAGTTACCGATAAGGTACGAAACAAGAACAGAACGTCTTACCAATTTCAAACAAACAACGGCCACTCACATATCTGATCATATTCATGAGTGGCGACGTCGTCGTAGAATGGTAAAAACGTATGTTCCTGATCAGCTTTTAGCTGAATGGTTTATTAAGTCTTTGTTACCTTCCATTACAGAAGATGTGGCAAAAGGGGGACTCGTCACCGAAGAGCAAGTTATTGCTCGTGCGTAATATTTGGACTTGATTTACACTCAGTCCGGCACACTCTATGACAAAATACCTGACGCTCCTAGACCGGAATTCTTAGTCCATCCTCCTCCTAAATCAAACAATGACTCTCATGCCGACGATGGCATGATTGGCGCAACAGACAAGAAATCGACAAAGGCTACATCTAAAAAGGCCTGTAAGATTTCTAGTCAAAATGCAAATGAGGAACTTCTTGCCTCGGAAGTAAATGCCATGTCGACTGACAAGGGAAAACAACTGAAGCAACCAGGGGCAAGAAGAAAAAGAAAGGGAGAAAAAAGAAGCAGGATGAGTCATCTCCTGAAAAACCTTCTACAAACCCTTCTGGGCAAAGGAAACCCCCTGCGGGGTGTCATATATGCGATGAGGATCATTGGACGAGAGATTGTCCACATAAAACTGAAGTTAAGAAACTCTTTAAGAGTTCAAAAACCTCAGCAGTATTGACTGATCCATTTCCAAACCCGGGAACCAAACTGGTTGCTAATCAAAATGCTTCCCGATCCCAAGTGCTTATGTTGTTTATCTCAAAGCAGCAAAATGATGCTTTGACAAGGAATAAAGATTACGGGAATCCACAACTGTCAAATAACAAGGCTAATAAACAACCTAGTAGTTCGACAACAACTTTGACCAAAGTTATGTCACCCATCATTCCTGAACCAATGATAAAGTCGCCAAAGGGAGTAGTACACAAATCGACATTTAATCCTCGTGCCAAAGTAGCACAGAATTATAATATAGTAGAGGACCTGGCCCAATCGCCGTCCGCTATGTCGACACTTGAGGTACCACAAAATTGCCCCTCCCAAGAGAAAGCTTTATTATCAGCAATAGGTGGGATTGACCCAATGGATTCCAATCTTGTGGCCTTTAATCATAAAGGATATGACCCTCAGTTACCAACTCAACTAGCTTTCCTTATTCAAGTGAAAGCCCTCAACAAAACTATTCATCGAACAATTATTGATGAGGGGGCATCTACATGTATTATGTCGATGAGTTGCTGGAAAAAATTAGGCTCACCACCCTTGTCGAGATCGTCAACGACATTAAAAGCATTTGATGGACGATCATACACTCCATATGGGATTTTAAGTAACTTGCAAGTTGAACTGGGGGGCAAAACAGTAGAAATTGATGTTGAAGTAATCGACGGAAACCTCAATTACAACATCCTACTGGGAAGACCCTGGATATATGCCATGGCCGCAGTTGTGTCGACCTACTTCAGGAAGATTGCATTTCCCTTTCAAGGAGGAATTACAATCGTCGACCAACAAACATTTCTCCCCAATAGTTCATAAGTTACGGGAAGCATTCCAATGATCCATGGAAGCAATGATTCACTTCAAAATATTGGAGTAGGTCTCCTAAAATACCCTGCCTTAATGGGTACTTTTGCCCTACCGCCTCAAAGTAATCCGGCGGAAGTGGCCACAGTAGAAACCTACAATATGAAATCTTCTATATCTAATGGATTCAGAAGATTTCTAAACATTTTGTCAGCATGGATCATCGCCATTTTAGAAATATTGTAGCAATCGATTTTCTTGGCGTGGGGGGCAAACCCAAATCAATGCTCATCGAGTGTTTGGATAGATAGGTCTAAGGAATATGGTACCTCTTCAGATCCTTGGTCGCATGTACATTCTACAGACGAAGGAATCATTCAATCAATGATGATAGGGGAGGCACAATGGGAAGATTACCACCATCACTCCCATCTTCCGGATTACCACGAAGATTATTCCAGCAACCTTAATCATCCATCAGTTTTTGATTTTCTATCAAATACTGTAAATACAGTGGATTTCGAACATGGTTCTTATCTCGTGTCGACCTCGTTAAAAAATGAAACAAGGAGTTATGAGGATAGTTCTTTTACTGTGTCAACCTCATTAAAAAATGAAACAAATCCCTTTCCAAATCTCAAAGTTAAACCTTCATTCCAATCACCGAGTTGAATGCAATGAAGCTTGGGGGGCATGCACCTCGATTTGCGTTATTATGCTGGGGGCATGCAAACTTATTACGAGCAGTGTTACTGTAGGGTTCAAGCTCGTTAAAAAATAAACCCGCCACGAGCAGTGTTACTGCAGGGTTCAAGCTCGTTAAAAAATAAACCCGCATCGAGCAGTTTTAGCACATAGTTCAAGCTCGTTAAAAAATAAACATAAGACATGAGCAAATGTTTCCACCCACGTTTAAGCTGGTTAAAAAATGAACTATTCTTCGGTAAATAACCACCGTGAATGAAGCATTCCAGCCATTAAAGCATTGGTCGTGTTTGCACCGTCACCTCCACTTTTCATTGGCCGATCATTCACATCCATTTGATTGTTTACCCATTTTGAGGAACAACTGCGAAGAGTGATTTCACTAGCCATCCTTGTGACACTGCCGTGATTGGAAAATTCCAACCCTTACCTGGAATCATCTGCTACCCATTTTATCACTCGTTCCTCAAAAGACGAGTCTTCTTTAAGCTCTTTTCAACTGACTCATAAAATATGAAAAGATTGCCGAGTTTTGGCCTTCCAGCTCGTTAAAGTGACCGGAAGTGCTATCCCTCCTCTAGATTTTAATCTTTTTGGACCTGAGGGATTATTGCACAAAAAGATTGAGCGCTTGTTTTGTTCGGCTCGTTAAAACTATCGAAAATTCATCCCTTATGTATTGTTTTATACTTTTTCAAACTTAAGGGATTAGATGACAAAAAAGGAATTTCGGAGTTACCTTTACGTACCTTTTCAGACTCTCTAAAAATGAAAAGGACCGAGTTATCTTTTTCGTTAAACTCGTTAAAAAGATTAATAGTGACAAACTTGTCTTTAGACGATAACGAGTTTCACTATCACTAGGCTCGTTAAAACATAGCGATGGGTTTGCCCGAAGGGCAAATTATAGAACAAGCACATGTTATCCTCCTCAAGCTTGACAAAAATAAAGAGGTACTGGTCAGCAATGACTGGGGAAAAATTGGGAAGAAACTCAAAGAATCTTTATTGGTAGCAAGTCGCTCTTGAACATGACACTTCCACTCTGTGCCTGAGTCGGGTTGGGTTGTTTCATTCACCGGTCACATCACCATGGTCACGCCATACCATCCACATTTGGGGTAAATGCTACCAATCCATCACATAAGTGTCACCGACATGTTCAAGAGAAGTCATCCAGAGAAGTCATCCGTGTCCCATCCACTACCATACATTATACTTCCTTCTTTCATGACCGCCATCCTGAACCATGTATCATTAGATCGTTTTCACCTCCATCAAAATCATTTGCTCCGTTCCGTGTCATTGATGTGGGATTCATCAAGGCCCTCCTTTGACGGATCGCTTCTTGTCGACATCAGCTCATTATCCAAGAAGTTGATCTAGGAACACCCCATTCAGTACTTTGAAGCTTGCATGCCTCAATGGCAAGTTTCTCACTTCCGGCGACAGGTATACATCAATGACCTTCGACTGAAAGATTTTGCGTGGTGTTCGACGCCAAGTCCTTTATTCACACCACGTGAATTGTACTGCAGTACCTTGAGGGTCATTATCATTATCGCTGATTCCTCTCGCGCTTGTTAACAGTTTACATCATTGACTGGTAATCAAGCGATGTCTTTCCATGTTCGACTTCAAAACATTTCTCACATGGATCGAATTGTACTTCGAGTGAAGATCGAACGAGATTGAAGACCCTGGATCTAGTTTCATCCATCCGGGCTGCGATATATATTCAGGAAAAATAAAGACATTGAAATGTACAGCATTGCAGCACAGATAATCATCCTACCAAAAGGATGATGACTTCATCAGAATCATCAGTCTACCATCAGACGATTGTCTGTCCTATGTACATGAAAATGAATTTATAAAGCTGAGAATGGGAATGCCCGCCTCAGCTAGATCATGAAAACAATATGAAGATAATGTATTGTATTGTATCTTATTACATGTCTCCTCCCAGCATTGAAAGAACTTCAGATCCTCCTAATAAAGAATTTCACCCGATAAACGGCCTCATACTTTAGGGGGCAACTGTTATAGACATTTTTGTGCATTACAGCTCTAAGCATGAAATGTCCATAAATCAAGGGATCCTAAGTCCCTAAAAGTGTTGTTCCAGCTCCTAAAGAAACAAGGTCAACAAATTACAGCTTCTCCCAGAAGTTCTCCACCAGAAACTGCTCAGAACTAGTCAAATCAGGATCATTTCAGCTGCTCCACTAGCTAGCTGCGTTGCAAAGCACCCAAATACATTGGCTAGGTGCGTTGCAACGCACTTGAATGCACTACCAGGGTGCGTTGAGCGGGAAATGACAAGTGGAAGAGTCATTCCATGAGGTGGAGAGACAATGGAAGCTTCCAGAATCTTCTCCAATGACACTTGCCTCACTGAATTCGACCAGTGATGAGTAAGAGGCTCTCAGTCTCCAAGTGGAAGCAAGAACTGACAGAGAGAGGCCACTAATCAATTCATGAGCTGACTCATCCTCTTTGCATACATCTATATATGGATCCCTCACCAAGAGATCCGGAGGCTGGAATTTTGTACATTGTAGAGAATTGCTGTTGGTTTTGAGATAGAGATCAGAGTATTGGGTGATTTATGCTTTGTTGGAGGTGAAGAGGGGATTCCTTTGCTGGGGGGTTGATGCTGGATCAGGAATCATCAGTTGTAACTCCTCCTGGACCTTCTTGTTATATCAATAAAACTATTTGAGTTTCTCCTACATGCTTGTGTATCAATGATGTTTTGTTATATTTGCATGTTTAGCTTAAATCTGATCCTAAGCTATTTATGAATATAAATCCATGTCTTTGTGTAGTTTTCCTCTTCTGTGATCTTGCAAGAACTTGGTGAAGCTGGGCAAGTAAGGGAGCAGGTAGCTGGAAGCTGTCAAAGAGGAGAGAGATTGGATCAAAGGACTAGCGCAAGACACAGGTTGGTTCATCCTATTCCCCTTCGTTTATAGTTCATAAAGAAGAATACGAAAGTAGTTTTCTCTGTTTGTTTCTAAGGTACTGTCACACCTTAGTGGGATAGGGGCGTTCTGAGTAGACACTTTTCCCGTTAACAATATGGTGTACTTATGAATATATATACAAATTAATTGTAAAAGAGAAAAAAAATCACCTATTTTGGTTAACTTAAGTTAGAAACCTAGTTGGTAGTCGAGGGATCTTATAGGGATAGCATCCCTAAGCGACTTTAGAAAATAGGCCTTTGACTTCGAATTCTTCAGTCTTGTTCTTCTTTGGTGGAGTTTCATCAACAACGTTTGCATGTTCTCTCTCTTTTTTTATTCCTTGGATTTTCAAGACATTGACTCTTGTAATGTCCCATCTTATGACAATTGTAGCATTCAATCTTTGATATATCAACCTTCTTATTTGGTCCTTTGAATTTATTATATCCTCCCTTCTTCTTGTGATTAGCAAAGTATGCATTGGAGGTGTTGTCCTCATCTTCTTCCTTCTTATTATTTTCTAATGAGACGTGAACTTCTTCTTGACTGCAAGAATTCCACATTTTTTCAAAGGATGGTGTAACTAATACCTGATGCAAAAGAGCTCCATGATTTTGGTAGACCTAATAGTGAAACAATCATAAGTTATTTTTTAGGTATAGCTTCATCGATGGCTTGTAGTTCATCTCTTATTCAAGAGATCCTCACAAAATATGAAGAAACAATATCATCTTTTGTCATCTTCATTATTCTTAGTTCATTCTTGAGACTGACTATTTGTCTAATGTTCTTGATAGTGAATAGTTTGGAGAGAACTTCATACATCCCTTCAGTAGTATCTGTGTTGGATATGTAGGGAATTAGATTGTATTTTATTCTATCTACTATTAGATTCATGGCCAAGCTGTTTGTTTCCCTGTACTTTTCATTTCTTGTATCATATGTTGGTTCCTTAACTTTTCCTAGAACAAAATACAATACTTTATGCTTAGCAAGGATGATATCTATCCTCTTCTTTCACGCCCTATAGTTGGAGGCTCCTTCTAGCTTATTTTCAGTCTTCATTGTCATGTCTTCTTTTCTTAATATAGATAGTAGGCCTTCCTCTTCTTATATGATCCTTTTTCTTTGACCCTTTCAATAGATCTTCAGGCTATCTTTTTCTTTCCTTCTTTACCTTAGCTCTGATCCCATGTTAGAAAATCAAAAAGGCAAAAACATTCTCTTATGTTGATAATTAATTGTGTTATTCTTATAGTCTTATTTACTTTCTTTATGTTGTTCATTTATCTTATTTTCATCAAGCAATCATCAAATCAAAACATGAATATCAGTGACACCAGATATAGACACTCAGCCAGGGCTAAAACCCCTCTATAGGGGAAAACCCAGTCAAACTCTTCCACTAGTAGATTCAAATCAAAATGAGATAAAAAAAGACTTTTGACTAGACCAAAAGACCTTCCTCACTCCACCAAGTCAACCTCCCAAGATGATTATGCAAACTCTATTAGTCTCTTCTTGTCAACCAGCTTCAACGCATCAGCTACACAAAATTTCAGCCCCCAACTTCCATAATCTTGACCCTATTGCAGATTTTAAATTTTGGCTCTCCCAGTAGCTTCATAATTTCATATGTGTGAGTCAAAAAGAGAGAAAAACAACTTTTTCTTTCTTGACAAATGTCTCCTTCTCCTCCCCTAGGATTTTCTCCTTCTTCTTGGGAAATTTTCTCTTCTTTTCTACCTCCACCTACTGCAGATCAAAATTCTTGGTTGGTGCTCAAATGAGGTCGAATAACTACTAATATATAGTGAATCTATGAGGTCAAATCCCTTGATGAGGCTGACTTGTCCTTCTTTGAGGCTGAGTTGGTAGAGGAGGCCTAAATGACATATTTGGCACAAAAATAATTTTCTTTCTTGACTCAAGAAGACTAAGAAGGGTCTATTACATGTTGACATGGACAAGGAATCTTGACATAAACCCTAGAAGCCTACAATTGAGGCTTTGACATATTAATCATTGACCCAAGCATGAAACCCATTCTTTAATAAGTCAATTTCTTTTACAATAAATTTATTTTTCTTTCTTTTGAAAAATACATTACATTATGACTCAAATATAATTATGAACATTGAAACTAGTTACATTCTTCAACACATTTAGCTAGAGAAGAGGAGAAGCATCAAAGGAGACTTGTGGATTGGAGCCCTTTCTAAACACAAGGGAATAATTGGAAAAATAACACATTGTGTCTCAAAAGTTCAAGGCTGCAATATGAAGGGGTGTCAATGACCATGAAATTCACGTACTTGTCTCTAAAATGGTGGCGATCATTTTGAAATGTATTAGTAGAGATGACACAACGTCTTTCCAACTCTATTAGTAGTAGTCCTAAATACATTTTCTTTAAGTGCCGTGAAAAACTTTTTTAAATTATGCTCAAAGGCTAATGGTTTTGAAGACACTTATTTACTTTGGAAGAATCAAGGAGCATGAATATTCTATGTTTTGGACATTTTGGATATGTAAAGATAATTTATTACGCGTGTTAAAATCTAGACTTGTTACAAGGGTTGTTGAGAAGCATGTAAAAATTTTGAGTCATGTCAAGCAATTTCTTCCAAGACATTTCAATTACATAGTGATGTCCGAAGATAAATATTCAATACCTCTTCCTTTTGTAGATATGTGTGACCATCAAATTATATAAGAGATTGATGTTGAAGGCCTTAAAGAGATATTGAGCAAGATGAAAAAGAGTATGTGTGGTGCACATATCAAAATCTAATGATGTCATTTGCCCTAAGGTTCATAAACCCTAGGTAAGTCTTGAATAAAATGACTTTGAAAGGTCTAGAGTTTGTACAAAACCATAGAACTAGAAGGTGATGTTTCCATTGAAAGAAGAAAACCTAGATATTGCAAATGACATCATGCTGATGAGGATAACAAATACCATGAAGTTGCAAGATGGATGCAAGAAGACTAAGATCAAGAGGGAGTTGAAATTTCCCTACTATCCTCAAAATATAAGTATCTTATGTCTCTCTTCCTTGATTATTATTGTTGTCTTACTATTAGTTAGTCTCTTGTATTTGTATGCTTTGTTTGGTTGTAATTGTTCTTCTATGGATTTCTAGTGAGGATTGCAGGGACATAGTAAAGGCTACCTAAAATTTGGTGTTGGGAAATCAATAGAGATAACAGTTAAATGATTTCCCTTATTAATGACATTATCTTGTGATGTTTTTGTTATTGTTATTAGTTATTACGATTTATCTTTTGTTATCATCAAGACTAATGCCAAGCAACAAAATAGAGAGAACACAAGATGTAGGCACGATGCCAGGGAAAAACCCCACTCTAGGGGAAAACCTAATCAAATATTTCCTTCAGTAGATTCAAGATGAGATGACCAAGACCCTTACAAACTAGACTAGACTCCCTCCATCAAGTCATCCTTCATCCTTCAACATTGCAACCTTATCACTGTCATAATATCCAAACCTTGAACTGAACCTTGAAACCATATCATTGTACTAGCATCAAGACTGATCACTGTGGTAGCACTAGAAATCATTAGAATATCTTCATAGAATAGTACCGAAATATCCATGAAATTTGTCTTTTTCCTTCACTCAATTCTGCATCTATATCACAGAAAGTAGGCTGAGATTATCCCTGTGATTCATATGAATCCTTCTCTAAAAACCGAACTTCTTTTCTGAGCTTGTCTTCTAAAATTACCACTGAAACTTCCTCTTTGAAATAATGCGAGCTTCTGTACTTACACCAAAAAAACTTTTGTCTTGTCGGAACTGTTATCTCTGTGATTTCCAAACTTGAATTTAAGAGAGATCTGATTCTTCTTGATCGTATTTTATGTGAAGTCCTTAAATGGGTATATATAGTGGTTCCTCCACATAAATGAGCTGACATGTCTATTTGAATAGATGTGTCACCGTTTTAAGGTCGACATGAAGATAATTGTTTGAGGCCAACTTGAAGACTTTGATAAATAATTTCTTGAGGATTTTGAAGAGGCCAAGTAGATTACTTTGCTGAAGGAGATGACTTGATGTAGGAGTCAAACAATAAATGAATTTGACAATAACCTAAAGCCTACAATGGAGTCCTGACCTGTTAGGGTCCTATAAATTATAGGATCTCAAGGTGATTAAGTATTTTTTATTTGTGATTTCATATTCTACATAATTTCAATATTCAAATGATTTCCAAAAATATGAAAAAAGAAAATGAAAAGAGGGTATGTTAAAAAATAAATAAGAAAGAAAAAAAAGGAAATAAGAACCCCACAAAAGAAAAATAGAAAATAATACTGAAAGTGTTGCAAGTCTAAGTGCCACTACTGATAAGTTAGTTCTTTTAACTCATTATCAAATAAGGTTGTGTGCAAATTGTTTTTGAATGCCACAATGACTAAAATTTTATTTAGGTCATATAGTTTAATCATGACTGAACACATTTAATTTTTTTTAAATAGGTTGGTGAATAAAGGTTTACCAAATAGTTTTATCTTGGTAAATCAGTAGCTAGGTAGAAATAAAATTGATTCAATAGTTTAATTTGAATCAATGGCGAAATAAGTTATAGGATAAGGTAGATTTTCATAAAAGAAAAATGATTTGGGTCTACTAGTTTAAGTGCACCCTGCAAAGCAAGAAGAGAAAATGTTAGCTTAGAAAAAGAATTGAAATGCAAAAGGGTAGGTAGAAGCACTATGGTGGTTAGAGGAAAAGCATGAAGCTTTTATCCTAATATTTTCATGTGTAGAGCAAAGGCAAAAGGATTAAAGTTTTACTCTAAAGTCAGATATATCAAATAATATTTGATATTTTATCCCCTATCCCTAAAGTTTCAATACCCCAAATTCACCCCTCCGCTCATATTTTCATCCATCTACCTACCCCATTATGCTCCAATCATTTCCCCGCTATGCATTAAATTCATTTCTCCCGACCCCACCGAGCGTTGCATCACGTCACCTTAATATCCTACCGCCTTTCCAATCATCCATGCCCACCTCTTAAAATTCGATGGCCCACGTTACGTTTCGCCCCCCACCCCCCCAACCATATGAACTTTACCGGGGGGGTGAAATGGGCAGTTTTCAAACCCGTACCCACTATAACATGTCACCACCACACGGTTTCACACCCCCTTGGCCGAAACCATTAGCCACCTACCCCCCCCCCCCCCCCCTAAAAAAAAAGTGGTTTCTCTACCAAGCAAAACCACTACCCTATCTGTTGCACTCCCGCCAGTCACCCTTCGCCATGTCATCTGCCCGTTGCTCCCGCCAATCATATCTGCTCCCTCCAAAATTAATCTATTAAGAAATTAAATGGTTTAACCGTTAATCCAACGGACCCGCGCCACCATCAACGAGAAAGCCCAGAACATTATAAAATCCCTCCTTTCACTCATTAACCGGTTACTGAGTTCATACACTGCACTGCCATTGTCCTGTTACAGGAGAGCCAATTCAAACTGCACCTGTTTCACCCGGCCGAGCATCGTACCTGCTAATTTTTGTTCAAGTTGGCTCCTCTGTTTCTTGTTATCTTGAACTTAATTCTATTTCTGCACCCTGTAAACTTGCATAATCAAGACACCATCTATGTTCTAACCCTTTAGCCAATCATGCCTTCGAAAGACAAGGGACAAGAGGAACCCGTGAGTCCTCTGATCCACCCTCCCATTGATTTTCACCACATCCCTTTGGCAGACAGAGACTATAAAATCCATGAAACCCTCTGTGAATTTGATCTTTTTGAGATGTATTGTTGGCTTGAGGACAAGTTTATAGATAAATCTAATGATATTCAACTGTGGGAATCCAATTTTCCCCACTATATCTTTCCTTGTACCCACAACACCCCTGAATTTGTCAGGAAATGTCATGCATGTTATCTACCTAGCCAAAGAGCTATTATTGCCCCCACTGGAGAAATTCTATTCACCATCACTCCCCAAGCTATAGACCAAATGATGCAAGCTCCTACAGTAGAGAATGCCACCCCTTTTTCCCATGAAGCACTTGTTGAATTGTATTAGAAACTGGACTTTTCTAAAAGAGCCAAAACCCTTTATATTTTCTTGACTGAAGATGCCCCATTACCCAAGAAAATTCCTCCCTATCTGTTATCACAAAACCAGTACTAGGGACTGCAACCAAGCAAGGTCTCATGTAACTGTTTCAGACCATACTTTAGATTAGGAATTAGCCTTCCTAATCAGAGAGGGCTCTCTCACAACTCTTGACAAAATCCTTCAAACACTAGATGGCTAACTCTTTATTTACTTATGAAAGCATAACTGGTTGGAAACACATCAAACTGGCTCTCATTGGGCTATGGAGTCTATAATATCAAGTAAACAAGGAAAAACACAGTGACCTCATAGAAATCAAGGCTCTTAGCATTACATGTCAAACATATTTCACCAAAACATAGCTTGCTGTATACACAGGAAGTCAGAGCATATATTTATGAATTCTGAGTGATTGCATACAACAAAACCATAAAATAACATAAAGTACCACACATCATCACTACATTTGATCATGACAATCCTTCGAGAATCTTGAGAAGAGAATAACTCTGTTTTACTATTACTGTCAAAAAAGGTCTTACAATGGCCCAAAACAACACTGTTTTTCTATTAAGTATCCAACCCTTTCTACATCTAACCTTGGCCCATATATAGGCAAGCAAAACTAAAACACCTCGAGCTTCCTCCTCCAGCATGAGGGGAGCCTCGAAGGTGGCTATTAACTATTCCTACATGCTACTAACTAATGCATTAATTACAAACATGCTGAACTATAATTACACACAATCCTAATCAAACTAAAATACTAATTTCATTCTCCTCGTATACTTGATACTTTCTTGAATGCTTTGGCAGCTGTCCTCCTTCAATTAATCTGATATGGCTGAGTTACGGATGCAATGAACGCTGACTTGGGATGCTTGAAAGCGCTGATGGCTCATTTAATGACCAGAAAGTGTGCTCCTATTATAATGGTCTGTGTCTCCCAACCTTCTCCGAAAGTGTAGCAACATGTTCCCAAATCATTTAACAACCCCAGGCATGAAGTACTACCATGTTTTTGAATGTACTGTAGGTGGCATAGACAGATGTCTCTCTTTCACAAGTCCTGCTCACAGTATTACACTAGCTGCTCTGTGCTTTTTTAAAATCATCACCTACAGCAGTTTCGTAGCGCGCTACGAAACTGCTGTAGGTGATGATTTTAAAACACAGTCCCCCTCACTGGTTTTCTGCTAACACTGTGCTACATTTATTAACGATCTTCCTCATTCCAACAAATGAACAACAATTTGCAAATAATCCTGTTTAGCTGCCAGGCTTCAATGTCAATAGCTTTTCCTAAAAACAAACTCAAATAGCATGCTCGGATTCCTCTGCTTTCTGGAGATACTTTTAGGCCTGCCGAAAGGTTCTTGTAAAACTTATGAAATTCCAAGGTATCACCTCCAGCCTTGCGGACTTCAACCATAAAAAGAGAAGAAGCTACTTCAAATACCTTTGTAGCTACATTCAAATGACCCTTTCTTCCAGTCTTTGAACCTTGCATCTTCATCTTGTAATTTCTCTTTTGCACATTGAATCCAAGAGGCTTTGCAGCTTCCTCAATTTTTGATACTATCTCGTTTGCAGGGCGTTTAGATGCAAACCTCGTTTCTTGCTTAACCATACCCATGTCCATTTCAAAGAGATTGCCAAGATTGAGACCCTGGAACATGGAGATAAGTTCAAATGCATTCATCACCTCTGGTTTTGTTTCCCTTTTTTTCTGTAACAAGATGTTCTTCTGAACCATTGAAAACAGCATCAACATCATCCAGATTTACATCTTCTTCTTCATTAAACTTGGGTGGCTTATAACCTTTCTTGAACCATTCATTGTCTAAAATCTCAGGTACTGTAATTCGTGTCTTAGGGTTTGGGTCCAAAATCCTTGTAATTAATTTCTTTGCACCAGAAGAAAACCATGAAGGGCATGTAAAATCTGATTTATATATCTTTTTATACAATGTCATAAGGTTTGGATCATCAAAAGGCAAGTAACCTGCTATTAAAACAAATAGGATGACACCACATGACCACAAGTCTGCAGTTGCCCCATCGTAACCTTTATCATTGATGACCTCACGAGCAACATAATTGGGTGTTCCACAAGTAGTGTGAAGCAAACCGTCATCCCTGACTTGTTGAGACAGTGCACTTAGGCCAAAATCTGATACTTTAAGATTTCCATATGTATCCAGAAGCAAATTTTCTGGCTTCAAGTCCCTATAGTAGACACCCTTACTATGGCAGTAATCAACATCATTAATAAGCTGCTGGAAGTATCTCCTTGCTTCATCTTCCTTCAACCTTACATGGTTAACTATTTTGTCAAAGAGCTCGCCTCCAGATATAAACTCAAGTATAATGTAAATTCTTGTCTTACTGGCCATGACCTCATACAGCTGGACAACATTTGGATGCTTAATCAACTTCATGGTTGATATTTCCCGTTTTATCTGATAGTTAACCCGTTGAATAGTATTGTCTTCATCCCAATAATAAGAATTAGATTTCTGTATTCCCCATCTTTATATTGTGAGTCATCATCTGCTTGCCCATCCATCATCCTTCAGGTATAAGAAATTCAGCTTGCAGACACTCTGTTCAAACAACCACATGACAATCAACTTTCATACACAACAACACATTAATTCATCAGGCGCTCTCGACCTCCCTCATTCACCGGTACCATGATATGCTCCATTCAATGCATATAACAACCACAGGTCCACAACGATTATACCAACAACCGACAGTAAACACAGAGTAATCAAATCGACCTCAATCCATCAACAACTCTCTGGTATTCAACTGACATTTAGGGAATCGACCACCTATTATGTAGAGCGGTTTACATTACAGGCTACCCAAATTGCTATGCTTCTGACTTTTGTATTACATATTTAGCATATTGATTTAACCTTTTTGCTACAGGTGCACAAAGAAATCAATAGTCCAATCTGTAAATCCTCCATGCTATTATGTCCTCGAGCGCGGGTTCCAGCAACTGCTTCACTTGAAACAAGGTTGTCATTCCTATAAAATAGTTTCTCTGGCGTGCTTCCAATAAAAGCCGATAATTTGGGAAGCTGAAAACAGAATTGATACGCATTTTGATCATTTTCCTGAAAACATAATTGCCAGATGTCTCATTATAACAACAGTAACTATTGATCACCCCTGCCACCTGTTTGCGTAGAAAAAGAGGTCTTATGAAGCTAGGCCACGATGATAATGAGCTACGTCTCCTTCATCAAACACTTGCGCCCATACATTAAGCTATTCCATGAATTTGCCACGGGACCAAAAGACGTGTCTCTTCATAGACTCTAATAATCCCGAAGACAAATCTTCCAAAATTGATTCAACCTTCATATTGATAAGGTTCTGGCTTTTAGCTTCTTCGATCTTCGACATGAACACTTTCAGAACTGCATTCTTCATATCTGCCTTCGCCTCTTCCATATGGATATTGTCGGACAAAATGATACAAGTAATGCAGCGG